>OU612058.1:109480867-109918367 GCA_914767635.1 Melanostoma mellinum
TTCTCGCAGGTTTGCCAGAACACTATCAACCGATGATAATGGGGCTGGAAAATTCCGGAGTGGACATAACTTCCGACTCAATCAAGACAAAGTTACTCCAAGATGTCACTCATGCAGCGAATAGCACAGTAGCTTTGTACAGTAAAAATTCTTTCGTCAAAAATAAAAAACGTGTTCGTTGTTTTCAATGCAATCGATTTGGACATTTTGCTAGGGATTGTCCCAATCCGAAGTCACAACAGCCAAAGTCTACAGGAAATCAAAATATGTTGTTCACGTCATTGGTGGTAAACGAAGTCAACACTCAGGCGTGGTTTCTGGACTCGGGGGCGTCGGCCCATATGACTTTGCGACGGCATTGGCTCAAAAATATTTTTTTTAGTAGTAGTAGTAGTAGTAGTAGTATTATTTATTTTTCACTATTATCAGTTACAAGAAAAACATTGGCTTCATATACAGTAAGATTTCAAAAGATAACATTAAATTAGATAAAAGCTAGAAGTGTTGTTCATTCAAAATCAATAATAATGAAAAATAATTTTAGGTACATTCTTTAGTTAAAAACTAGTAGCGAATGCACCGGAGTAGAGTATTTAATAAATTCAAAATATATTCCAAGAAAGTTTAAGTATGTTGGGTAAGTTTAGAATTGTCACGTCATTAAGATTCTACACAACCAATCTAAGAATGTTGTTAGCTTGATCAAAATCAAAATTAAACAGCCACTTTTTGATTTCTCGTAAAAAGTAAAAAGAATTTTGGATATTTCGAATATTTGAAGGTAACTTGTTAAAAAGCCTAGGTGCTACTGAAGTGAAGAAGTTTAGGAACTTGTGAGTATTGTAATTAGGAATAATAGCCAGACGTCTTTCATTACTACGAAGGCTGTAAATTGACGAGCCCTGATTCAACAGATTACCACTCCTAGAAAAAAATACTTTTAAAACTTTGAAAAAGTAAAGATGCTTTACGGGAAGTATATTTGAAGCGAAGAAAATTGGAAAACTATGCTCTCGTCTTCTCTTTTTATAGATAATTCGTAAGATATGTTTTTGGGACACAAGCAAAGGTTGAATGTTACAGTTAAATGTGCCACCCCAACAAACTATTCCATACTGCAGTTTGGATTGAACAAGACCATAATAAAATATATTTAAAAGGTTTTCAGTACAAAATTTTCTGAGATGGTAGAACATATAAGTAGATTTTAACATATAATTTTTAAGAATTTTCGTATGTGAATACCAATTCATTTTACTATCAATTAAAAGGCCAAGATATTTGAATTCATCGACAACTTGAATAACAAAGCATTTTGTGGAACAACTTGAATTTTCATTGAAAGACGTACTGCATAGTCTTGAATGGCATGTTCTCGAGCTTATAAATATGCTATTACATTCACAACTATGAAATAAAAGCTTTGGTAAGTGAAGATTAAGATGGTTGAAGGTCATAATTTTAGTCTTTTCACTGAGCACAAGTTTATGAGTAACAAACCAGTGTCTTAAGATTTCCAAATCATGATTGATATCAGCTATTAAATCTAACAAGGATGAAGCGGAGTAAACGCAAGCTGTGTCATCTGCAAAACCAATAGTACTACCTTTTAGAGGTTGAGAAAAAAGGGAGTTGATGTAAATTAAAAATAAAAGCGGCCCAAGGACAGAGCCTTGAGGCACACCAGTGTCTATGTCAAGCCATTCACTAAAAACACCTTCGACTCTTACTCGTTGTTTTCTATTTTCAAGATATGAACCAAACCACTTAAGCATGAAACCCCTGAAACCAACTTTTTTTAACTTCAATAGTAGAATACTGTGATTAACAGTATCGAAAGCCTTCGTTACATCAACGAACAGAGAAGCAGTAAATTTCTTTTTATTAAGACTATCAAAGACTTGAGAACAAAAGCTCAGAAGAGCATCCTCTGTAGATTTATTAGCCCTGAAGCCATATTGACTTCCACTGAAGAAGGAATATTTATCCAGAAAACAAATTATTCTTTTTTTCAATAGCTTTTCAAAGATTTTGGAAAAGACGGATAGCAAAGAGATAGGTCTATAATTATTCAACTCTTTCCGATCACCTTTCTTAAATATGGGAATGACCTCTGCCATTTTAAGACAGTCAGGAAAAACTCCATTGAAAATGCTTTTGTTGAAGATATGAGCCAGAACGAAAGAAATATTATTAGCAATTTGTTTTAAAAAGTAATTTGATAAACTGTTGCTGGTAGACGAGTTTGAATTGTCTAATGCCATAATTTGCTGAAAAAGTTCAAAGGATGAGATCTGATCATAAAAAAAGCTCCTGTCTACACGCTCGCTTTCCAAGTAGATGCATTTATCAATTGATACATCCGGCATTAGACCAGAATCTCTTAAAGTTTTTGACGCAACATTCGTAAAAAAGCTATTAAAAGTATTAGCAACATTTGCCGAACCTACAATAACTTTATTGTTTAAATTTAAACATGACGGAGATGACGAGGATACATCTTTGTTAAAAAGTTCATTGATAACTGCCCATTCTTTTTTTAAGTCCCCTTTAGCTCTGTTAAATTTGTTTATATAAAATATGTCTTTGCACACAAGTACCTCTCTCTCAACTTCATCGCATAATTTTTCATACCTATTTCTTAAGGCAATATTGTGTGGATTACGAATTCTAGCAACAATGAAGTAGTCATTGCAGATAAAAATCGATTGAAGGTAGAATGTATGGGTGATATTGAGATTCAACTATTGAATGGTGAAACTGCCATAGTGAAAGACGTCCTTTACGTCCCAAACCTCTGTGCCAACCTTCTGTCCGTAAGTAGATTGGCAAAAACAGGGAACAGTGTCAGGTTTCATGGAAGTCACAGCATTCCTGGAGTCAGATGTCTATAGGTTGGATCTGCCAACAACGATGTACGCAAATTTTTCTGTACGTGCCTGTCAGGACATCAATTTGTGGCATCGCCGAATGGGGCATCTGAGTTTTGATAGTTTAAGAAAACTCAAGGACATGACAAATGGGGTAAACTTTACCATGAAAGATAAAAATGTTCCGTGCGTCGTTTGTTGCAAAGGCAAACAAACAAGAATGCCATTTAAGCATATTGGAACTCGTGCAACCGAGATGTTACAGATTGTACACTCCGATGTTTGTGGTCCGATGAGTGTGAACTCTATTGGAGGTGCGCGCTATTTTTTGGTTTTGGTGGACGACTACAGCAGAAAAATTTTCTTATACCTTATGAAAGAAAAAAGTCAGGTTAAGGAGAAATTCGAGGAGTTCATGCGATTGGTTGAGAATCAAACTCAAAAGGAGATAAAGATATTGCGTACCGATAATGGAACTGAATACTGCAATGCAGCCTTGCTGTCATATTTAGTTAAACATGGAGTTCAGCATCAAACAACCGCACCGTACACACCGGAGCAAAATGGTCTTGCCGAGAGAACCAACAGGACGATCGTGGAAAAGGCCCGCTGTTTGCTGTTTGATGCAAACTTAAAAACAGAGTTTTGGGGTGAAGCTGTAACGACGGCAGCGTACATAATCAACCGTTCTCCAAGAAGGGGATTGGCCGACAAAACTCCTGAAGAAACTTGGACTGGGCTGAAGCCAAATTTGGAATTCTTCAAGGTTTTTGGTTGCCGTGCAATGGTGCACATACCGAAACAATTACGAAAGAAATTTGATCCGAAATCCAGACAATGTCTGATGATGGGGCATTGCGAAAACTCGAAAGCTTACCGATTAGTGGATCCGAAGACAAAAAAGGTATACGTCAGCAGGGATGTAGTTTTCTTTGAAAACGGAAATGATGAGCCAAACACTAAAAGTGTCAGTGTATGCTTTGACGATTCAATGGGGGACAATTTTGAATCTCTTAGTGAAAGTACATCCGATGAGAGTCCAACTAACGAATCAACAGATACCAACAATCATCACGCAGCAAGTTCCACTTCCAGTCAATCTGATTCTTTCGAAGAAAGTTTTTTCTCTGAAAGTGATGCAACAATTCAACCTGAAGAAGAAGACTATTTACCACCAGAAGAGTTGGAGGTTGAAGTCTCTGAAATACGAAGATCATCTCGTGTACCGAAGCCAATACAGAGGCCTGATTTCGTAAGTATGGCAGCACTAAGTTTGGAGGTAAATGATCCAGTCACAGTTACTGAAGCTATGGGCAGAGCGGATGCAAACTTATGGCGTGCAGCAATGAATGAGGAGTTCGAAGCTTTAAAGTATAACAAGACTTGGACGCTGGAGACGCTGCCACCAAACCGGAAAACAATTGACTGCAAGTGGGTGTTTCGGACAAAAAGAGATGCTACAGGTAAAATTGTGAAATATAAAGCTCGTTTAGTAGTGAAGGGCTGCGCGCAAAGAAAAGGTCTCGATTATGGGGAAACATATTCGCCAGTGGTGCGCTATAGTTCCATAAGAGCCCTTTTGGCCCTGGCAGTTCGTTTTGATATGGACATTGATCAGATGGACGCAGTATCCGCATTTCTCCAAGGGGAAATCAACGAAGATATCTACATGATTCCACCCGAAGGTTATATGAATGGCGATACAACTAAGGTGTGCAAGCTACATAAATCATTATATGGTTTGAAACAATCCAGCAGGGTTTGGAATATCAAATTGGATTCAGCATTAGCAGCCTTCGGAATGAAGAAAACTTCAGCTGATCAATGTGTTTATTACAAACTAGAAGATGATAAGAAATTATTTCTAGCGGTCTATGTAGATGATCTCTTGGTCATGTCAAACGATGTTGTTATGAAAAACAATTTAAAATCAAAGCTGATGGAAACTTTCCAAATGAAGGATCTAGGAGAAGCGCGGTTCATACTG
Organism: Melanostoma mellinum; assembly: GCA_914767635.1. Taxonomy (NCBI): domain Eukaryota; kingdom Metazoa; phylum Arthropoda; class Insecta; order Diptera; family Syrphidae; genus Melanostoma; species Melanostoma mellinum. Next base: position 109,485,725 of record OU612058.1, read on the forward strand.
GGTATGCAAGTACAGCGTGATCGGAACAAAGGTACCATTTCCATTGACCAGGAGCAGTATTTTAAGGAAATTCTTCAGCGCTTCGGAATGATGGATTCTAATCCAGTTTCAACTCCAGTTGATGTCAACCAGATTATTTCCAAAGAAATGTGTCCGAAAAACGAAGAAGAAACTACAGAGATGAAGAATGTGCCTTACCAAGAAGCCATTGGGTGCATAATGTTTGCTGCTCAGGTTACCCGTCCAGACTTGTCGTTTCCTGTCAGCTGTTTGAGCCGATATAATCAAAATCCCGGTAAGTCACATTGGAATGCCATTAAAAGAATTTTTCGTTACATGAAAGGTACCATCAATACGAAGCTGGTGTTTACCAAACATGGTAACAAAGACCTACTGGGCTATTGCGATGCAGACTGGGCTTCCGATACAGACGAAAGACGTTCAACAACCGGATATGTATTCAAACTGCAGGGTGGTGCGATTTCCTGGAGCACCAAAAGACAACCTACTGTTGCATTGTCAACCGCAGAAGCTGAGTATATGTCGATGTCATCAGCGACTCAAGAAGCTTTGTGGTTGCAACGTTTCTTAGATGAGCTACTCGAAGATTCAGCGTCAACAAAAATCTACTGCGACAACAAAAGTGCACTGGACCTAGCTGTTCTCAATGCTTATAGAGCACGTACGAAACATATAGACGTGCGTCATCATTTCGTGAGAGAACAGATCAACGCCAACAAAATCATTCCGCTATACATTGACACAGACAACATGTTGGCGGATATATTAACAAAAGCAGTAAAGAAATTAAAAATTGAATTTTGTTGTAAGGGTATGGGTTTAGAAATGCAGGTTGCCAAGTAAGTTTTTTCATTATAATGGGGGTATTGTGAATATAACTTAAAACTTAGATTTGTGAATCTGGCAACACCGCAATGAAATGTACTTGTCAAACTATTAGAATAAGTTCTTTCCTTTTTCTTTTGACACTCAACAAGTTCGGTCTTCATTTCTTGTGCTCCGCAAAAACTCTGATTGCAATATTAACTACAGAATTCTTACAGAAAAACGATCGATTATCACAGGCTTATTTCCATAATATGTTAATAGCAGAGGTACAACGCTCAATTTTACGAGTCGTGTTCAGAGGCGAACTAATATAGCTAACTTGCCTCCCGTTTGGCCTGACGTCATACTGCAGAATGCTTTTGGCCATAACTAGTTGGATCGCGGAGATTCTTCGAAACAGTGGTATCCTAGTAATAGTTTATTTGGACGACTTTTTGTCGGTCAACCAAGATTGTTCCAAACTGACTGTTCAGGTTGCGGAAACCGTAGAACTGTTAAAGAAGCTGGGATAGAAGGTAAATTTATCAAAATCTGTCCTGTCGCCAAGTCAGACTACAAAATTCATGAGCGTTCAATGGGAATCGAAAGCAAATCGTATAGGCATCCCAAAGTTAAAGAGAGAAAGGATCAGACTTTCTCTTCAAGTATTGCTGCGAAAGCAGAGGTGTAGCCAGCGCCACTTTTAATGTCCCAAAAGGAAGGCTAAATTGTCGTTGGTTCAGATGTTCATTCGGAAGTTGAGAAGTCATGTGAGGCAGACACTCCCCATCCCTCGGGCCTTGGAAAAAAAAAATTGGTTGTGCGGAGCCACAAAAACGTCACAGCCATTCACAAACAAACAATAAACATTCACAAACAAACAATTTCAAATTTCAGATTCTCCACCTTGTCGACCAGTACATGTCTGCCTACTACCTTCCGGGAAGGTACAATGGAATACCAGACAGACTTTTAAGAGGAAAACCGAGACCCGAATGGCATCTTCTAAGAGCAGCGACGGCCCTTATCTTCGAAAAGTGAGGGAAACCTGAGATCGATCTGTTTGCTTCAAAAACAGTGGTCAAAACATACGTATCCATAGATCCCAGAGATGGTACCGCGGAATTTCTAGACGCATTAAGTCGCGAGTGGAATTATCAACTGGGTTGGATATTTCCTCCACCAAGTCAGAAACCGAGAGTGCTTGCTCATCTAAATCATTCAAAGGAAAATTTTCTGAATATAGACCTAAGAGCTCGAGTTCTGGAGCCTCCACAGGCAATCAACAACCTCCAGAATGTTTTGGTCGATATGACAACCAGACAGCTTCCTCCTCACAACATTTGAGCCTGAGCGTATGAAAGGTTGGGGTGGGGTTCACAAATAACAGAGTGGTCTAATAAAGAGAGAGCTGTTACAGAAAGGATGGAGGTGTGGTGTAATATTCCAGTTGCATGCACGTTTGGTTGTCGTAATCTAATCCGACTGCGTGCAACGTGGCCCAGACACAGGTAGCCAAAGTCACCGAATGCATTTATACGCAGTGCTTGCATATTTCACTACGTGTAATATGCAAGCCATGCACTTTCCCACGTTCAGTGATTTTGCGTTGACCTTGTTTGAGCAACGATCACATTGTATCTTCCTAATGAAAAAGTTGAGTTGTTTCTTGACAGTCAACCGTGTCGGGTGAATTATTTATACCACAATTTGGCGCAGCCAGGAAAGAACACTACGACCAGAGTCTCTTAAGTAAAAAAGTCTTAAAGTGATCAGTAAAGTGAACAATTCTACGACAAGAAATCAAAAACAACAAAGAACAACATCAGCATATGAGAAAAAAAAAATTAAAGGAAGCAGAACTGTTTTGAATTTAGTTGTGAATTTGAAAAACATCAACATAAAAAAGCATGTTAAAGCTTACAAACAGTGCCAAATTAACAAAAAATCGAAACATACTTTGATGCCTATGATGATATCGGCAACTTCGAGAAAACCCTTCGACAAAGTTTTCATGGATATTATATTTCATATATGTGAGGCAGACACTCCCCATCCCTCGGGCCTTGGAAAAAAATATTGGTTGTGCGGAGCCACAAAAACGTCACAGCCATTCACAAACAAACAATAAACATTCACAAACAAACAATTTCAAATTTCAGATTCTCCACCTTGTCGACCAGTACATGTCTGCCTACTACCTTCCGGGAAGGTACAATGGAATACCAGACAGACTTTTAAGAGGAAAACCGAGACCCGAATGGCATCTTCTAAGAGCAGCGACGGCCCTTATCTTCGAAAAGTGAGGGAAACCTGAGATCGATCTGTTTGCTTCAAAAACAGTGGTCAAAACATACGTATCCATAGATCCCAGAGATGGTACCGCGGAATTTCTAGACGCATTAAGTCGCGAGTGGAATTATCAACTGGGTTGGATATTTCCTTCATCAAGTCAGAAACCGAGAGTGCTTGCTCATCTAAATCATTCAAAGGAAAATTTTCTGAATGTAGACCTAAGAGCTCGAGTCCTGGAGCCTCCACAAGCAATCAACAACCTCCAGAATGTTTTGGTCGATATGACAACCAGACAGCCTCCTCCTCACAACATTTGAGCCTGAGCGTATGAAAGGTTGGGGTGGGGTTCACAAATAACAGAGTGGTCTAATAAAGAGAGAGCTGTTACAGAAAGGATGGAGGTGTGGTGTAATATTCCAGTTGCATGCACGTTTGGTTGTCGTAATCTAATCCGACTGCGTGCAACGTTGCCCAGACACAGGTAGCCAAAGTCACCGAATGCATTTATACGCAGTGCTTGCATATTTCACTACGTGTAATATGCAAGCCATGCACTTTCCCACGTTCAGTGATTTTGCGTTGACCTTGTTTGAGCAACGATCACATTGAATCTTCCTAATGAAAAAGTTGAGTTGTTTCTTGATAGTCAACCGTGTCGGGTGAATTATTTATACCACAATTTGGCGCAGCCAGGAAAGAACACTACGACCAAAGTCTCTTAAGTAAAAAAGTCTTAAAGTGATCAGTAAAGTGAACAATTCTACGACAAGAAATCAAAAACAACAAAGAAAAGCATCAGCATAGTAGAAAAAAAAAAATTAAAGGAAGCAGAACTGTTTTGAATTTAGTTGTGAATTTGAAAAACATCAACATAAAAAAGCATGTTAAAGCTTACAAACAGTGCCAAATTAACAAAAAATCGAAACATACTTTGATGCCTATGATGATATCGGCAACTTCGAGAAAACCCTTCGACAAAGTTTTCATGGATATTGTGGGACCTTTACCTACCACAATTCTAGGAAACAAATTCATACTAACTTTTGAGGACGATTTAACTCGACTTATGGACTGCTATGCACTCCCCAATATGGAAGCAGGAACTGTAGCTAAGGTTTTCTATGAAGAAATAATTAGCACATATAGATCGCCACAGCAACTATTGACAGATCGGGGTGCTAACTTTTGTAGTGAACTTTTTAAAAAGGTGTGCAAGTTTCTAAACATCAGGAAACTTGAAAGTACGGCTTATCATCCACAAGCAAATGGAGCCTTGGAACGTAACCATGGGACATTGGCAGAGGACTTAAGATCATTTTCAAAAAGCAACCCCGCTGATTGGGATCAATGACTCCAACAAGCTATGTATGTGCAAAATAACACTCCACACGCTAGCTCCAAGCTAACTCCCATGGATGTTCTCTTCCGTTTTAAATCCCTTATGCCTAACTGGCATAACGAGGACCCCAACTCCTATATATGATCACGAAAACTAGTTTTTTGAACTAAGACATAAACTCCAGAAGGCTTATCAGGTTGCTAGAACTAACATTGGTAAGAGTAAGGAAAAGACAAAGGAGTATTTTGATAAAAAAAAAAAAAATCCAGTCTTTCAAAATAGGTGATTTGGTTCTTCTACAAGACATGAGTAGAAAAAACAAACTTTTTCCCTTGTTTACAGGCCTTTTGACGTTAAGGAAGTTCATAACAACGTGAACACTTCAATTTCACGTAAAAATAAGCTTGAAAGGGTTCATAACATAAACATCGTATCGAGGCTGTACAACATAAATTCATACGTTTTGCTTTGAAGGGTCTTCCTTGCGAAGATCCATTCAATCTACCTCCTTATGAATATCGAATCAAACTTTTGCAATTGCAAACCCTTAGTCAAAGACGTATCAACAACGACCTAGTATTTTTCCATCAGCTTTTGACTGGCTTTATAGATGCTCCTTACTTGCTCTCGTCCATAGGTTTTAACTACCGCGGAGGATCTCACCACTTGCGTAATTTGGAGTTGATTCATTGCCCCCATCATAGAACCAATTACGGCATGAATGAGCCGCTATCGCGCATGAGTAGATTATACAATTCTAACTCCCTACTTTTAGATTTCAACATTAATAAATATAGTTTAAAACAAAAATTTAAAACCAGTGATCCACATGCATGATTTTTGTTCAATGTTTCTTAGTTTATAGTTTTTCAAAATATTTGTAGTTTATACTTAGTTTTATTTTTAGTAGTTTTGTTTAATTATTATTGTATTTCATGTTAGGTGTTCTATATTGTATGTCACTATTTGTATTTTTTTTTTCATATATATATTTTCTATACGTTCTTTTTGTGCTGGTGTTGGTGTTTTCTAACCTCTAATACTTGCATTTAAGATGAAGAGCGTAGATAAGTACGTACAAATGAGCTTACTCTAAGCTTCGTGCGACTTAGTCTCTGAGATATAAAAAAAAAAAAAAAAAACAATCGACTTAAACATTTTTATGAATAGAAGTGTCTACCAGCATATTTTAAGGCCTTTAATTAAAATTTTTATTTACAAAAATTCATTGCCCTATCTGCAAAAGAAAAAAATTTACGGAATGCCAAACGAGTCAAGAAATTAGTCGCTCTTCCTTAAATACTTCTTTGTAGTATTCTTAAAGGTTAACGAGTTGCAGATTAATTAGTTTTCAAACTCATAACAAGAACCTTCCGCTAATTTTTTAATGTTTCTTCTAGATTTTATTTTAGTTACATTTTAATTTCTAATTACTGACCTTCCTAAAAATGTTTCTATTGATCTGGTTTTAAGCTTCAATTTCAAGATATTTAACATTTTATGGAATTCCATTCAATCCATATATTTTTGTACTTTTGGTTTTATTTTAATTCAACGTTGGTTTTATTATATTTTGCTAATTTCATGTACAGCAACTGTGTCCTAATGATGACTTGGTCTTGCACCCATGCGCAATTCCATGTATCGGTATTGAAGAATGAGACGGGAATCCATGGAGAAAAAGTGGGAATAACGCAGCATTCACTGAACACAATTGGAAGATTGTCTCGCACCTCCAAGGAAAAGAAGTAGTTGCTGAGTCGGACCTACTTATTACAGCCGTCAACCATTTCTTCAACACGTGCAATAGCACTAAGAGAATCCAAGCGCCACAGCGGTTAATAGAACAGCATTGTCGAACGGGGCATAAGTCATTGACTGCGATGCATTCGAGGGTAAAGCAGAATCAAGAAATCTTGAAAAATCTGTTCGAACCGAAAGTTCGCCAAAAACGCGGAGTTATAAATGCTGTGGGTGAAATTACTAATGCTCTGTTGGGAGTTATGGACGATAGAGACGTACAAGAAATTTATTCGTCTGTGCAAGAACTTCAAGAGAATCAAAAGTCTATCACTCATGTTCTCAACAAACAGGTGTCAGTAATTTCTAACCTAGGTAGGAGTCTAAACGTTTCTTATGAAAAATATAGCACTAACTTTGCACGAATACAAAACGACCTAAACGACATTTACTCAAAATTAGAAAATTTGACAACTCTAGAGCAGATATATAGTTCAATCGACAAGAAAATAATGTTTTTGACAACTGAATCAGTTAGCCTAGAGTTTAGACAGAACCAGACTCTAGACATTATAAACGATGCAAAAATGGGGCACTTGAATAGGTTTCTGCTATCGTCCCCGGAACTTAAGAACGCATTGCAAGAAATTCAATTAGAGAACATTGCAACTTTTAAACTACCCTTCAAGGTAAAGAGCTTTGTCCTTGCTGATTTACAGAAAATTGTGGAGGTAACGGTCAGATAATTATCATCTGTATATCTCATGATAGTGTTAGATATTCCGTTAATATCCGACGAATATGAGCTTTACCAACTTACCCCACTCCCACTCAAGAGCAGAAACAATATTTATTGGTACGTGGAAGTTGACGAGCCTTGTTTGGCTATTAATACCGCTAAACGTGGTTACGCCTTCTTAAGTTCGAACAGTTTCGGACATTTAATAAAATACAAAGAAGACTTATTTTTGAATAAAAATAACTTGGTTGTTAGGAATGAAAATTCAGGCAACTGCATAATAAATTTAATGGCAGGGTACAAGAAACCAAAAAACTGTAATATTCGCGTTTTCAACTCAAGAGATTTGGTACAACCTAAATAAAGCTAACACCTGGTTATATGTTGCTCCACATGAACTCCCTTTAAAAATAATGTGTAGAGAATTCTACAAAATAGCTCTCATTAAAGACACAGGAATAGTTAGCCTAGATCCAGGATGCAAGGCCATGTCCACGGAAATAACTTTAGAAACTGTCCATCAGACGGTAAAATTGTCAAATATTACTATATTTTTCAGTTCAAGTTTCATGGCAGACATTGACATTCCCGACGTAAGTTTCGAACATCGATCTCACTCAAAAGATCTAAATATTGTAGGGTTTGAGTTGGCCACAAACAGTCTTCCTCTTGAAGTTCATCTGCGGGATCATAAATACAAAAACGACACTTGGCTAACTAAATCAGTTATTTACGGAGTGATTATCCTACTCCTCATGTTCTTTTTATTTCTATCGTTTAAAACTATCCTGCTTAAAATAATTTGCATTAGATGTGCAAAAAAATCTAATTCCTTCACTACCAACAACTCCATCCCATAAAAATGAAGGGGGCACGAAGTCTACCATTGTTAGTATCTACAGATGAAAACACAGACCTTACCTATCCAATCAATCCCCTTCGCCAAAGCCTACTATTGTCAGTATCCACAAATGGAAAAACAGACCTTACCTATCCAATGAATTCCCTAGGCCCCGTTTCCAAAAGCAAAAGTTTTAATATAATGTGAAATAGATAAAAAAAAATTTTTTTAATCAATTAATTGAACTTATGTAACCTAAATAACGTATCTAAAAATTTAACAACTTGTCAAAATGTTCAGACATGATATGTATCAATACACGATATGCACATTTACATGTTTAAATTAAAAAAAAAATTTGTAACTAGATTATGCAAAAAAAATAAATTAAATGAATAATAAAAAAAAAATCTTAGAGTAAGACCTATATTAATGTAAAACTAAAAATAAAATAATAATTTTATTAGAAGATGTAAACTAAAAAGTAAATAAATATCTCATAATAAAAATAAAAAACAAAAAAATCTTAGAGTAAGACCTATATTAATGTAAAACTAAAAATAAAACAACAATTTTATTAGAAGATGTAAATCAAAATTATAATATCATATCTTTAATTGTTTTTTTTTTATTGTAATAATTTTTAACTATGATCTTGTTTAAATAAATTGAAAGCTTTTCCAAAGGGGGAGGAAATGTGGTGCAATATTCCAGTTGCATGCACGTTTGGTTGTCGTAATCTAATCCGACCGCGTGCAACGTGGCCCAGACACAGGTAACCAAAGTCACCGAATGCATTTATACGCAGTGCTTGCATATTTCACTACGTGTGAAATCTTTGTACCATACCATAGAATCTTTACATAGTGATATAAATGAAACACATTAAGGCCTCTAAAAAAGCATATACTATACCAAATTGTAAGAACATATACATTTAATCATACTGTTGAAAATTAACCAATCTGACAACACTACTTTTCTGTTTGATTTCGTATTAATGTATTAGTGTTAAACATTCAATATCATAGTACATATGTATTATGTTTCATTTGTATTGACCGTGTCACATGACATTCTCATAGTATGTATTTTGTATTATCTTTTATATGTAATGAACTCTATATTATGTATCATCTTTGTCTGCCCTTCTGGCAGTTGCAATTTCGCATTATTAAAGAAAAGACGTTTCTAACTAAAGATTTCGATTGTGACTTGTTTTTTAATATTTGGTGCCGAAACCAGAGACAAAATATGGAAATCGCTACGCGTCGTGCTTTTAAAACACAACTAACGAAATTAGTAAAAGCCGCGAAAGAAGTTCTCGAAGCGAATGAAAGCGATTTAAATAAAGTAGAAGAAGATCTTAGTGTTGTTGTATCTCCTCCTATACCTTCCAGGGGAAGTCGTCGTGCGTTGAACTCAGCACACTTCAATTGTGTTGTACTCTTTGATTGCCAATTCGATATCATGTTACGGATGTTGTTTTGGGTCAATCAAAGTGCAATCATACAATAGTTGAATTGTGCTGACTCTCTTAACGTGCCGACGATTATCCACTGCGAATGTTTGGGCTTGCGGTCACCAAAATGACACGACAAGAGCGAGTTGATTGTTAACCACCGAAACGAGAGGTTGTGTGTCTTTTTAATTTACATTACATTTCATTACATTTCGATTATACGTTACATTTGGCGCAGCCGGTTCGGAACCTCTAAAAATAAATAAAAAAAGTAATTTGTGTTTTTAATTTGAATAAAACACCTTATCGTACGTTGTCGTGATTGAAAAAGTAATTGGAAAAGTGAAGGAAAATTCTCGTATTTTTTTTGTGTGCAGTGCTCTGTGGATTCATTTAATTGTCGTCTACCTTTGGTTTTTTCTTAAACTTGGATAAAATAAGTTACACCAAAATCAACTTGCCAAAAGAAGAATTGGAAAGAAACTTGAAACATACTACTGATACTGTATATCTGAACAATTAAAAGTAGATACAAAGGGAGAAATACAGGTGAGTATACTTTAATGTATGTACCTATGTTTTATTTTTTAAATGACAAAGTTGTGTACCTATAAATTTTATTTTCTCGGTTTAGTTTTTCAAGTCAAGTTCTTAGTCAAGTTTCGTTTCTTTCATTTGTTTTTCGTTCATGTCTTTTCCGTAGTAACTTTAGTTGAGGTGGTCGTTTGATTTTATTTGATTTAAAAAAGAAAAAAAAAATAGATCTGTTGGTTGGCGTTAGTTAATGGCCCGCACCCAAGTTGAAGCCCAACTTAACGATCTAATAGAGGAGTTAGAGTATTTTAAAAAAGAAAAGAAAGAAAATCAACGACAATTAAAGTCGGTGAATGAATTTCTTTTCACAGAATTAAGGGATATTTTGAATCCTGAGGTTTACAAACTGGTAAGTTTTCAGCTAACGTCTCAGTGGGGTAAATTAACTAGAGTAGAATCGACTGACGAAATCGTTAACGAATACGTCAAAGCCGTTCACGCTCTAGTAGAAAACCACGCTAAAGAGGCAGAAGACCTTAGAAAACAGCTTAAAAAGAGCGAGTTTAGGCGTAAGGAAGCTGAAAAACAACTTCTGAAAACAACAGAAGAAGCTGACCAGGAAATAGACCAGCTCACTATTGAGTTAAACAAAAGTTTAACAACTCAAAGGGAGCTAAGGGAAAAAGGTAAATTATCACCTTATCCTGACAGTTCAAAACACCTTATTCCGTTGCTCACTCCTCAACATACTTCTACACCAAAATCGTCTCTGGGAAGACACCTGGTCAACACAGGAGTTCAAACCACAGTTGTAGAAGTATTTAAATCAAATAAAATCACTCAGGTAGAAATAGAAGAAAATTGCGAAATGCCACTTGAGAGTATAAGCAAGGTAGTTTCAAGGTTAGTCCCCATATTCAACGGGGAGAGAAATCATGAACTTTCACAAAGAGTTCATGAATTCTTAAACGCATGCGATCTGGCTTTGAAAATGGTAAAGCCAGAAGAAGAGGGGATCTTAGTGTCTCTAATCTCAACCCGATTGCAAGGCGATGCGTTTGAGTTAATTCGTTCAAACAATGTGAACACAATAGAGGGTTTGGCAAAACTGTTTAAAGACAGTTATTTAGTGCCAAAAACTCTGGACAATGTGATGAACGAATTAAAACAATGCCATCAATTGTTAGGCGAAGATGTAAAAGCGTTCGCTAGACGTCTAGCGAAACTGAAAGCTACATCTGTTGAGATTATTGACTCAAGATATTCCGCAACTGAGTCAGTAGGCCTCAAAAAAGAAGTTGAAAACACGGTGTTGACAATTTTTAAAAAAGGGCTAGTCGATCAAGCTCTTCGACAGTTTATGCTGGGGAGCAATAGCAAAGATCTCAACGAAATCTCTGAGGAAGCCTTGAAAACTTCCTTGCTACTACAGCCAAACTCGATGGGCTATATGGGAGTTGGAACAACACCAAACTTACCTTTTGATCGTATTAGCTCAATGTACCAAATTCCCGGTACTTTCCAACAAAATTACAATAGCCTGACTCAAACATATCCATCTATGCCTTCCATGCCTCACCTTTTTAACAATTATACTACACTACCTCACAATTTACCTCAAGTGACACAAGACTACACATCTAAACCCGCACAACATCCTTCACACATCACACATAATGAAACACCTCAATACATCCAGAATTTTCAAGACCCTCCCCACTCCAGCAATAGACAGTCAACAAGGTCTGCAAACCCATTAAAACCTATGGATTCTGTGGTAAGCAAAATCACAGCTATGTTGATTGTAATATTCGTAAAAGAACGCCATACTGTGACACTTGCGAGGACTATGGGCATGCTCAAAACAGTTGTCCCCGCTCACAAATACGAGCTACTCAGACAATAAGTCAAAGGCCTAGAGTCAAATGCAAGTGGTGTTCTAGGGTGGGTCATGTGGATGACGATTGTTTCTCTAAGAGAAATTACCTCAAAGACCAATCGGGAAACGCCCTGGGGGCCAATTTGAATCACTAAATTGTGCCCCAGAAAATTCGCTCTCCACAAAATCAACAACAAAAAATAAAAACAAAAACAAAAAGAAAATAACGAAAAATAAAAAAAGCAATGTAGACGAAGTAAAGCCATTAGCGCCTGTATTAAACGATCGACAAAAAGAAAAAAGAACACAAAACATTGACTCGGAGGAGTTAAATTTCTTTACTTTTGAGTCGATTCGTAAAACGAAGCAGAAATCAAGGCCACTAGTTTCTGGGACAAAAATAAACCTAGGTCAGTTTGGTTTCTTATTTCTGATTTTCAATCTTCGTTTCGTTTGGAGTAAGTGCTATTCAAAGGTGAAATTCGTCTATAACTTTTTGAATGATTATTTTAAGTGTTTTGTTTTGAAGTGTTTCAACCAGTATGCTTTGCCGAAAAGTAAGAAAAAAATATTATATGCATTTAGGAATCTTCGTAAGCATGACGTGTTCGTCGAGCTGCCTATGTCAATGGCCAAGTCCGAAAAGGTACTTCTTCTGGTCGACACAGGAGCAGACTCGAGCTTACTAAAAAGAAGCTCATTAAAAAATGCTACCAATATAAATATAAATGAAACAAAGCAACTGGGTGGTGTTTTCGGTGGAGTAGGTATGACATTGGGTACAATTAAAACCAATTTACTTTTTCCAAGAAAATTTTTTACTAAGTGGAATGTTGTAGATGGACTAGATGATATACCTGCTGATGGTATACTGGGTCGTGATATCCTTTGGAATCACTCAATCATCGACGCAGTTTCCAAAAAAATAAAATTTTTGGATAAAAAAAAAGAATTTTTAATTGATCTACCTCTAAAATGCCTGCCAACAAATCCTCCTCCTATTTCTTCACTAAACGTTGTCAAGTGTAGGATTGGAGCTCGTACGCAAACTATTGTTAAAATAAAAATTCCGAATTCCAAGTCAAACGAATTCCTGATACATTCACAGGAAATTGATGATGGAATTTATCTAGGAAACACAATAGTTAAGGCACACGACAACTACGTCCATGTCCCTGTTTTGAACAGTACAAGAGAGGACTATTTCATGGATACAAGCTTCATACCTACACACTCAAATCTTAAAAATTATACAATAGTAAAAAATAATCCGGGATCGAAAATATATGCGAATTTTAAACAAATCCACATTAAGGAACGGGAAAAGAACCTTCTATCTTTAATTAAACTAGATCATAACTTAACAAAGCAAGAAAAAAAATGTATACAAAATTTATGCATTAAGTTTAATGATGTATTTTTACTAAAAGGTGATCGTTTAAGTAATACACCCGTGTTAGCCCACAACATACCCACCAAAAATGACCAAGCACCAATCAATACAAAGCAATATAGAACTCCGCAGATTCACAAACAGGAAATTGAAAGGCAAGTGCAAGAAATGCTTGACCAAGACATAATTTCTGTAAGTAAATCACCTTGGAATTCACCATTGCTCATTGTGCCAAAGAAAATGGTTGAAGGTCAAAAACGGTGGAGGGTGGTTATTGACTTCAGAAAATTAAATGAAGTCACAATCAAAGATGCATTTCCCCTTCCTAGAATAGAAGAAATTCTCGATCAGTTGGGCAATAGTCAGTTTTTCACCACATTGGATTTGGCAAGCGGTTACCATCAGGTGTTGATCGATCCAGCCGATAGAGCAAAAACCGCGTTTAGCACCAGTACAGGGCATTACGAGTTCAATAGAATGCCTTTTGGTCTAACCGGTGCTCCGGCAACATTTCAAAGGATCATGAATCACATTCTGACAGGTTTACATGGCATTGATTGTTTCGTTTATTTAGATGATATTGTTGTCTATGGTAAAAATCTAGAAGAACATAATCAAAAACTTTCTAAAGTTTTGGGAAAACTTAGGCAGCACAATCTCCGACCCAGCTAAACACAATGTGTTACAGATTTTCCTAGACCCAAAACAATAAAACAGGTGCAATCATTTCTGGGACTTACGAACTACTATAGAAAATTTATACCGCAATACGCTAAAATAGCAGCCCCAATAACAAAGCTGCTGCGTAGTGAAAGTAGTTTCGAATGGTCTCCAGATTGTGAGAAATCATTTCAGTTCCTCAAGGAAGCGATTACCTCACCACCTGTTCTCATCTACCCAGATTTCACAAAGCCATTTATCCTGACTACAGATGCCAGCAACGAAGCTCTAGGAGCCGTTTTGTCTCAGGGCGAAGTGGGTGAGGATAAGCCTATTGCTTATGCTAGCCGTTCGCTAGAAAAATCCGAAAGAAATTATTCTACGATAGAAAAGGAATTGCTTGCCGTAGTTTGGGGGTGTAAGCATTTCCGAACATATCTTCTTGGTCGTAATTTTACTATCTATACGGATCATCGCCCCCTGATTGGTGTTTTTAATGTTAAGGACCCAACAACAAGACTAGTTAGGTTCCATCATAAGCTGTCGGATTATGATTATAAGATAATGTATAAGGCGGGCAAAACAAACTGCAATGCGGATGCACTCAGTAGGATCCCAATAGATACACATCCAATACAAGCTGTACAAACTAGGAGCAAGGCAAAAATAAGTGAGAACAAAAAACCTCAAAACAATAATATATTGGTTGTAACACGAGGGCAAAAACAAAGACAGTTCGAAGATAATATTCAAGCAAAAGCAACTGTGGCTCCTAAACAAAAAACAACCTCTAAGGACAAGTTGAACATAGAGAGTACAAAGGTACCTATAGAGGAAAAGAAGAACGACCATGCCATATCAGAACAAATTCCTGAAGGTGAAATAATAACTGATTTGTCCAAAACATCATGGAAAATCGGACCGTCTATAGGCATGGGAAGTCATGGTCAAATATATTCAGCGTGTAAGGCATCGAGTTCACCAAAAAATCCGTCCGACTATGAATATGTCGTCAAAATTGAACCACATGGCAACGGGACGTTGTTTGTTGAAATGCATTTTTGTATGCACAATGCTCGTTTCAAAGACATTACACAGTTTAAACAGCAGCGCGGACTTAAATCTTTTGGGATGCCTTATCTAGTTGGTAAGGGATCACACGACATTAACGATGTGAAACATCGTTTCGTTGTAATGCCACGTTATGGAGACGATATTTGGAAGCTTTTCTTGGAAAACGGAAGAAGGATTCCAGAACACACAATTTATCGTCTTGCCTTACAGATGTTGGATGTGTATGAGTACATCCACGGCCGAACGTATGTCCATGCCGATTTAAAAGGAGCCAACATCTTATTAGGTTATGGGAAAGGTGGTGCTTCTCAAGCATATTTGGTAGACTTTGGTTTAGCTAGTCACTACACCCAAAAGGATTTCAAGCCAGATCCAAAGAAAATGCACAATGGTACAATTGAATACACATCTAGAGATGCACATCTCGGTGTAGCAACAATGCGAGGAGACTTTGAGATCCTTGGGTATAACCTAATCGAGTGGTCAGGCGTGATGCTGCCTTGGGTACAAGAAAACCTCCTTAAAGTTCCGATTAAAGTCCAGAAGTCTAAGGAAACTTTTATGAGAGATGTAAGTACTGGGTTGGAAAAACTATACCCCAGAGGAGTGCCAAATCCAATAATGGAATTCATGAAATACGTCGCTGCTCTGGAATACAATGAGACACCAGACTATGAAAAATGCCGAAATATATTTCAATCGGGACTTAAAGCCCTTAACGCTAACAATTCAGGAGACTTAGAATTCAAACTGAAATCATCACAAGACTCTAAAAACAGGAAAGAAAGCAATGAGCTCAATGAACTCAATGACAAAATAGTCACTGCTCCAAACCAAAGGTTTGTCACTTTAACGGATCCTGCTGATATTTTAACAGTTCTTCGTGATTTCCACAACTCCGCACTAGGAGGCCATCAGGGGATGACAAAAACTTTTGCACGGATTCGTCGTCAGTTTAGATGGAAAGGGATGAAAAATGACATTGCAAATTACATCAGGAATTGTGAAAAATGCCAAAAAAATAAGTCAGGGAAAATGACTAGAATGCCAATGGTATTGACAGATACCCCATGTTTTCCTTTCGAAAAGGTATACATGGACATGGTCGGTGTTCTTCCACTGACGTATTCCGGTAATAGATACATTTTAACATTCCAGGACGACTTGACGAAGTATATGACCTGTGTGGCCATCCCTGATGCTGAAGCATGCACTGTAGCAAGAGCTTTTTACGAAGAGATTGTAACAAGGTTCTGTATACCCAAAGTTCTAGTCACAGATAACGGAACAAATTTTACTTCGAAGCTTTTTTCCGAAACTTGTAAGCTTCTGGGAGTTAAAAAGATCCACACTACCGCCTATCATCCACAGGCCAACGGTTCACTTGAACGCAGTCACAGACCCTTAGCGGAATATCTAAGGAGTTTTGTTGACAATGATGATCAGTGTTGGGATCAGTGGCTGAGACAGGCAATGCATGTCCACAATAACACGGTGCATACCGCCACTAAACTGACACCAACTAAGAGCTTGTATGGTTTCGAGTTCGAGATGCCGACAAATTTAAAGAGTAAACCTAAACCTCTGTATAATGATGAAGACTATCCGAAACTTCTTCAACATCAACTGCAGAAAACTCATGAACTTGCAAGAAAGAATCTCGAACTGGCCAAGCAAAAATCGAAACAGCAATACGACCGTCAAACCAACCCCGTTTCGTTTGCAGTTGGAGCAAAAGTCATGCTTAAAAATCCAACTAGGAAAAATAAGTTCTCCCCTATTTGGTTGGGTCCCTACGAGGTGGTGTCTGTAAATGATATTGTAAATACCAATATTCAAGTAGGTAGGAAAATCAAAAGGGTACACAACAACCAACTTAAGGCTTATTGTAATGATTAAATAAATTTGATTTCTTTTACACATTTTTTTTCTCTTTCCAGATTGTGGACTGACTGGTAAAAATAATTATTTTAATTTTTTTTTATAAATTATAAATTTTTTTTTTATAAATTATCTTTTTACATTAATAAGAAAAATGTATTCAATACTTAGTATTAAACAAACACTTTTAAATGTTGCCTTAATGTATAAACTAATCTTTCTCGTGGCAAACATACCGAACGTCTCAACATCCCACACAACAACGACATCAGCTCCTTATGAAATAGAAAGCATTACTTTAACTCCGGCACTATTTGAAGGCATTGGGAATGCTGTCTTTTTTAATAACAAATGGACCATATTCACGAAAATAAAACCCATGGATTTTTCTGAAGTTCTCGATTTCGTAAACAAGTGTGACGCTAAGATAAAAAGGCTGTGCGTTCCTCTACAATCAAAATTCCAAATAAATTGCAACATGAGAACGAACGAGTTGGAAGCTATCATTTACAGCCTTCGGCAAAACAACATGCGACTAAAGCATATGGTCTCTCACCGAAGAAATAAGAGAGCTATAGAAACAATTGGACATTTCTTCCATTGGGCTTTTGGAACTATGGACAAAGAGGATTCTGATAAGATTTATGACCATCTTGACAACTTGGATACGAACGAAAAGGAAACGCTCAACTTAATTACGAAGCAGATAACGGTGGCAAATTCCAATTTTGATAGGCTCAGTAAACCTATTAAAACATTAGCAGCAGAGGTGGAAAAAATTGGAAATAGTTTCGAAAACTTCACCACGGATATGGAGAATTTCGCGACGGCTGCAATCAAAGATTTAGCTGCGACGAAATTGAAAGTGGAGATTAACGAAATGATCTCATTAGTTACTTCTAAACTACTTGAAGTCCAAAGTCGCCAAACAACTGAGCTATCAATTTTTAACGATTTGTACCAAAATAAGCTTCATCCCTTTATTTTGGACGCAAACAATATATCATCAGTGCTGAAGAATTCAAAGTATGAAAGAATGGTTCTTAATCCAGCCGCGTTGTTCCAAGTTGTTCGGCTGTCGACCTATCCACAAAGAGATTCAATCGTTTTTAAGATTACTGTTCCGCTACCTGAAGCCACCATGTTTTCCTTGTTCAAGGTATACCCAGTGCGAACAAAACTCGATAACCATTGGGACTTGGTTTTGGACGTTAAGACTCAATACATCGCAGAAGCAGACGATCATACCTTATTTGTCACCATGTCGCGTACAGAGTTGATGCAATGTTCCGAGGTCCCGTTCAATTCGTCAATAACGATAAAGGTATGTCAACACCAAAAACCTATACATACCAGTGGAAGCTCCGAGTGCCTAGTAGAGCTGTTGCAACATTCTGCTACCTCAAAAACGAACTGCAACTACGTCGCTGCACCAACTACAAAGGGGGTAGTCACGAAGATGTCAACGAAGAACCAATGGTTTTTCAATGTAAGAGAATCGATTGCTCTCAATTTAAATTACGATGGGGAACTGTACGCTCCAGAGCTCAAAGGATTCGGAATTCTGCACATTCTACATCCTTGCGAAATAAATACGAAGGAATTGCGTATACCATACGAGCAGGTTTGGAGTTCAAAGCTTAAGATCCATCAACCGAGAGTGAACCATTCGGATCTTATTGGACTACTAAGGGAAAGATATGCCAATCTTACAGTGAGGACCTTTTCGAAACCACCACCACTATCCCTAGGTAGTCATAGCGATATGATTGCGAGTTTGAAGGAGGGGAAGAAGTCGTTAGAAGATCTACAAGAGGAAGCAAATCATGTCGAAAACAGAAAGCATGTAAACAGTCAGCGATTGGAAGTCGACGTCCATCGATATTCTCTTGTGTCCATCAGTGGTCTCATAATAGCACTCGTATTGTTTAAATGGTACCTTTCAAGAAGTTCGTCTAAAAACACCGCCAACATACCGAGTCACATAACAACAAATGTAACAAACGTTGTCCCAGAAATATCCCATGCCGTCAAGACAGATGCCGTCGAGATGGATGCCCTGCCCGATCGTACAGCTGCAACAAGGAAATCGACACGAGAAGTAACGTTTGCCCGAGTTTAAAAAAAAAAACTTATTTGTAATGTATAATGTTCTATATAATATTTAAAAAACTTATTTGTAATGTATAATGTTCTATATAATATTTAAAAACTTATTTGTAATGTATAATGTTCTATATAATATAATATAATATAATATATAAAATATAATAAAAAACAAACTGCCCATTACCTCAGAAAAATGTATTGCTTACATAAAAAAAAAGGGGGTTATTTTTGTATATAAAAGAAAAATTATAATACAATATATTAGAATGAATTAAAAACAAAAACAAAATTAAACCTATTTTTAAATATAATGCTGTTAATAATAATGTTCTTAAATATAAAAGAAGATAATAACATTCCTAAATAAAAAATAAAAAAAGAAAATGAAAAAAATTGTAATGTAATAAAAAAAAAAAACAAAGTAATTCCTAGAATATAAAACTATATTTGTTAAGTATTTGTAAGAAATTGTTCAATAAAAATAATTTAATCTCGTCGATTGTCATCCGGTTGATCGTGAGTTCGTCCTCCGGGTGGGGAGGGATGTTGTATCTCCTCCTATACCTTCCAGGGGAAGTCGTCGTGCGTTGAACTCAGCACACTTCAATTGTGTTGTACTCTTTGATTGCCAATTCGATATCATGTTACGGATGTTGTTTTGGGTCAATCAAAGTGCAATCATACAATAGTTGAATTGTGCTGACTCTCTTAACGTGCCGACGATTATCCACTGCGAATGTTTGGGCTTGCGGTCACCAAAATGACACGACAAGAGCGAGTTGATTGTTAACCACCGAAACGAGAGGTTGTGTGTCTTTTTAATTTACATTACATTTCATTACATTTCGATTATACGTTACAGTGTTCATATCGAAAGATTAAATGCAGTGTACGCGAGTGTTAAAGTCATAGATCAGCAAATTTTGGCAAAAGCATTAATTAAACCCGATGATTTCGATACGGAGGCCCAAAAAATTGCTGAATATGAAGATTCGGCGGTCTCAACCCTAGCACGCATGACTCTACGTTTGAAAGCGATTCGATTTAAATCGCAATCAAAGAGCAACACAGATCAGCAGAGTAATAATGTCTCATCGCAAAAAGGTAACACGAAGCTTCCTAAACTGCAGCTCAAGCGTTTCAATGGTGACATGAGAGAATGGTTGCATTTCTGGGATCAATTTGAAGTTACGGTTCATCAAAATGCACAGTTGTCCGAGGCTGAAAAATTCTATTACTTGGAAAGTGCCTTAGTAGGTGCAGCAAAAAAAGTGGTTGATGGATTTACAGCTACCTCATCATGCTATGAAGCAGCGGTTTCTTTGTTGAAGGAACAGTATGGTGATACTGAGAAAATAATTGACAACCACATGTAAAAACTAATTGCACTGCGCCCCGTTATCACAAAAAATGACGCTGTTGGCTTGAGGAATTTATACAACACAATCACAACGTCTATAAGAACCCTTACTGCGTTAAAAGTACCCACACAACAATACGACATCATGTTAAAAACAGTTTTGCTGAGATGTATGCCGGTCGAATTAAGAGTCGATTACCATCGTAGGTGTGAAAAGGAAAACGATATTGCTGATCTCGCTGATGTTGAGAATGTAAACGAAGACGATAGAAATTCACAGGCATCGCACACGCATACATCTTTACATGGAATTAAAAGTCATTTTGTAAAGGGAATCATGTGTTTTCTCAAGAGTGAGATAGAAGCACTCGAAAAAAGTAAGGTTTCCCCTCTTCATAGCAACACAAAAGAACAAACTACAACGGCAACAAGTTTACTGAAAATAAGCAATAATGTGTGTGTATTTTGCAACTCATCAGACCATGTTACAAGTGATTGTTCCAGCCAGCTGACATTGCAACAAAAAAGACAAATCTTACTTAAAAGCAATAGATGTTTTCGATGTGCGAAAATAGGCCATCCCTCCAAAAAGTGCAGAAGTGTAAATTATTTAAAGTGTTCTAAGTGCGGTGGAAAACATTTAACAGCGATGTGCGACCCGTCTTATAAAAAAGAAACCGCCGCAGCAATGCAAGTAATCACGAATGAATCGAATGAAAATGATGATATTGAATTCATTAATCTCTGTGCGCATTCAAATGAAAACCAACAAAAAGTTTTTTTGAAAACTGCACGCTGCTTAATTGCTGGTGCAGATAACAAAGACATTCTTATTCGAATGGTTATAGACGGTGGCAGCCAAAAAAGTTATAAGTTATATAAGTTATATAAGTTATATATGTGAAAAGGTCGTTTAGAAGCTTAATATACTAAAAAGAGAAAAAATTAAGATGTCTGTGATTCCCTTTGGTGCATCTGAAACATCGCCAGTGAACACATATGATAAAGTGAAAGTTGTGCTAAAGAACCAGTTCAATGGAAAGAGCGCCCTAATTGAAGCTATTGTTGTTCCGCGAATCTGTGTTGACGTCCTTGCGATTCCCGATCCGTCTTGTGCTGCGTTCAAAAATCTTAAATTGGCAGATCGTATTACAGCCACAAACGCAAATATCATTGAAGGTCTCAGCGTGCTCATCGGAGCTGATTTCTATTGGACAATAGTCACTGGGACGCAACGGAAGATTTCCAATCTTATGAGAGCTGTTGATACCATTTTTGGGTGGACTCTTCAAGGGTTGCATTCATTGACAGATACGATTAATGATAATCCAAGCAACTATCCTACAATGGTCGCCAACATAGTTAACGTCACCGATCAAGAACTCGCATCCATGTGGTCGTTGGAATCCATCGGAATAAGAAGCGAAGAGGCAGAAAAGCAGTACATCACACAAGAAATGACCGAAAAATATATCAAGAAAATAGGCTCTCACTATTAAGCGACTTTAACTTGGAAAGATCCTAATGTAATCCTTGAAAGCAATGCGTCTCAAGCGGTAAGTCGTTTAAAGTCATTAACTAAACGTTTATCTAGGGACCCAGCAAAATTCAGGGAATATGACGCAGCTGTGCGACAACTACTCGCTGATGGTATTGCAGAATTGGTTGAGCTTTCGGCTAATGGTGCTCCCAAAAGAATATTTTACCTTCCACATCGGCCAGTCTACAAGGAAGACAGCACCACAACCAAATTGCGCATAGTTTTTGATGCGTCTTGTTGTTCCGATGGCATCCCTTCGTTGAATGATCAGCTGTATACTGGCACTAACTTATTGCCTGATGTTTTGAAGATTCTGCTGAATTTTCGTATGGGACGTTTTGGCATCGTTGCAGACATTGAGAAAGCGTTCTTGCAAATAATCTTAAATAAAAATGACCGAGATTCGCACAGATTCCTTTGGTATAGATCAGCTGATGAAATTAGTGAACAATCTTTGATCGAGTTGCGAATGACGAGAGTAACATTCGGTGTAAGCTGCAGCCCTTTTCTTCTCACTGCAACTATTCAACGCCATTTAAAGGAGCAAAGACAGGTCTTTTCTGAAACATGCCGTATTCTTGAAAACTGTTTCTATATGGACGATTTAATCATGAGTGTGAATTCCGAATTGGATTGCTGTCGTATTTTTGAAGAAGCGTCGGAAATCATGAGTGGAGCTTCGATGAGTTTGAGGAAGTGGCATTCTAACAGCACAAAGCTTCGTGATAAAATTGGCACGAAAGAATTTCCAATCACTCAAAAGGTTTTGGGTTTGACCTGGTCAGTTTTCAGTGATGAGCTATCTGTTCCAATGCAATCGGTACAGAGTTTCTTAGAGTTAAATCTGAACACTGCAAGCAAGCGAAATATTCTTCAAGCAATGGCACGCGTATATGATCTCTTGGGAATAGTATGTCCGACCACCGTGAAATTAAAAATTCTGTTCCAAGCAGTATGGTAGCGCAAATTAAGCTGGGATGAACCACTGCCAGCTGATTTAATCGGCGATTGGAACGAATGTGTTAGAAACATACTACAACTAAGAGAGATGTCAATACCAAGGTCTGTTCTGATGTCATCAACCTTCACTGACGACATACAATGACACATCTTCGCAGATGCTAGCCTTAAAGCAAACAGTGTCGTTTTTGTGTGCCAAATCTAGAATTGCACCATCGAGGCAAGATGGTTCCGAAGAGCTAACGCTACCAAAGCTGGAACTGACAGCTGCCTTAATTGTCGCCAGAATTGGTACCTACCTCGAAGATGCCCTGAAGATCTCAGCTAAAAGGTACTTCTTCTGGACTGACTCAAAAATAACTTTGAACTGGATATATGGTCAATCGCAGCGTTGGAAGCCATTTATACAAAGCAGAACCACAGAAATTCGTCACCATAGTTCTATTCTGGATTGGGACCACTGCGCAGGAAATGAAAATCCAGCTGATCTGATTACGAGGGGTATATCTGGAGAAAAACTTCAAAAGTCATCATTATGGGCTCATGGACCGAAGTGGCTATGCGAATTCAAGCCAAACAACAATCATGCTGTCTCGGAGATAGGCTTTAATACGGCGTTACTGCTGGAGATTGATGTCAAGAAATGCAAGCAACCAATTTTTGAATTTGACAAATTTGGAAGCTGGCTCCAATTGCTGCGCGTCACCAGTTGGGTACTTCGGTACATCAACTTTTTTATTACCAAAGAGAAGACTTTTGAAGGCTCGATTACGAAAACCTAAATAGAAGAAGCCGAACGTTATTGGACCAGGTATGTGCAATTGTTTAGTTTTACTAATGAAGTTCGCCTGTTACAGAAAAATTTGCCCATCAATGCGTCCTCAAAGCTGATTGAGTTAAGCGGGCTTGGACGAAGATGGGTTGATGAGGCTTGGAGGGAGGCTTCAATTACTCGATGAACCATTTGACCTTAGACATCCCATCATTCTACCATCTAATCATTCGATAACGAGGCTCATTGTCAACGATCGTCACTTGTCAACTATACATGGTGGAGTTGGAGTTGTTCCTTCCAAGATTCGAGAACGCTTTTGGATCATCAAAGGACGGCAGCTAGTAAAGAAGGCAATTAAATCTTGTATGGTGTGCAAGAAGCTTTTTGGTCAACCCGCTTCACAGCCGTTTGCTCCATTACCACTGAAAAGGTTGATGATTACAAGGCCCTTCAACGTCGTTGGTATTGATTTTGCTGGCCCCCTTTACTTGAATTCAGAAGGAAGTGACATGCAGAAAGCGTACATCTTGATATTCACATGTGCAAGTATCCGAGCAGTTCACTTGGAACTCACTGCTAGCATCACAACAGAAAGCTGCATAATGGCGTTAAGACTTTTAATAGCCCGAAGAGGAGTCTCTTCTACAATAATTTCCGACAACGCTAAAACTTTTAGGTGAGCTGCCTTAGAGTTTGAAAAAATCAAGAACCTTTTCTGCGAAGAAGAGGCACAAGGTTTCTTGTCTTAAAACCGAATTCAATGGGACTTTATCGTGGAGAGAGCTCCCTGGTGGGGTGGCTTTTGGGAACGTCTCATACGATCAGTGAAGAATATTCTTAAGGTCACCATCGGAAAAGCTAAGCTAAATTTTGAACAATTACGAACTATTCTGACGGAAGCCGAGGCCGTTGCCAACGATAGACCCTTGACGTATGTGTCCAGTGAACCTTTGGAGTTGTCACCTCTTACAGCAGCCAAGTTCCTATAAGGATTTTCGTCATCAGTTCCCGATTTTCAAATAGCTCCAGATGAAGATGTAAAGCTAAGGGAGATATGGAAACAACGTCTGAAGTTCAATGCCAAGTTAGTAAAGCGATGGAAAATAGAATATCTGCAAAATCTTCGATCATTTCATCACAACAATTTCAAACAATCAATTTAGTTGAAGGAAGGAGATGTCGTTCTTCTTTTTGATCAAGCCACTCCTCGTATACACTGGAAGTTGGTAATCATAACTAAAGCCTACATCGGAAGAGATGGTAAGGTTCGTTCCTGCGAAATTCGATGTCCCAATGGACAATATTAATGTATTAGTGTTAAACATTCAATATCATAGTACATATGTATTATCTTTCATTTGTATTGACCATGTCACTTGTACATTCTCATAGTATGTATTATCTTTTATATGCAATGAACTCTATATATGTATCATCTTTGTCTGCCCTTCTGGCAGTATGCGGCTGCTGTACTAAGGAAAGCCAACTTCGCCTTTCACCGCATCCATCCACTAATGCGAAAGAACAACGGGCTAAGCCAGAAGACGAAACTTCTTCTCTACAAGCAGCTCATTCGGCCTGTGGTCACGTACTGTTTCCCTACTTGGTACACGGCAGAAAACCCCACATGAACAAGCTGGCAGTTCTCGAGCGGAAGATCCTGCGGAAGATCCTGCGGATCTGCACTGGACTACATTATGACAGGATACGAAGGAAGCACGTCAGCAACAGGAGACTCTACGAAGAAGCTAAAATAGTACAACTAGACAGGTACCTCATGGACTCCAGCCGTAGATGTCTGCGAAACATGACCGACCACCCGAATCCCCTAATAAGGAGCATCATAGGCCAGCCAAGACATCCCAGCCCGCGGTACCTTCTAGCAATGGAACTTCTGGATGAGGATCTTATCCCTACAAGTGATGAAGTGAACATCAAATTCTATTCTGGCTAGGAGCCACCAACCCCCCACCCTCACCCCTCCCCATCAAAACTCAGTGCCAACCGGACTTGAACAATCCGAGAGAAGAAAAAGACAGACGAGGAGAATAACCAATCACAGCAACAATTAATTTTAATAATTTTTTTATCTAGGTCAATGTAAGAACGTTAGGCCCCCTCTGTGCCAACAACATATAAATAATCACATTGTTAACTTTAAGTAGATCTAAGCAAATTGTACATATTATATACTAAGTTCAATAAAAATTAATGCTAATGCTAATGCCCTTCTGGCAGTTGCAATTTCGCATTATTAAAGAAAAGACGTTTCTAACTAAAGATTTCGATTGTGACTTGTTTTTTAATACATACATAAATGCGGAAAATGTAAGGAAATCAAATATGTAGTATAGAAATCCTATCAAACCAGTTATAAATATAACAGAAACCCCAAAACACAAAAACGACACTGTGCATATAGATGTTCTCCATTACAATAAACAAACATTTTTTTAACATTTCATTAATGATAAAAATTGGATTAAAAAAATTATCAAGAGTTGCTAAATACCCTTCAAATATAGCTGAGAAGGGTATTTAGTAACTTTTGATAAGTCAAATAAAATGATCATGGATTTAAATCTGAAAGACTTATAAAATTCTTAACAGAAAAAGGTATTGAAGTTCACTGAACCAATCCAACAGTCACACTGGCAATGCTGATATTGAAAGTAGATAGATATAGTAAGTGACACATACACCGTTTTACATTTAATAAATCCTAATAAGATTATGCAAATTATAATCGACTTAGAATCCGATATTAATGTTCTAGATTCAAAAGATAAGCAAACTTTGTATCTTGAAATAAAATTAATAAAAAATAAAATAAGATTAAATAGACAGAAAAGACGATTAATAAATATCGCAAGTAGATTTCAAAGTTGGCTTTACCATAGCATAGATTTACGTAGAATTAAGCTTCTAAAGGTATTAACTAAAATTAATGAAATGTTTGTAAAACCAATCATCTTAATATATATAAATAACGTGTCACAATGTTTGTCCGCGATGGACTCCTAAACTACTTAATCGATTTTAATCAAATTTGTACACCGTGTGCAGTTTGATCCAACTTAAAAGATAGGATAGCTTACATCCCAATTTATGATCGACCAGCACATGTTGCTGAGACTAAAGTATAGTTTAAATTTGTTTTGAAGTTAACGAAATACAGTGAATTTTACTTTTTTAATTTTTGGAGTTTGTGCAGTTTGGTCCAACTTAAAAGATAGGATAGCTTACATCCCAATTTATGATCGACCAGCACATGTTGCTGAGACTAAAGTATAGTTTAAATTTGTTTTGAAGTTAACGAAATACAGTGAATTTTACTTTTTTAATTTTTGGAGTAAGTATAGCCGGCTAAGTGTTACTTGACTTAAGTATAAATTAAAAATAAATTTAGTTCATTATCTATCTATTAAGATAGTTTGTATGTATGCATATATGTATGTAGATTTAGATTTTTTAGATTAGATAATGACTTATTTAAAACAAATTTTTAATCATATTTCGTAACAATTTCATTTATATAGCATGGCCTACGCCGTCTGCCATATATGTATGTCCGGTGTAGACTCCTAAACCACTCAACGGGTTTTAATGAATAATGTATAGTCCAGAGATGGTTCCTGTCAAGGTTTAATGCCCATATTCCTACAGGAACGGGGTTAAACTGCCAGACAATTTCTGCACTGTTCTTCAGGAAAAAAAAAATGAATTGATCCAGAGTATTTTTCCGGATATAGTAATTACTTGAATCAAGTGTCGATCTGCAATCAAACGTAGCAACACGCGCCGCGCTTAGTTGTTCGAAAAACTATCCTGTGCCACTTCCCATAACCCAATCAATTAAAATCAAAATTAGGAAAAAAAGCAGAAAAAAAAATTATAATAATAAAATTCTCCAACCCAAAAGAAATCAATAATAAAACTAAAACTCCTTCAGCCGCGCCGCGAGAAAAAAATCTTGTGCAATTTACTCAGTGCTGTGACAGTGAAAAAAAAAAAAAATAAAGGAAAAAAAAGCCACACATTAACAATAGCCCTAACACAAAGTGCGTTACCTAGTACATCGTCTCCTCCCCCACATCACTCTCGCAGTCCCAGTGACTGCACACATTTCTTCGATTTGCTAATCTCTTATCTTATCTAGGCAGTGTGTGCAGTCAATGAGGCTCTAGGTTTGTTAGGCGGATAGTCAATCAACGGTGTTGATCCCATTGGTGAACTAAAATCAAGTTGCTAGCTGGGCATAACACCGCTAGTAATTTGATTTGGTTTTCCAATAAGATATACACTTGTTGATTCGACTTAGTTAGCGTCTACGTTTGATATTTAGTTTAATGTGTTTTTGTGGATTGTAATGTCGGGTAAATTTCGGGTCGATTTTAGCAACATTAGGGGGCTAAGATCGAATTTCTTTGCTGTTTTTGTTTTGGCACTGAGTGAAACACAGGTAGGTGTTTATTCTGATCCCTCAGAGTTTAACCTGCCTGGATAAAGCTTAGTGCCATTATTCTTTTCCTCCCATGGCCTTGCCGTATATGTCCGAAATGATATTGCTTACCAACTTCTACCACAATACGGCCTTTGTTCTAATACGAACTTTAATTTCATGTGGTTAAAATTCACCGTCCGTAAGCAAATCATTCACTATTGTTTTATTTATAGAAGCCCCAATTTAGATAGCAATTCAACCTCTAACGAGTTTGATGCGCTATCTGACTCCATAATAAGAATTGTATCCCTTTATCCTCATACTGAAATCGCAATTGCGGGCGATTTCAATGTACACAATTCTGGTTGGCTTCGACATTCTGGCCAGACCACACCCAAAGGAAAATGTGTTGAGATCTTCGCTGAGTTTAACCAACTAACTCAACTTATTGATGAGCCCACTCCGGTTCCAGATATTGAAGGCCATGCGGCCAACGCTCTTGACCTATTTCTCACTTCTCATCCCGAAAAATACAGGGTTGTAGTATCATCTTCTTTAGGCAAATCGAACCATTGTGTCTTACCGGTAGATTTTTCGCTTTCCGTCACGGTAAAAAAAGATAAAGTCCCTAAAAGAACTGTGTGGCAATATGAGAAAGCCAATTTGGACGGCCTGAATAATTTCTATCGAAGTTTTAATTGGTCATTGTGCTTTCTCGACGGAAACGTTGACGCATCAGCTGATATGATATCTAACGTAATTCTCAACGGCATGAGAAATTTTGTTCCTCACAGAACAAAAATTATCATCCCCAAAGAGAATTCGTGGTTTGATTCAAGCTGTAAAGAGGCGATTAGGGATAGAGAAAGTAGTTTTCGAAAATTCAAAGGCAACCCTTCAGTAGAAAATCGAAATTTGTGGAAAAAATGCTTTATATGGAAAAAATGCGTTATGAACGTAAACATAGCTCACAGCAGTAAGCACAAGATTTTTGAAGCAGTTGCAGAGAGTATCCTGTTGTACGGCTCACAAGTGTGGGGAGGTAAAAAGTTTCACACGGTTGAGAAACTGTTAACACACTTCGTGAAAAGAATATTTCGTCTGCCAACAAATACGCCTAACTACGTTCTTATGTTAGAAACCGGTCTGCCACCTCTATTCGTGAAAACCCTGAAGATTCAAGCCGATTATTTACTGACCGTCTTCAAGATGCCTGAACACCGGCTGGTCAGGAAGGTAGTTCTTAAAGCGGTACAAGACAAAAACAGCTGGTACAGAGAATGGTCAAGTCTTGCGGAAGGATGCAATATAAATTTTGATTTGAACGTTCAAAATATATTAAACAGTAAAACTCTCCTGTATGACGTTATAGCAAAGGTCGATGAGAAATGTAGAGCAGAATATGCAGCTGAAGCTTCTGGGTCATTATTCAGGACAACATACAGTAGGCTGAACCATAATCTTGGAGAGAGAAATTACTTCTGTGACTCGAACAAGATAGATGTGATCGCTACAATGATCAAGCTTCGGAGCGAACTACTTAATTTGAATTTTATACCACACAGACCCGATTTACCACTGGAGTGCAGTATATGCAACTTAGAGGAAAGAGAAGACGTAATCCATTTCGTCGGAAGATGTCCAACTTTGAGAGAAACTAGAAGAAGCATTCTCGGAAGCGACTTTTTGACAGAGGCTCAAGTTATTAGTAGGCTGAATGAGATGAATGTTGTCAAGCTATATGACTATTGCAAAATTGCATTACGTTATAGAGAAAGAATAATGAATGAAGACTTTTGAGTTAACATACAGTAACTTATTATTATTTTCAAGTTATATATATATTTTTTTTTTAATCTATTATTATAATTGTTAATTGTGAAAGCTTATTACAGTAATTGAAATAATGTTTATTGTCAATCTGGCAGACGGCAAATGCCATGCTATATGATTTTTTGTATATATGAATGTGTAAAAAAACTGTTAGTCATTTATAAATAAATAATCTATCTATCTATCTATCTATCGAAATTTGTTCAAACGGGCCAGAAATTTCTGTAACGCTCAAATACGAAAGGCTAAGTTTTTACATGACCTAAAAGTAAGGCAAAAAATACTGTTGTGTTCAAAAGGAAGCAAAAACTCGACCACGTCATCGGTCCCAACGCTCGTCTTCAATGACTCTCCGTATGTCAGCTCCATCGACAAAGCCAATTTGCTGGCAGCTCAATTTGCTGCCAACTCGACACTTCCTCATAGCATATTGGCTCCACCTGAGCTCGAGTCTGCAAATTCTTTGATAAAGCAGATATTTTTTCGAGTCCTCAAAGATCTCAACATACATAAATCCGCTGGTCCAGATGGTATCCCCGCCGTTATTCTGAAGAGGTGTTCTTCTACGCTGGCAAAACCACTGCGTAAACTTTTCCATCTTTCCTATTCTGGTAGGATTTTTCCGAGTAGATGTAAAACTGCTTTTATCCAACCCCTAAAAAAGGCGAATCTTCCTCTCTTTCCAATTATCGTCCGATTGCACTAACGTCCCTTCTTTCCAAGGTCATGGAAACGTTCATAAACCGTCAACTTATGAAATATCTTGAAGAACGAAAGTTTCTTAATGACCGTCAGTACGGCTTTCGTGGCAAACGTTCCACTGGTGATTTGATGGCTTATCTCACCGAAAAGTGGAACCAATCTTTACATTGTTTTGGAGAAAGTAAGATCATTGCGCTTTATATTTCTAAAGCATTTGATAGAGTTTGGCATCAGGCTCTTTTATCGAAAATGCGTGCTTTTGGTATCGATGAGTCTCTTATTCGTTGGATTAGAAATTACCTTTCCGACCGTTCAATACAAGTTGTGTTGGATGGTTTTAAGTCTGATACCCACTTCATAAATGCTGGTGTGCCCCAGGGCTCCGTTTTGTCTCCGACTCTCTTCCTCATTTTCATTAATGATCTCTTGTCTGAAACTTCTAATCCGCTTAATTGTTTTGCTGACGACTCGACCCTCAGCTTTTCATATTCGTTTCCAAATTCACGTCCCTGCTCTTCGGATGTGGAACTGGAACGGTTGCGTATGATAAGCTCGTTGAATTCTGACCAGAGATTAAAATGAACTAAGTCTGCTTGTGAACAATGAGTATTTACTTGAAAAAAACGAGTTTGAATAAGCTGAGTCAATCCACAATCAAGTAAATTTGAACGATCTTATTTGTGAACCAAGCAACTCTGAACAACCCCTATTTTCAAACGAAACAAACAAGTAGATTTGCTTGCAAGTCAAAATGAGTTTGAATAACATTGAGTTAAGCTGCTTGTGAGCCAAGTGCTTGTGAGTAAAAGTGATCACAAGCAATTTATTCGTAAACAAGCAATAAGTTCATGAGCAAGCAGTGTGCTTGTGAATAAGCAGTGTGTTTATAAGCAAGCAATGTGATCATACCAAATAGGGTAGTTTGATGGCGTGTTCGTTTTGAGTACAATAAAAATCTAGGTATAGGTAGGAACTACGTTTATTTAATAGCTTGGTTTTTTATTATTTTCTTTTATATGAAGAAAAAGGTTATTATACAGTAGATATGGAAACAATTTACTGTATTCATTGAAGTAGATAGTACAAAAAAGACTTATTAAAAATTTCTTTTACTTTAAATTTTATTAATTTTTAAATTTGAATACGCAACCATTAAATTATTAACGGTTTCCGGGTTCATCCTGGTTCGTTTTTCAGCTATCACATTCCCAGCCTGTGAGAAAGCTCTTTTTGAATGGGCTGATGTTGCAGGTATGCAATTTAATATTTTGCTGACTTCATATAGGCGCTTAAAAATGTTTTTGTGTTTAAACCACCATTGAAGAATATTGACAGGATCTTTTGTATTGGTTGCAATATATTCACTGATTTCCGCTTCAAATGAATCCTGTGCTGTACTTGTAGCGGATCTACATATTAATAAAATAACAATTATATTGTTTTCTTAATATAATCGTTTTATCCATAAAATTATGGCGAGACAAAAGAGGCCGCTGCAAAATGAAAAGTGAAACGCAGCAGCATCTTATGTGAATGCGTCCATTCCACTCTCACGAGAAATGTTTCAAGGTAGTTGACGAAACAAACACATATGCATTTTGTTGTCGCCATGCCTTTTCCGGTATCGACTTCTTCTTCTCTTGCAAATACTTCAGCCTGTCAGACGTGCCGGCGTTCTAAGATTAAAATTTAACTTAAAGTCTAAGACAACTTAAAATTCTTGTAGTATTTTGCTGTAAATTTAATTGATATAAATTAAAGAAATTTGTCATGAAATGAAGTAAATGCGAGACTCATTAATTCGCCACGCAGTTGGAACGAGGAGCGCTACAAAAGTAACTTTCATCGAAAAGCCACATAAAGGTATAAGTATAAAGGTTATATTGGTGACCCCGAAACCAACACGCACCGTCTTAACAAGGAAGCACTGCGTTTTGCCACAATTTTTACCGCCGCCAGCACGTTGTCGTACCATCCAGGCAACAAAAAGCGAATCCCGAGGGCCACGCACCGCCATCACCACCAAAGCCATCGCCGCCATCACCACCAAAAACCATCGCCGCCAACACAACCAAGCCATCAATATCGCGCCGCCACCATCATCTTGGCATTGCCATTGTCTGGCCACCACCGTCATTGTGCCGCCAGCATCATTTTGGCACCGCCATTATCTGGCCACCACCGTCATAGTGCCGCCACCATCATCTTGGCACCGCCATTGTCTGGCCACCACCGTCATTGTGCCGCCAGCATCATTTTGGCACCGCCATTGTCTGGCCACCACCGTCATTGTGCCGCCACCATCATTTTGGCACCGCCATTATCTGCCACCGCCATCATTGCATAAAAATCCACCATTTGCTACCGCAAACGATTAGCCACCGCCATCACGTTCCATCGCCATCAGGTTTCCTCGTTTCCACCGCCATCGCCATCAAGTTGCCACAGGTTTTAAGAAAAAAAAAAAGAAAAGATTTTCTTAATGTCATCACCGCAGCTACACATAACCCAAGCAACAATTTGTAACCTCAGTAGAAAAATTACCGCGGTAGTAAAATTACTTTTAATGACCTAGGTTCTAAAATGGTTCAAAGTTGGTTATTTTTTAACTGCAAGTAATTTTTAGGTAAAAATATACCCTAAAAAAATTCCAAAGTTCATTTCTGGTAATTTTGTATCCTTTTTTCTCGGTATTTTAATAACCTGGGTTTAAAATTGGCTTTAAAATTTCCTATTTTAAACCTCGATTTGAAATCGGTTTAATTTTTACCTATAATTAATTTTTTTTCAATTTTCAGGTTAATTTTTTACCAATTCTAGCTATCAAGTTCAAGCCTAGCTTTAAAATAACTGATTTTATAGGTTAAAAAAAAAACCAATTTTGAATTTGGTAAGTTAATATCTTATTTTATTGGCTAAGAAACTACCAATTTTATTAGAAATGAAAACTGGGTTATAGAAAAGCTTATTTGATTGGTAATAATATAACCAATTCGATTTCGGAAGGAAATCGGTTTTAAAATAACCTGTTTTACAGGTTCCAATGTTACCAGTTTAATTTCGGAAGTGAAATCGGTTTTGAAATAACTAGTTTTACTGGTTCTTGTTTTACTAATTTTATTTGGAAATGTAAAATTGGTTTTAAAAAAGCTTAGTTTTGTGGTTAAAATGTTATCTTTTTTGTAAAAGTTTATAAATTACTCTTTTTTAACTCAGGACATTGATTTTCGTTATAAATTAACCCGTTAAAAACCCAGTTTCAAAAGTTTATAAAATAGTCATTTTTTAATACCTTTTTCTAACATATATTTTACTGTCAAACAAATTTTGTGACAAGTTCCGATTTATTTTTAATAACGTTTTTTATTGCCCAGAAAATATAATTTCTTATGTTGGGAATAAATATTATAAATATTTCTTATTTTAACAGAATCTGGTTTTCACAAGGTACAAATTTTACCTTTAAATTCCTTATTATCGATTTCCAGTTTTAATACTACCCATTTAGAGCCTCAGTAATAATTCAACTCATTTCTATTCTCACCACAACTTACTCAACCAAACAAACAATTTCCCAATCTGAGATCTGACTACGCATACACACACACGACACAGCCCTTTCCCTCTCTGTTTGTTTTAGTTTTTAACACCTTTTTCTAACATATATTTTATTGTCAAACAAATTTTGTGACAAGTTCCGATTTATTTTTAATAACGTTTTTTATTGCCCAGAAAATATAATTTCTTATGTTGGGAATAAATATTATAAATATTTCTTATTTTAACAAAATCTGGTTTTCACAAGGTACAAATTTTACCTATAAATTCCTTATTATCGATTTCCAGTTTTAATACTACCCATTTAGAGCCTCAGTAATAATTCAA
Organism: Melanostoma mellinum; assembly: GCA_914767635.1. Classification (NCBI taxonomy): domain Eukaryota; kingdom Metazoa; phylum Arthropoda; class Insecta; order Diptera; family Syrphidae; genus Melanostoma; species Melanostoma mellinum. Next base: position 109,519,998 of record OU612058.1, read on the forward strand.
CTCATTTCTATTCTCACCACAACTTACTCAACCAAACAAACAATTTCCCAATCTGAGATCTGACTACGCATACACACACACGACACAGCCCTTTCCCTCTCTGTTTGCTTTAGTTTCGTTTCGTCATCGTCAGTTGATTTTTGTTGTGCGCCGCGGTAACTTGTTTGTGACAGTGTATCAAATTTAATTAATATAAATAATAAAAAAAACCTGCATTCTTATTTGGATTTCAACAAAAATTGGTAAGTCATTTTAGTTTATATGTATATTATTATAAATATTTCTTATTAGATAAGTCTTCATCGTTTTTTTCCATTTAGGGAGTGAATTAACCAACGCGTTGTGTTTTTTTTTTTTTTTGGTTGTTCTGCTACTCATTTTTTGCTTTTCTCAGAGAATAAGGTACAAAGATTACTTGATTTTTACTTTTCATAGAGAATTAGTTATAAAAAACTTGTTTTTGCCCATGCTGAATTTGTTATTTATAACTACCTACATCCCTACATGAACTGTGACAGTGAGTCATTTTATCTACTAGTATTTTGGCGGTTGTGTTGTCATTTGGTGTCACAATTCCGAGTTGGTTTGTTAGTTGACTGTCGTGTGCTCAACGAAATATTTTTTATATTTACATACATTTAGAACAGTTGAATTAAATTATGAATTCCATTATTAAAAACAAATTGTGTAGCAGGTCCACATATAAAAGAAAAGTTAAGAAAGCTCTAGCTAAATTACGTGAAAATAATGTTCCTGTTGAAGTATCGTCAAAATTTGCGTGTAATTTCCGATACTTCTATTAATAAAAGTGATAGTGATAGTTCGGAAGAAAATTGTGCAGAGCCCCTACTATTACCTTTAGTAAAAAAATCTCCGGAAAACATTGAAACAAATTTAAGAAACTGGGCTATTAAATACAATGTAGCCCATGTTTGCTTGCGTGATTTACTAGATATTTTAAATTGTTCTCATCCATATTTGCCATTAGACCCACGAACATTTTTACATACTTCCTTCGCGGCCAAGCATTTTATCGATGTTCCGCCTGGCAGATATTGGCATTTCGGTTTAGTACGTGCTTTGACCAAGGTTCTTGATAGTGTTGATATATATCCAACAGAGATATTTTTAGACTTTAATGTCGATGGAATTAGCAAAAGTTCCAAAGCCCAATTTTGGCCAATTTTGTGCTCCCCAGAAGGCTTTCGTTTGCCTCCACTTGTAATAGGTGTTTATTACGGAATGTCAAAACCTTCCAAAGCTGATCAATTTTTGCATTTGTTTCTTGAAGAGGCTTAAACTGTCAGTGATTTGAATATAGGTTCCAGAACAATCAAGTTTACAATAAGAAATTTCATTTGTGATGCCCCTGCTCGGTCTTATTTAAAAGGTATAAAAGGACATAATGGTTATTTTGCTTGTGAAATGTGTAATGTGGAAGGTGATTATAACTACAGTACTCACCAAATGTGCTACCCAGCTTTATCAAAATCACTTAGGACTAACGCTTCTTTCCGGGATAAGATCCACGAAGATCACCATATCCAATCATCTCCATTGGAAAGCCTTCCCATCGATATGATCAACAATTTTCCTTTGGACTACATGCATTTACTTTGCTTAGGCATTATGAAGAAACTATTGCTTCTCTGGATCAAGAATAGATCCTTAAAAACTAAGCTGTCTTCGAAAAATATAGAAAAAATCTCTGATTTGTTAGTATCAACTAGAGCGTTTACTCCATGTGAATTCAACCGAACTGCACGCAGACTTGATGTTATAAGCTTTTGGAAGGCCACGGAGTTTCGAACATTTTTGCTATACCTAGGTCCTGTTGTTTTGAAAAATGAAATTAATGAAGAAGTATATGAGAATTTCATGCAACTACACTGTGCTGTATCAATATGTTTGAGCGAAAAATCAGAAAAATTTATTGATATAGCACATTCTCTGTTCAAGTCGTTCATTCAAGGTTTCGCTAAACTCTATGGCCGTGAAAATATAAGTTACAACGTTCACAACTTATACCATATTGCAGATGATGTGAAATTTCATGGTCCTCTGGATAACATTAGTGCATTTAAATACGAAAATCGCTTGCAATACATAAAACGCAAAATAAGATCGGGAAATAGGCCACTTGAACAAATTGCAAATCGAATTTCAGAGGATTTTGAAAACACAGTGAACAATCTCAGTACGAACACGTTTCCAAAGCTCTATAATCTAGATAAACATAGAGCGTGTGAAATTGGTGGTTGTAAAGGAATTTATAGAGCTTTCGAACTTGAACAGTTTGTTTTAAAATCATCAGATGCAGATTGCTATTTCTTCACAAAGTCGGAAAAAATTGTTCGAATGGAATTCGCAACATTTCAAAACGACATTCCAGTTATTTACGGTTCGAGCTTCGATGAAAAACAGAATTTCTTCGAAAAACCTTTTTTTTTCAAAATTTCTAAATATTTACAAGTTAACCGAAGAAACAAATGCCGCCCAGTTTTGGAAAATTGGGGACATTGCTTCAAAATTGTTTAGACTTCCATTACCAACTTCAGAATATGTTTTCTTTCCTCTTATCCATTCATGGAAAAAAGATATAGAAGATGTTCCGAGTAATAGAAACAACTGAAGGAGAAGAAAAATTCGTAACTGCTGTTCCGAGGATCTGGGTCGTTGGATCAACCCTGTTATGGCCCAACACCAAAAAGGACTGCCGCAAACAATGCGTTGAACCATCCGAAGACTGGCAGAAATTGCCGTGCAAGATCATTTTTGATGATATCGGTGAGAACTTTTATATTAATAAATTTCAAAATGCAACTTAATAAGCCAGTTTTTTTCCTTTCCTTTCTTTTATTTTCTTTTGTTTTTCCTTTCTTTCTTTTTTTAAGATTCATGGGAGAAAGCCCTTGAGGCGGAGTTTCTGTCCTCTGACGATACTGGGGTCGACGAACTATCTAAGTTGCCCGAAGCAGTGATTGACGACTTAAACGACCTCATGACTGAGATCGTCGGCGAGAAAATGTGCGACCCCCCCCCCCCCCCTCCCAGATGCGTTATGGAACATCCTGTCCTACGTTGAGTTGCGGTAAGAAACATATCTTTCGGTTCTTTTTAGTATTTGTTACCTTATGACCTTGTTCTTTTGGACTCCACTATCTATTGCCAAATACTTTTTAGTACTTCTGAATGCATTCACCGACCTTAATAAATTCTTCTATAGAAAATAAGATATTGTATCCAGAAGTACTTAGCAGTGGAAACTGGAGCCCAAAGGAACACAATTCTTATCATTCCATATAATATTATTGTTTCTGTTTTCTTAAACAAATCTTTTTTGATCATTTCAGATTCAAATTTTTCCGACCAGCACGCTGCCTTACAGGCTATTCAAACTGTTCAGGCTGAACATAAGGCATCGTTGCAGTCGATGGAAATGGCACTGATCGAGCAAAAAAAAACTCCTCGAGCAATTCATCGCTAAGACGGAGGTCAGCCTCAGTGTAATTATTGAGAAGCTTTGTGTTGCAGTGGAGCGGACGGACTTAGAAGCCGTCGAAATACCGGAAAACTTGTTGCCCATTGCAACACAAGAAAAACTGGATGAGCTCGAGGAGAAACTTAAAGCCGATCCAGCTTTTAAGCGAGCCTTGGTTAGTAATAAATACTTTAATTTTCACATGTCACGTTACTTTAACATAAACTAGTTTTTATTATTCTAAATGTATTTGACATATAACTAAAATATTTGTTTTGTTCTGTTTTCTATTTGCTAGATTCGTAAACTAAGCACATTTGGGGGCGTATCTGCGTCCAAAAATGTTCGCACAATTTGTCGGTGCGTTTTCACCGATGACTTGTTGATGGATTATTCCTGGTTTGGGACATCGTCAAAAAAAAAGTTCGAAGCGTACAGGAATATTTTTGCGGTGGTTGTCGAGGCAGTGAGGGAAAGATTCCCTTCTTTTAGTGACGTGGAGGGATCCACGTATTTCAAAGTATATTTAAAACAGGCCCGTTTCAGGCTGGGCAAAAACCCAATGTAAGTAAAACATACCAGTTTTATAATCCTTTTAAAAGTAGTACAATTAGTAAACAAAACCAATTTTTATTCAACTTGTTTAATCAAATTCTAATAAATTTGTTTTATTTTATTTTATTTTCAGCGACGATTCAGCAGTCGGCGAATAAAGATTTTTAATTTTTTTATTAAAATTATTTTAAGGTTCATTTTTTGTCTATTAGTTTTAAGTTTATATTTAAAGTTATTTTTAGTTTTTAAGCAAATAGTTTTAAGGTTATGTTTAGTTTTATTGTTATAACTAAAAAATAAAAAAACATAAAAAAGTAATTTTTTAACCTGTTTTCTTATTTAAAAAGGAATTTCTTAATTCAGATGAAAAGTTCAAAAGAAGTTATAAAATAACTGTTTTTGCTGCTCAATACTGGGTTTTTTTCCAACCTAGCTACTACCGACCAAAAATAATGGTTTTTTTGTAGCCTCATTCAAACGTTCGAACAGGGTATTAAAAAACCCTATAAAATAGGTTTCCTTACTACCTATAAATAACCGGTAGTGAAAATACGTCACCATAACGCTTAAAAATAACTTTTACAGAGCGTTAAATACGAACCGTTTTTAAAAGGTTATGTTTTTACTCAAAAAAGCAGTTATAATACTACTTTTAAAAAACCAAGACTTGGGTTTTTTTTGGTAAAAAAAAAGACACGGAAAACCAGAGTTCGAAAGTTACTGACCATATCGGGTAATAATACGGTTTCTGGAACGTTTCCCAGCCGTAATTTTTACCAGATTCACAACTTTTCCGGTAAATTACCGGGAGTTATAAATCGGTTTAGATACCGAATTTAAACCAAAAATTGTTTCTTGGGAAGCAACACAAAAATTTTGAGAGGCTATACCAGCGTCATCTATATTTGCCTTCAACACCACTACACCATTCAACAAAAAAATCTTAGAGACGACAACAACACCATCTCCACGCGGGTCAAATCAAAAAAAAAAACTTTTTCATCGTGGACTAGCACCACATGGAGAACAGCCCAGAAAAAACAAAAAGTGTTGCATAGTTCAGGGCAGCCAATTACCAGCAGCAACAACAGAACACAACAGCGACAGTTGTAACCGAAAGGTGTCAGGAAGGGATTCAAATTTTGGTCAGTTCTTTCTATAGAGGATAGGTTTGATCACTATTTTTGGATAGGAATGGGAGAAAAAAAATTTTGAATTGGGACGGGAATAGGGATCGGTTAGAAGGAACGAATATGAGCTTGGATCAACCCTGGATCTGACACAAAATATTAAAAGGAAGGGAAGGAGGGATAGATTACTAGTGGGAACTGGCATGCTAGCATTATGCTCGGCTTGAGCTCGCCGGATGGGGAGGTTCTTGTCCCCGCTAGTAGTCTTTTATCTTTCGGACAAAACACAAAACATGCCTGTGAACCAAACAACATAAAAAAAGAAATTATTGCCACCAGAAAATGCCAATTTCACCGATAGCTGCCGCCACTACACTGATACGCGCTGGCGATGGTTTAAGCGCGCTATTTCCCACCCCACCTGGAATTTCCCTGAGACATCCATCGAAAATTCCCCTTTATTTATTATACCTCGGATACCAACTTACCTCATTATGCCCAAAGAAACGACTTTCCTCCTTTCTCGCCTCCTTTTTATTTATTTACTTAGCACATCTTTAGGGTTTGACGAATCGCGATGGCAATCTTTGAAAATCTGATATCTTTTCTCATAACACTTTTTGCATTACCATTTACACGCGTCTTGCAGCGACGGAGTGAAGTACATGCTCATAAATTTAACCGTACAATAATGAATCTCTATATTTTATTTCTTTTATGGCAAGGAAAGTTTTTAATACGGATTTGAGCCTTGCTTCCTTCACGTTTTCAAGTATCTATTTTATATGGATGGATACTCCTATATTTTCGTTAAAACAATTCAAAAAAAAAAAAAGAGAATATAAACACCTAGATCGAGCTCGGTATAGGGGACTGTTATTTCTTTTGGCTTTTGCCACGTCTTTACTTATCTTAGACTACGCCAGGAAACTAAACTTAAACCCCTAGAAATATGTAACAAAACAAAAGAAATGCGCTATGTGAGCAACAAAAAAACAATTTTATAGCACTCATCAATCTGACACTGCAAATTCTTGTTTTATCGAACTACCTTTTTTTTTATTTTAAGTCACCTTTATTGGTGTCACGGTTAATATATATATATGGGTTGGTAGTGTATCGAAGGGATACAAAAATTTACCAAATTATCACCAAAAAAAAAGTTTAATTGCGCAAAAATGAATGCGAGTATATATATATATATATATATTTATATAATTATGTAACAAAAAAAAAAAGAACAAAATTTATCTTCACAAAAATTGCCTGGATCCTATCCTTAGATGGCTTGGCTGGTCAAGGAGCTCTGGCAGGGATGACGGTACTTCTGCTCGTTGATTTCGCTAATCGCATCAGTCCAAAGCGATGTAACACACTTCCTTTTCCTTTTGGTTTTTTGACACTTTATTTTTATTTTTTTATTAAATTGTCTTTAAACACGACCTCTTAAACTTAATTTTGCGACCGTATATTTGAACAATCTGCGATATCGATTTTAATTATTTTACTAAAATTTCATTTCTACTATTATAATTGACTTCGTTTAGATGTCTTTCACATGTCTTTATTTCAATCGACACTGTCTATTACATAGTTATTTCACATTTTCAGATCTTAATTTTTTGATCTTTTCCCAAAGAATGCTAGTACCCAACTGACCAATCTTTTTCTCTTATTTTCTTCTTCACCCACAATTCCTCTAATCTCAACCAGGCTAATCCACCTCATCACCTCACAATCATCCCATCCTCCTGTTATATTGCAGTATCTTAAAAAAAAACGATCGAATCATACGACTTTCTCTTCAGTTAATTTCTTTTAACTCCTCATCCTGAAATCACTCTCTCCGCTTCTCTCAACTTTCCACTCAAACGATGATTTGGCGACCCTGTAGCTATTTTTAGTACACATTCTTCGTTTACTCTGCTACAATGCTTTTGAGCAACTTGGGCTAAACAGCTGGATGACATTTTCTTTCCTTGACAACTGACAGATCGGAGATTTGTATTTTGTAAACAAATAAAAACCAAGAAACTTTATTATGGTTGTGCCTAAAAAAATTAACATTTTCCTTTCTATTCCAGATATACTATTATCCAGAACGTATAAGAAATTGAAGGACGATTCCTGATACTCATCGCATCGTTGAGGACGTGGTTTTGTGGTAGACCGGAGTGGATGTACAGGCGAGAGTCTAATAGGTAAGTTTTATGCAACCCAAAAGAACTCAAATAGCTAACGTGAATGTTTATATCCTAGGTGTCCATAACAAACCACTGGACTGGAAGGAGGATCGTTCAACGACTAGGACAGTGGAAGGACAACGACACCAATATTTATATCAGTATGTATCATTAGATGTAAGTGGTGATATTTTGTAAGAAAACATATGTTGCAATAAATGCTACACGCTCCGCAGTAAAAAAAAATAAATATCAAACACTTTTTTTCTGCTATGGCATTTGCTGTGGTGCTAAAATTATTTCTGGAACAGGAACATTGGGGCTAGACTTATTGAACCTAATCGTTGTGGGGAAGAACCCTCGAAAGCCGGGCTACTGACTTGCGCTCACAAGGAACGTGAACGTATCACCTACAGGTTCAGGTAAGTAGTTATAGGTATCTCGGTTAGACTGGGGTACTCGTATTTAGGCCTAATAATGTCGCTTCAAAAGCGTAAGCGTACAACTTGTATAAGCAATGTGCCTAAGGAGTAGAGAATCGGTAACACACTGAGACTTAAAATTTACCCGGAGAATTGATCAACATTAATATCTAATTATGCTCAAGGGTAGTGCGCCTAAATAGGTTAATGAAGTTTGTACATAAGCTGCCTTAATACCTAAGATACTTATGGTGTTATGCCAACGTAAACGATGGGATTTATAAGGATAGGTAGTTTATAAGTAGTGAATAGATACTGTATGTTGGAAGGTAAGTCAATCACACTATAATAATCGATAAATAGTAACATAAATATATAATATAATAATAAATTAACAAAAAAAAAGTACTACAGGGTCTTATGGACATCACTGTTTAATAAATAAGTAATAAATTAACATTAGTAATAAATAAGTAATAAATTAACAAAAATAATATCACAGGGTCTTATGGACATCACTGTTTAATAAATAAGTAATAAGTTAACATAGAATATCACAGCGTCTTATGGACATCACTGTTTTAATAAATAGATAATAAATTAACATAAAATATCACAGCGTCTTATGGACATCACTGTTTTAATAAATAAATAATAAATTAACATAAACTTAATAAGGCAGGTACATAGGAAATAAATAAGCTGAAAGATAACTAAAATAGGAATAAATAAAGGTAATAAATTATAAAGTAAGTATGGAAATACATAGAACATGCAAATACATATAATACTTAAGGAGACAATAAGATACCTAAATACGGGTGTAGAATACGTTAAAAAAAGGATGTTTTTACTGCTTAATATCTTTTGCATGGAAAACGCCATGGAAAACTCCTTAGACAGAAACTGTTTGCCGTTGTCTGAATGGAGTACTTGAGGTACCCCAAACATATTGAAAATGTTTTCTTGTAGAAATTTAATGATGCTTGACGAGTTAGCGTTTCGTAGGGGCTTCAGAAATACAAATTTGGACAAGTGGTCAAGGACGACAAAAACAAAACTGTTACCGGACTTAGAACGTGGATATGGACCTAAAAAGTCGACATACAACTTTTGAAACGGACGATCGACGTTATACATACTTGGTTCGACGATTTACACTGAGTACAGATATCGCATTTAGCAATGTAGTCACGTATTTGGACTGTCATATTTGGCCAGTAGAAGTACTCGCGGATTCTCTGCAGTGTCTTTGCCATTCCGCCATGAGCAACCTGGGGTGGATTATGAGCACGTACAATAATCTCGTTCGTGATTCCTGATGGCACCCATAATCGCCAGTTGTGCTCAACAGTAATAGGATCCTCATGTGACGGAAAAGCTCGTTTATAAACGAAGTTGTCTTCAACTTTTAAATCGGGTAACCGTTCTTGATTTTCCCGTATGGTTTTAATTAAGGACACGTATTCTTCAGATTCAAATTCTTTTGATTGGAGATCTATTAATGGGGCTACATTTATTAAGTCTATACTCTCTACATCCATATACATTCTAGACAACACATCAGGGACAACATTTAAACTACCCTTGCGATGTTCGATATCGAACGAAAAGGCTTGGAGTTGTAAGCTCCACCGCGCAAGCCTGCCATTGAGATCTTTCAAGCTCATGAGCCATTTAAGGCTAGAATGGTCAGTTATGACGGTAAATGTCATTCCCTCTACATAGGGTCTATATTTTTGAATGGCCAGTACTGCCGCCAGACATTCTTTCTCCGTGACGCTGTAATTTTTCTGGCACTTGTTCAGTTTTTGAGAGAAGAACGAAAGGGGTGTTTCTTCATCGTCGTCGTTCTTCTGGAAAAGCACCGCTCCCACTCCAGTGTCTGATGCATCGCATTGGATGTAGAAACGTTTTTCAAAATTATGGTGTGTTAAAGCCGGTGCGGCTGCTAAAGCCTTCTTCAACTCACCAAATGCCTCCAGAGCTTCATCCGTCATTTTAAATTTGGTGTTACTTTTTTTCAGGGTGTCCGTGATCGGGGCCGTCAGAGTCGAGAATTCCCGTATAAACCTACGGTACCACCCCGCTAAACCAAGCAGCCTGCGAACCTGTTTTGGCGTTTTTGGGATCGGAAAATTTTCGATCGCCTCAACTTTGGCGGGGTCTGTCCTGATGTTCCCACCACCAACGATAAAGCCCAGATACTTCAACTCCCTGAAGCAGAATTTTGACTTCGATACATTGATGGTGAGACCAGCCTTGTTGAGACACGCGGCTACTTCGTCCAGCAGAGTGATATGGGTCTCAAAGTCTGGAGCAATGACGAGCAGGTCATCTAGATAGACGAAGACGCGGTCCCGTAACCTGGAAGGAATGACCTTGTCCATCAACTGACATAACCTTTGGGCTGCATTACACAGACCGAAAGGCATGACTGTGTAATGGTACAAGGGCCGTCCCGGTATTGTGAAGGCAGTTTTCTCTCTACTCTGCTCATCCAGCGGTATTTGCCAGAATGCGTCTTTGAGATCGATACTACTTATAAAAATAGTATCTCGTAGACGACTGAAGATGCCTTCGAGATTGGGGAGAGGATATGCGTTTTTCTTGGTGACGGCGTTCAGTTTTCGTGAGTCCAGGCATAGACGATTCTTGCCGGGTTTCTGTACGAGGACTACTGGTGAGCTCCACGGGCTCTCACTCTCCTCAATGACTCCAAGGCTCAACATTCGGTCTATCTCGGCATACATCAAGGTTTGTATCGCTGGAGAGACAGGGTAGTGTCGTTGCTTCACTGGAACCGCCTCACCGGTATCGATGACATGCTCGACAAGGGTTGTTTTTCCGAGACCGTATTTTGTATAACACCGGAACTTTCGCCTGACTGCGTCCAAACGGGTTTCTTGCTCTGTGGACAATTGGTGAGTATCTGGATTGTCTTTATAGTCTGTCACGGAAATTTCACTTATAATTCCAGGTGCAAGACTGAAAACTCTCCAGAAATCGACGCCGAGATACAGTTCCTGGTCTAAGCTGGGAACTAGAAAAAAGGTTATGTTTCGTTTTAAGTTTTTGTATTCTACTTCTAAGTTTAATTTTCCAATTATTGCTTGTGATTTGCCATCAGCAGTCTTAACATCAGACATGAAGGGTATTGTTTGAACGTTAAGTTCATTAACTAAGTTTTTGCATCCTTTACCTAGTATGCTAATACTAGCTCCACTGTCTAGTAGACCTAAAATATCCTTATTTGCTATTTTCACTCTAGCGTAAGGCCGAGGATCTCCAGAAACATCTATTATTGTAGATAGTATATTGTTTTTTGTTTCTTTTCTTAATTTGTATCTATTTCTAGTTTTAAGTATTTTATTTTTAATTTGACCTCCAAAAATTCTTTCTTTAGCTTCGTTGTACTCCTTAATCCTAATATGTAAGGGCTTTACATAGCTAAGTTTATCATTTTCTGTACCACACCCAATGTTTTGGTCAGAAAAGTTGCTACTTCTTTTCATAATAGTGATTTTCTTTTCGTTGTTATCATCACCCGCTTGACTTATCGTATTGTCTAAGGGTTCAGTGATTCGGGTATCTGTTCTGAACGCGATTCCCCGTTGGAATCACGTTCTTCTGACCGTTTTTCTGTTTGCACTTTGGGCAATTTGAAACTATGAAGTTTTCCTCCCCGCACTTAAAGCAAAAGATGTTTAGCTTTGGGGATGGACATTCCCAATATAAATGTTCTGACACCTTGCAGTTCCAACAACTTAGGATCTTATTTGGTGGTCTCGGTCGATTATTATTGAGATATTGCATTGCTGCAATATTATCCTCACATTGGACCTGATCAACTTCGTAATACTGCACTTCGTTAGCATGCATTCTGGGAGGTGGTCGGTTTTGTCGATTCACTTGTGGATTGTGAATCGGGAAAGTATTTTCAGCTTCCTTACACACAAACCTAAGTTGATCGAGCGAAAATATCGACATGGGATAAACCAATGGGCCGATTCTTTCATTCAAGTTCCCTTTTACCATCTTGACTAATTCGGAGTCTGGCAAAGAGATCTTTAACCGAGATCGGATTTTCATAACAGCCGCAAAATACTTGTCGCAAGATTCAGAAGGACCCTGTTTCCTATCAGATAGTTCTCTTAGGATTTGTTAGTCAGATTTGCAGCTTTGGTAGTGAAGTAGTAATGCTTCAAGCATTGCTGGCCAATCTGGTTGATGGTTTGACTTATGAAACTCATAATACCAGGTTGCTGCATCACCTGTAAGGGTGAGGTGGAATTGCTTAACAATTTCTGACCAAGGACAACCATATTGCTTCTGTAGTGTCTCAAGCCGGAAGATAAAATCTTCTACAGACAGGTTCTCAGGTGTACCATCAAATTTCAAATTCCATTTGTCGATTTTGATTACGTCTTTATAGCTTCGGTAAGGATTATTAATTGGAACAGTGTTGAAATTTGAAGGACTTTGTTGGAAATCGAATGGATTTCCAACCTCTGAATACTGAGACGGGAATTGAACTTGGGGTTGGGTTTCGAGGTTCGGTATCATCCCTGGTACAGGCTTGAAAGCGAATGTTGTTTGCGGTACGAATGGGGTATTGACGAATTGAACATTTTGACCCGGTGATTGATTCACGCTTTGTTGTTGTTGTGGGTGGAATGAATTTTGCGAAAATTGTTGTTGCTGTTTCGGTTGATACTGTTTTGAATAGGGATTTTGAAATTGCTGTTGATCGAAAGTATTGTTGGGTTGTTGTTGTTGTTGGAATTGAGGATGTTGGATCTGCGACTGTTGTGTAATGAGGTTTTGATTCGATTGAGGTTGTAATTGACTTACCCTCTTATGAAACTGTTGTGATTGATGTGAAGGTTTTGAGTTTTGGAGTGATGGCTGATTTTGACTATGATTGTTCGGGTGTTGTGGATTATTGAAATTTTGTTGTGGTTGTTGAAGTATGTTGGAGCGTTGACTTCTGCTGGTTTGATCTTGGTGGTTGCGGTTTAGTTTTTTGTTGGTTCTGGTTTTGCGTAGGGGGTTTCCTACTTGCGGTGTAACTTTGGTTAGTGTTATTTGTAGGTTCTTCTCCTCTCAAGGGAGAAGTAGCTTTCCTAATATCACCTAGGAACTCGACAAAATTATCCCTAACGCTTTTCTGCACCTGTTCGGATATGCTTGAGTTCATGGATCGGGTATAAGAACTGAAAGCATTCACTAGCGCATAATTGATGTAGGCTTTAAGATCATTAGGGACTGAACTATATTCTTGCTCTGTGTTTGCATCTGCGTTAGCACTACCTGAAATTTGCATATTGCGAATGGTTTCGATGATAGGGTCTGGCTCTGCAGAAGCTGCGCCTAAGTGACTCAAACTACTATATGTAGGAGCTGAAATTGAATTAGACTCCGAGGAGGTATTCAAAGGACCTAGACCTGAGGTATCAATCAAAGTACTATCTTGGTTCTGAGCTGGATTGTTGATAGTTGGTGGCGTTCGATTCAAGAGAGGACGTGAATTAAGTGGGTCAGCCAATTCATTCGAAATGGAGCTACGGTTGGCTAGTCGAGTCATACTAGAAAACCCTGCTCTGGTTGATTGGATGATGGTATCATTAGCTGCTGACGGGTTAATTGGGACTCTGGGGCTTTGACTGTTGCCCTCTTGTCCGTTCGTATTCAGCCTAGCTGATTCTCTCGAACCTTTCTTTACTGTACCGGTCTTAGGCGGCATTATTATAGTAGTTTATTATTTAAAAAATGAACAATGAAGCGAAAAGAAATTTATTTATTGATAAATATGTTTCAAAAAAAAAAAAAAAGGTTAGACAAACTTATGATTGATCATTAGAATCAACAAAAAAAAAAACAAGGAATATAAACTTGAAAGGCTTAAGAACGAAATCAGAAACAAAAATATATGCTTGCGCTTTACCGACTTAACTTCACCCAAGATTTAAGGGCTTTGAAGCTTGGAAGGGCAAAAGGTTTGGCAACAAAACACAAAAAAAAAATTTAACTTTTGGAACTTCGCCAATGAGTCTTCAAAAGGAAAATATGAAATAAATAATTGGTTACGTTCATAAGCTAACTATGAACAAAAAAAAAAAACTAAAATCTTACTAAAAAAAATCAAACGAATGGTGTTTGTTATTAATTTAATAAGTATAATTTTTCTTTGAAAAATTAAAGGATACTTACTTAATTTTACTTATAAGTAAAAGAAAAAAAAGTAATTTGCACAAAAACAAAACAAAAAAAAATAAGGAACGAAAAATTGTTAAGCGAAAGAGAATACTTCTTGTTGTTAACAAAAAAAAATTAATTGATATTAAACACAACTGTAGTTAAGAAAACGAGAAAAAAGTATAAAGGATTTAGCACAAAACGTATGAAACGTACAAATCAACAAAAAAATTTATAGATTGAATTCTAGGTTTTCAACCTAGACATAAAAAAAAACAAATCTGGACCTTTTCCAGAAGGACAAGATTTCGAATTGAAATTCAAAAAAAAACGATGATTCAAAACAACGAAAGCAAAAATTAACAAAAAAAATGTTATAAGTAATAACTATGATGATCTGAGTTTGTTTAGGTTTGGTGTATATAATATTGTGGAGGCGATCAAGAGGATTTTCTTGGGCGCTTTTATGTTGGCTACGATGAGGCGGTTGTGGGTATCCGAGATTTAAGAATTATCAGTGTAGTGGTGGCCAGTGTCATACTTTCTCTGTAGCAATGGATAATTTGGACGGGACTGGATGATGACAGTGGATATTCATTCCCGCAATTCAAGTCTATCCTGTGGACTTAGCTTGAAGACATGGAAAAATAATACTGACAGTTGAGAAAAAAAAACTTAGGGGTGAAAAAAGAACAATAGGAAAAAATTTACGAAAAAATCACGGTATACTCGTCGCAATTGAGCACTGGTTAAGAAACTCTTGGTTCAAGTCATACGTGAAACCGTGATGGCTAATAATTTATCGAAAACACCTTAGAAAACGCTGCGTCGCAAATGTGTCAGTATGTTAAGGAACTTTCTAACACATGACTTACGCTGTGATTTCTTGGTGGGTAATGAGGGAAAATACGAACACAAAAAAAAATTTAAGGGCAACACGTGCGGGCGCCATTTGTAACCGAAAGGTGTCAGGAAGGGATTCAAATTTTGGTCAGTTCTTTCTATAGAGGATAGGTTTGATCACTATTTTTGGATAGGAATGGGAGAAAAAAAATTTTGAATTGGGACGGGAATAGGGATCGGTTAGAAGGAACGAATATGAGCTAGGATCAACCCTGGATCTGACACAAAATATTAAAAGGAAGGGAATGAGGGATAGATTACTAGTGGGAACTGGCATGCTAGCATTATGCTCGGCTTGAGCTCGCCGGATGGGGAGGTTCTTGTCCCCGCTAGTAGTCTTTTATCTTTCGGACAAAACACAAAACATGCCTGTGAACCAAACAACATAAAAAAAGAAATTATTGCCACCAGAAAATGCCAATTTCACCGATAGCTGCCGCCACTACACTGATACGCGCTGGCGATGGTTTAAGCGCGCTATTTCCCACCCCACCTGGAATTTCCCTGAGACATCCATCGAAAATTCCCCTTTATTTATTATACCTCGGATACCAACTTACCTCATTATGCCCAAAGAAACGACTTTCCTCCTTTCTCGCCTCCTTTTTATTTATTTACTTAGCACATCTTTAGGGTTTGACGAATCGCGATGGCAATCTTTGAAAATCTGATATCTTTTCTCATAACACTTTTTGCATTACCATTTACACGCGTCTTGCAGCGACGGAGTGAAGTACATGCTCATAAATTTAACCGTACAATAATGAATCTCTATATTTTATTTCTTTTATGGCAAGGAAAGTTTTTAATACGGATTTGAGCCTTGCTTCCTTCACGTTTTCAAGTATCTATTTTATATGGATGGATACTCCTATATTTTCGTTAAAACAATTCAAAAAAAAGAGAATATAAACACCTAGATCGAGCTCGGTATAGGGGACTGTTATTTCTTTTGGCTTTTGCCACGTCTTTACTTATCTTAGACTACGCCAGGAAACTAAACTTAAACCCCTAGAAATATGTAACAAAACAAAAGAAATGCGCTATGTGAGCAACAAAAAAACAATTTTATAGCACTCATCAATCTGACACTGCAAATTCTTGTTTTATCGAACTACCTTTTTTTTTATTTTAAGTCACCCTTATTGGTGTCACGGTTAATATATATATATGGGTTGGTAGTGTATCGAAGGGATACAAAAATTTACCAAATTATCACCAAAAAAAAAGTTTAATTGCGCAAAAATGAATGCGAGTATATATATATATATATTTATATAATTATGTAACAAAAAAAAAAAAGAACAAAATTTATCTTCACAAAAATTGCCTGGATCCTATCCTTAGATGGCTTGGCTGGTCAAGGAGCTCTGGCAGGGATGACGGTACTTCTGCTCGTTGATTTCGCTAATCGCATCAGTCCAAAGCGATGTAACACACTTCCTTTTCCTTTTGGTTTTTTGACACTTTATTTTTATTTTTCTATTAAATTGTCTTTAAACACGACCTCTTAAACTTAATTTTGCGACCGTATATTTGAACAATCTGCGATATCGATTTTAATTATTTTACTAAAATTTCATTTCTACTATTATAATTGACTTCGTTTAGATGTCTTTCACATGTCTTTATTTCAATCGACACTGTCTATTACATTATTTATTTCACATTTTCAGATCTTAATTTTTTGATCTTTTCCCAAAGAATGCTAGTACCCAACTGACCAATCTTTTTCTCTTATTTTCTTCTTCACCCACAATTCCTCTAATCTCAACCAGGCTAATCCACCTCATCACCTCACAATCATCCCATCCTCCTGTTATATTGCAGTATCTTAAAAAAAAACGATCGAATCATACGACTTTCTCTTCAGTTAATTTCTTTTAACTCCTCATCCTGAAATCACTCTCTCCGCTTCTCTCAACTTTCCACTCAAACGATGATTTGGCGACCCAGTAGCTATTTTTAGTACACATTCTTCGTTTACTCTGCTACAATGCTTTTGAGCAACTTGGGCTAAACAGCTGGATGACATTGGGTGCGTTCGAGAAAAAATGGGTAGCATAACTAGGATACCTTTGTATCCGGGTAAGTTTTCGAACGACTAAGATTAGGTATCTGTCAAATCAGAAACAGCTGATAAATCGAAGTGAAAACAAACCAACCAAATATGTTTTAAAAATTGCAAACAACACGAACCACTTATTATTCGATTGCAAACTTCTTCACAATCGTTTACTTCGTAAACAATGTCGTTTAGATTAATTAGGAGCACCATATTTTAAATTTTATGTTTACAAAAAACAATTTTGCAACAAAGCACTATGACAGAAAGCAAAACAAAAATGAATCCAAGTCAGCTGTTCTCAAATTTCAAATTGGGTAGCTTGCTATACCATGATTTTTAAGGTACCTTTGGATCGCTTTCCCCTCAAAAGATGTTTTGCAGTCAGCTGCTTTTTTACATGGGATTACACTAACAACAAATGTCACGAAAGGAATCTAGTTCGTCTTAGGTAAAAATCCGAACGCAACCATTTTCTTTCCTTGACAACTGACAGATCGGAGATTTGTATTTTGTAAACAAATAAAAACCAAGAAACTTTATTATGGTTGTGCCTAAAAAAATTAACATTTTCCTTTCTATTCCAGATATACTATTATCCAGAACGTATAAGAAATTGAAGGACGATTCCTGATACTCATCGCATCGTTGAGGACGTGGTTTTGTGGTAGACCGGAGTGGATGTACAGGCGAGAGTCTAATAGGTAAGTTTTATGCAACCCAAAAGAACTCAAATAGCTAACGTGAATGTTTATATCCTAGGTGTCCATAACACAGTGCAGCAGCAGCAGCATCGCAACAGCAGCAACGCAACAAAATTTAAGCTGAAGCAACAACATCGCCAGCAGAAAAAATTTAACATTACATGTGAGTAAGAGGTTTCTTTTATTATTGTAAAATACTGGCACGTTTAGATCTTATATTCAAACCAAATTTAAATAAAATTTTTGTAGAAATTATTTTCAATACATACATTTTACGCATATATTTTCGTTTCGTCAACTACCTTTTACGCGAACATTTTTAATCAAGTGCGCGTTTTAAATAGCTCGCGTCAGGTGCTGCTGCGTTTCTTTTCATATTGATTTTTCGGTTTTTAACGATTCTCGTGAATCACTCGTTTTTCAAACAAGTTTTGAAAATAAAATTTTTTTTCGGAAAATGACGGAGGAAAACAAAGCCCAAGTGGGTTTAAGTGGTTCAAGCACCACCAACAACCAGTCGAGTTCTTCCTTTTATAGTCAGCCACCCCGATTAGACTCCGCTCCAGGGCACTTAGAGTTCATAAAAGTCAGACTTCCTGCTTTTTGGAGCGCCTACCCGGTGACCTGGTTTGATCAGGCAGAAGCTCAATTCACGGTTCATAGGATCACTAGTTCTGAGACAAAATACTGTCTCACGGTTAGCTCACTGCAGACACTTGCGATTCGGTTATCGACATTTTGTCGAACCCGCCAAATACCGACAAGTACGCCACTATAAAAGCCGCTTTAATAGAACGCCATTCAAAGTCCGAACTTAAACGGTTAGAGAGCCTTATCGATAGGGCAGACATAGGCGATCGCAAACCATCAGAGGTATTGCTCTCAATGAGAACGCTAGCGGGCAGCACGTTTAACGACGACATAATTAAAAAATTTTGGATGCGTAAATTATTTTTTATTTTATTTTTATTTTATTTTATTGTTTTATTGTTAAGTTTGCATTTTAAGATACAATATCTTATAATCTAATACAAACATTGATTTGAAAATTAATCATAGACTACAATTGAAATTTGAAATTTGTTCAGAGCTATTATTATTTGAAGTTAAAAATTTTAATTATATAATTATTCATTCATTTTAATTTTAAAATTGATTTCACGAAATAGCTAAAGAGAAAATTCAATATTATTTATTTTTCATTGATTTATCATTTACAATTTAATTGGCTTTAATAAATATATATTTACAGTGATTTTAGAGTAAATTTAAAAGCATTTAAAGGCATTTATATTCTGCAGGTGTTATTGTAATGAAAGGTGTCTCTTTAGATCATTTTTAAATGACTTCATTGTTCTAGCAACCCTTATATTGCGCGGAAGATTATTCCATAGCCGTGTTGCATGGACGAAGAATTGTCGTTCGGACGTTAAGCAAGTAAAACGAAAAGGTAAGATTTGTTGGGATCGAATTGATGAGGACATTTGTATCTTGGAAAATATATAAGAAGGCAGATGAGTGTGCATAGTCTGAAACAGTAAAATTAGTGTTCTATACCGAATTAAGTTATCGAACGTCATACCATATATAGATTTGGCGAACGAAGAAACATGATCGAATCTTTTGAGACCATATATGTATCTTGCAATACTATTAAAGGCCACATTGAGTTTTCTTCGTGTTGCTTGGTCAGGATTGCAAAAAATTTCACATCCATACAAAAGTATAGGTACCATCATTGATTTAGCTAACATTAGCCTTGTTTTGAGTGGTGTATAGTAGTGTGTTGGCCACAGTCTGCGGAGTACTCCATATACTTTTCCAACAGCTATATTTACGTGCGTCTCCCATGTAAGTGACCGATTGAACATTACTCCTAAATTTTTTGCGGTCTCGACATACTCTATTGTAGCACCATCTAATTTCATTTGTGGAAGTTGTGAAGAGTCAAGAGGTTTCTTTGAGATAACAAGACACTTTGACTTGGCTGGGTTCAGAAAAAGACCGTTGTACTTGGCGAAATTTGAAATGTTTTGTAGGTCACGGTTAATATCGATGATACAGCTGTTAACTTGTCCAGCGGAACAGCTTTTGTACATTTGGACGTCATCAGCATACATGTGAACAGTTGACACAGAAGTAGTTTGGGGAAGTTCGTTAATATACAGGGAAAATAAAAGAGGACCAAGAATGGAGCCCTGTGGAACACCTCTTGTTGTGGGGAGAAAATCAGATTGGTGGTTCCCAAGCATAACGGCTTGTTTTCTACCAATTAAGTAAGAATTTATTAATTTAACTGCTGAGTTGGAAAAATTATACAGGCTAGCTAACTTGCCACAAAGATTGAAATGGTCAACCGTGTCGAAGGCTTTAGAAAAATCTAAAAGTACCAAGAAAGTTATATTTCTGCTGTCTAAAGCTAGTCTGACGTTTTCAATAACGTTAATGAGAGCTGTAGCGCAACTATGCTTTTCTCTAAAGCCAGATTGTTTTGGCGATAAAAGGTTTTTCCTACGAAGATACAAATTTATTTGTTTTTGAATGATTTTTTCAAAAACCTTAGACAAAAAAGGAAGTATTGAAATCGGTCTAAATTCTTTACTACCTTGACCTTTTTCAACAGGTATTATTTTAGCTAACTTCCATTGAACAGGAAAAACTCCAGTTGTGAGAATAGTGTTGAAAATATGCGTAATATACGGTAAAAGTATTGGTAGTATTGCCTTAATAAAAACTGGATGCATTTCATCAATACCTACAGCTTTCGACTTGATCGCCAGAAAACTTTCTACAACATCTGTACTATCAACCCTTATAAAACTGAACGCATTTAGATTATTGTTATGGGTATATTGGGATGAAGTTGTTTGAAGAGAAGGAAATGGCAGATCAACAAATTTTTTATTTAATTCATCCACATTTAGATCTTCAGGGAAAGTGGATTTTTTCTTATTTCCTATACCAAGCTCGCGAAGATTTTTCCAAACTTCTCGGCTTCCCAGAGATGAACTTAGTTTCCCAGAAAGAATTGATGTTTTTAAACATCGGATTTTACTTACGACAGTGTTTCGTAACGTTCGATAATTTTGTCGAAATATCTCCAATCTATATTTTTTCCAATTATTGTATTCACGATCACGTTGCTGCATTAACTGATGAATTTCATGAGTAAACCAAGGCCTATGCTCATGTTTACGTGTACATATACGAACAGGAACGTGGGCATTAAATAATGATAGAGTTTGGGCATTAATAAAGTCAATTTGATCGTTAGGGCACGGCAAATAATAAATTTGGTTCCAATCAATGGAGCGTAAATTTTGTTCAAGAATATCGTATTCAATATGTTTGAAGTCCCTGTATTTAAAAGTTGTGTCTTCATTCTGAAAATGGAATTCAAAAGCCATATAAATTAGATCATGTCTTGAAAAACCTGGTGCAGATAGCTGATTCTGAAACAAAACTTTACGTAAATCACTCACGAAACAGACATCTAGGAGCGTGCTTGAAAATTCAGTAAAGTGAGTTACCGCAACCAATAAACATTGCGTTACTGTCCGTCGGTCAGAAAACTCTGGAGGAATTAGCTACGCTTGCGGACAAGATATACGAGGCATCACAAAATGCAAACATTTGCAGCGTTTCCACTGCTGTGAAGGAGTCACAGCCAACGACCTCTTAATTACTTGCTCTACAACTATTAACGGGTTGTCAACCTTCGACTGTGCCTCGATATCCGATCCTCTCACATTCAGTTGCATTGCATAGAAATGCATAACACTTGACTTGCTTGTGTATCCATAGAGTGCATTGTACTCAAGACAATATGATTCCCAACGGCAGGCCACTGCCAGCTGACAGAAGTAATAAGGGATCATATTGCTTTGACTGCATGCGCGCTGTTTATGTCACAGCAATAGTATTTGGGTATGAGCATTTGTTTATGATATAGGTCATTGGCGCTCACCGAAAAGAATGTGATGATGAAGCGTTTTAATCGGATATCGAAGTGTGGTCGATTGTTCGATAACCAGAACTCGAACATAGTAGCTTTGTATAAATAGAACATAAATTTGGAAATAAATTCAATTGTGATCGTGGAGTCGATCGGAAGAGTAATCCATTCTTATTATTTGATATATGGCAATTAGCCTAAAAATATAAGCGTGACTTGTCTTCTTCTTTAGTCGTCTTCGGTACCACCCTCAACTTTGCATTAGTGCGAAAGAGGTTTGAGCGATAGCAGTGAATGCTAAGCGATTGGTGCTGAAGTGCAAGCGACATTACATGGCGATCTTGCCAGGCTCCGAAAGAAATTTCTTTTTTGTTCTTCGAAAAATTTTTTTTTGTCGTGTACGATTTGGTCGCTGGGATTCTAGTTTGACAGCCATTTTAAGAGTTTCTTCATGCCTCAGCAAATTAAACATAGACTGCAGGTGTTGTTGAATATCTGAATTATTGCTCTGTGTGCTATTGGTGGATCTGGTTGAATCTGTGCTCAACCGACGTTCGGCATATTGAGGGATATCTTTGAGGGCCAACACCAATGCTGTGCCCTTTCCAGCAAAGAAGCACTCACTTCTTTCATATTTGCAACCATCTTCTTCATCAGCCTCGCCATCCGAATTGGAACATTGTGGAGATCCAGTAACACTAGGCGATCTTTGCACTGTCACCAATGCCATTGTAGCAATTGCATTTATTTAACTTACGAACTTATGCATTTTTTGCTTTGTTTTGAATAAATATATTGTAAAATGCACTCCGTATAAATAAGAAATAATCTACAATCAAATAACAAAATTCTACGAGAAGAAGACAGTTTCCAGAAACTGTTTCAAAAAATTTCAACGCAGATAAAGGAAGTAATCCAGAGCAAGAAGCAGAATTAGTAAGATAGTTAGTTATTATTACAATAGGGTAAGGAATCAGTTTTTTAATAGTAAGACTATAATGGGAAAATCTAATTCAAAGGAAGAGGTAGTCGTAAATAACAACGGCCCTCAACAAAACGTTTCCTCTGCGTCAGTCTACTTTGGATTGGACGTAAAGACAATAATAACTTTAATAATCATCTTGGTAATACTAAAGTACGTTTTTGAGCAATTAAAAAATAAATTTAAAAGTAATGTCAGAAAACAAATAATAAAAAATAATGTTGTAAGCAGAAGAATGTCTGTATAAAATTTTGTAAAAAAAAAAAAAAAAATAATAATAAAAATAATGAAAAAAAAAACAAACAAATTTACCTATACTTTTCCTTTCCTGTAAAAAAAAAAAAAATATTTAACTTTTCATGGACTTCAAACCAATAGAAACAGCTCTAGCAAACTTAAAAAATTTTTTACAAAAACTTAAAAAAGACTCCTAACCGCAAAAGGAAAACAAAAGGAGCAAATGCGAAGCTAGTAGAGATCTCTAATTTATGGGTTGAATTCATTAAAGAATTTACCCTTTACAACCAAAAAGAACTCACAGAAGATGAACATAAATATTTAACTCAATTAACATCAGAAGCAAAAGAATACAAAGAACTGTCAGAAAGTATAATTAGTCAAAATATTCAGGAAATAGATGCGGAATCAGAATCAGAAATAGAATCAAAAACATCAGGTACAGAAAAAATAGAAATTTAGACAAAGAAGAGATAGTAACAGCTAGTTCACAAGAAATAGGAATCATTAACAAAATGGCAGATTTCGATTATAGTAAAGCACAAAAGTTGCCAGTACCACTCTCGTGTTAGCTGTTGTAGCGAGTACAAGTGTTCTATCGCATCTTAAAAAAAAAAAAGCTTTACAATTACTCATAAGAGAGTTCGTAGTAACTCTGGTGAAGGCGATGATCGCCCTCCCAGTAAACACTTAAATATAGATAAATTGAATAAATCTTCCGAAATGTCTAATAGACAAAATTATTACCAACCATTGCAAAGCCTTATGGCTGATACTGAGGAAATGGAAAGTGCTAATGAAAATGAACGATCGAACGTCATTAAACAAAGTGTCCCCCCAATCGTGGTTTTGAAATCTTCAAATGAACAAGTGCGTGGCATTCTAAACGACTTAAAAATCGAAAAATACTTAATCAAAAATATCTCCCTCTGGCAAAAAATTATATCACCATCTCTTGAAAGCTATGAAACAATTAAAATTGAACTATCAAAAAAACAATGTGAATTCTTTTCTTATTCGCGAAAAGAAACAAGACCACTAAAGGTAATTTTGTCAGGCCTTGATTTAACCGATGATAAACTTATTAAAGATGAACTCATTTCTCTTGGTTTAAAGTGTATCGATGTTAAAACGATTCCCAACAAAGCTCAATACAAAAACTATATATATATCGTGTACTTTGAACGAAATACTATAAAATTAAATGAACTTAGGCGACGTTTCCCTAGCATATTCAACACTCTTGTTCGCTGGGACTTTAAAAAGCATATTCCAGGGAAGGTTACACAGTGCCATAACTGCCAGCTATATGGGCATGGTTCTTCAAATTGTCACATAAAAAGTTTTTGTGCCAATTGCTCCGGCGGCCACAAAACTACTGACTGTACTGCTACTGAGGTGATTCGCTGCGCCAATTGCAGTGGTGCTCACAAATCATCCGACCCTAACTGCATAAGCCGCAAACAGTATTTGGATATTCGCAACAAAATCTCTTCTCGCCGTCTAATCAACAATCCTAACAACATGAGAACACCTGTTACTCCGAAAGTGCAGCAACGTACTCCATACGATCGATTTTCTCTTTCGCATTTCCCGGCGTTGCCTTCACGTTCTAAACAACTCTCTGCTGTTGTTATACCTACGTCATCATCGTTATCTATAACTAACACAAATCCAAATATTCCTCCTGAGAACCCATCATCCACCAATGCTAATGATAGCAACACATTGTTCTCTTTCGAAGAGATCAATTCTCTTTTAAATGAAGTCATGACGAAGCTTAGCTCTTGTCGCACTAAATCTGACCAATTCAACGTCATCACATCTCTAGCTATTAAGTATGTCTATTCAAACTAATATGATAAATTCCTCTCTTAATATTATTACATGGAATGCAAGAAGCATAACAAAAAAAAAGATTGAATTTTTTAATTTTATTATAAACAGAAAAGTTGATATTGCGTTAGTTACTGAGACATGGCTAAAAGATGACAAATCATTTTCTCATCCCAATTTTATTTGCTATCGTCTAGACAGGCGGCACTCAGATGGTGGAGGTGTCGCTGTTGTAATAAGAAAAGAAATTGAACACACTCTACATTCTTACTTAAATCTACGATGTATAGAGATAATAGGAGTAGATATAGTTTTAGGTGATAACTCCAAAGTGAGTATTTTTTCTGCCTACTTCCCTGGTGGAAATAGAACCTCTGATAAAATTCACCTCTTTAAAAGTGATCTTCAAAAAATATTTAGACTTCGTAACAAAATTATTGTTGGGGGTGATTTAAACTGTCGGCATCAAACATGGAATTGCCTTCGTGCTAATTGCTGGGGTAATCTACTATGCAAAGTGAATGAAGTTTATCCAAGTTTTTCATTATTGTATCCACCTAACTATACTTATATTCCGACCGCTCGAGGTAAAAGTCCTTCAACCCTTGACTTTTTTGTCACCAACATACCCAATTACTGCAATAGGCCTTTTACATTTAATAAACTTGGATCCGACCACCTTCCTGTAAATATTACCGTGAATAACATAGCCCGTGTTAACCAGAACAGCCTTTATTACAATTACTCTGCTGCAAACTGGAATCTTTTTAAATCGTTTATCAACAAAAATTGCAATATGAATGATTTTGCATTCAACGTTAATATTGATTCGCAACAGATTGATTTTTTATGTGATAAGTTTAACTCTTTAATTAACAGTGCTGCCGAAACTGCAATCCCCAAGCTTCCTATAACAACCAATAATCACATAGTAAAATTACCTGATAACATATCGCTCTTAATTCGTTTGAGGAACTCTGAACGACGTCAATGGCTCCGCTACCGTTACGACTTTTTTCTCGAAAATGTCAAATATTTAAACAAAATAATTGCGAAAGAGATTTCAGATTTCCGAAACCATCGATGGAATGGTTTGTTATCTTCTTTTGACAAATCTAGTAAACCGTTCTGGAAAATTACGAAGATAATAAAAAAAAGAGGTACTAGCATACCACCTATTAAAGCAGAAAACCGGCTTTTAATAGATCCAAAAGAGAAAGCAGACCTTTTTGCAACAACATTTAAAAAAAATCATAATATTACTGCTAACTTTAACGACACTAATACCTTAACAATGGTTTCAAATTCTATAACTACCATATCCCAATCTAATATCATTCTTCCCGAAAACTATTTGGTAAGTCCTGATAAAATACGTGCACTCATTAAGTCCTTAAAAAACAAGAAATCTGCTGGTTTGGACGGTATCAATAATAAAATATTAAAGTCCCTTCCTCTGTCTGGTATAAAACTCCTAACATCTATATTTAATGGATGTCTCAAAACGTGTTACTTTCCCGAATGTTGGAAAACAGCAATGGTCATACCAATTGCTAAACCCGGTAAACCTCGGGACGAAGTTAGTAGCTACAGACCCATCAGCCTACTTAGCTCTCTTAGTAAGCTATTTGAAAAAATAATACATGAAAAACTTGATAAACACCTAACCGAACATAATATTTTGCCTAGCTTTCAATTCGGATTTAGGCGCAACCACAATACAATCCAACAAATTGCAAGAATTAAAAAACATGTCACATATAAGCTCTCTTCTAAGGAATCTACCGGTTTGATCCTGTTAGACATTGCTAAAGCTTTTGATACAGTCTGGCACAACGGCTTGATTCATAAGCTTTATACATTAAACTTTTCTTTGCCAACAATAAAAATCATTCAAAGTTTTTTAAACAGTCGAAAGTTTTTAGTTAAAGTTCAAAATGGAACTTCTTCCGTTCAAAACATAGAATTTGGTGTGCCTCAAGGTTCTGTACTTGGTCCCATCCTTTTTAATATCTACGTGTCCGACATACCCGCCTTAAAAGAGGACGTCAAGATAGCTATGTTTGCTGACGATACGGCTATATTCTGTTCGGGGGTGACATATCTAGATGTCCACCAAAAGCTGCAATCTTCTCTAATTCTATTAGAAAATTTTTTTTTCAAATGGAAAATTAGAATCAATCCTGATAAAACACAAGCAATTTGGTTCACTCGTCGCCGAAAAGCATGTTTTCTGCCGGGAAATGTTCAACTCCAGCTAGGTTCAGTTAACATTGATTGGTCCGAGCATTGCAGATATCTCGGCATCATGTTAGATAAAAAACTGAAATTTCAAAAACATATATCTACCACTATTGATAAAATAAACATTTACATCAGAATTTTGTATCCTCTAATTTGTAGAAAATCCAAGCTGAGTAAAGAAAACAAACTTATTATGTTTAAAACAATTTTTCAAGCGATTCTCCTGTATGGTGCCCCTGTTTGGTACGATTGTGCTCAAACACATAAATTAAAACTTCAAAGAATGCAAAATAAAATACTTAAGATTATGCTTAATTTACCTCGATTTTACTCAACTCAGAGACTACATGAATTAGCCAATATCAACTTTTTAGAAACTCTCATTAATAATTCGAAACAAAAATTTTATCAAAATTGTATCTTATCTGATAATATACTAATAAGAGAAATGTAAATTTCAAAACCTCATATATTATGAAATGGTAAATAGTTAAAATAGTTAACAGAAGTTTGATATGGGAGTGTTGCAATATTAGGTTTAAGTTTTGTTTAAAGGGTTTTTGTTGGAGCTTTCCCTTCACTTAAATTGTAATTAATCTTAACAAAAAAAAAAAAAAAATTTTATCGTTATACCTATTATTTGCTATAGTTGTAGAGGAATTGTATGTATCCTAAATCTCTAAAAAAAAAAAAAAATATTGAATTGTAACTATATATTTTGATTACTGCTACTGAATAAATTGAATTGTTGCCAGTACTCAACTGCGAGACAGCAGATAGAAGAACCGAAAACATAAGAGACTTTCTTAATAGTATTGAATTCTATCATGACACCCTTAACGATGCATCCAAACCTATATTAATAAAATTCCTACTCAAATGTAAAATCCAAGGCAAGGCATTGACAGAACTAGGGTCACTTAAACCTGAAACTCTAGAGCAGTTAAAAACAAATATAACCGATAAATGCGGAGATAGGAATACAATAGAAATCTTACAAACAAAACTAGACAAATCACGTCAGAGAAATAGGCCGATGAGGGAGTTCGTAACAGAAATTGAGGATTTAATAACAAAAATGACCGAATTAGAAGTTAGCTTTCAAGGAGAACAAGCTAGGGAAACACTAGCGCTAGCCAATGAAGGAAGAGGAATAGCTTTCTTAAAACAGGGCGTTAATGACAGGTATAAAATTATACTAGACAGCGCACGACATGTAAAAATGCAAGATGCTATAGCTCACTTACTAGAATTATCTCCCAGTACTACTGCAGGTACAGAAACTATCCGTTACGCGAACAATAACTTTCAACCAAGGCATAGTAATCAAAATTTTCGAAGTAATTACCGACCTAATTACAACCAACTTAATTTTAACAATAACACAAATCAAAATTTTCCTAGGCAAAATCAGTTCCGTAATAATAGTTACTCTCCCAATAGTAGAAATTCTAATCACTCTCGAAATTTTACAAGAAATAATGATACTAACACAAGTCAAAATTTTCCTAGGCAAAATCATTTCCGTAATAATAATTACTCTCCAAATAGTAGTAATTCTAACCACTCTCGAAATAATATTATTAATGGGAGTAGGAACCCCACTAGGAGTAACCAACCCAACATTACTGGTCATAGAGTATTAGCCTTGGGAAACGAGCAACCCACCGAGGGGCCAGCCGACCCATCGGAGGGGAATTAACTACTCCACCAATGCCAAATGCCATTTGCACTGCTGGAATATCAAACGGCATTTACGTTCAGTTAAAACTAGGCTATGATCAGCATACAAAATTTTTATTAGACACAGGAGCTTCAATTTGTATAGTAAAAATCAGTTCAGTAAATTTAAACATCCCCATATTCAAACAAAAAAGCACAAAAATTCTAGGTATTTCAGGAGAACTGGAAACAATAGGAGCATGTACTGTTCAAATCTATTTAAAAAACCAGATAATTCCGTACGAATTTCATGTGGTACCCGATGATTTCCCAATACCCGTTGAAGGTATTATTGGAGCAAATTTTCTGTTAGAGTTTAATGCCATGCTTGATTTAGAGAAATTCCTGCTAAGAATCAAAAGGGGAAGTACCATTTTCCATCTGCCCCTATGCGCCCAAGAAAATATAAATATCGTTTCAATAGCGCCAAAATGCGAAGCCACCGGCTGAATACAAAACACAGAGAAAATCGAATATTTTATCCGCAACAATTATGCGAACACGTTTTTATGGCAGGATCATTATCTACAGCCATAAACGGAAAAATACCCATTAGAATTTTAAACACACGGGATACTACAGTTACTCTCAAATGGGCCGAACCATGGTCCTCGCCTGCCTCAGAACACTACATTTTGCGTTACAACCAAAAAGATAAATCCACAAACGCTCGAGTTAACAAAATATTAAACGAAATAAATTTCGACACATTAAATAGTGAAGAAAAAGCAGAAATAGAAGCAATATGTACCAAATACCAAGATATCTTCCACGTTGATGGTGACAAACTCACGTATACAAATATTGACAAAGCAGATATCTCGCTCAAAAAGGATGCAACACCGAAATATTCAAAGCCATATCGGCTCCCACATACACAAAAACAGGATATAAAGGAAGAAATAAAGAAAATGTTGGAAAACGACATTATAGAACCTTCTATCTCTCCCTGGAACTCACCAATATTAATAGTACCTAAAAAGAAAGACCCCGTGACCGGCCTACAAAAATTCCGTATGGTAATCGACTATCGTCACGTGAACGAACGAATTGAAGATGATAAATTTCCTCTACCCAACATTACAGACATCTATGACATGGTAGGAGGAGCAACATACTTCTCCTGCATAGATTTAAGCCAAGGATATTATCAAATGGAATTGGATGCCAATAGCAGGCCAATCACAGCATTCTCAACAGAAGATGGTCACTACCAATTAAAGCGACTTCCAATGGGTTTAAAGATCTCGCCCAGTAAATTTTCCAGAATGATGTCCATAGCGATGTCAGGACTATCATATTCAAGATGTTTTGTCTATCTCGATGATCTTATAGTGTTTGGTAAAAGTTTAATAGACCACAACAAAAATTTGATAAAGTATTTGAACGTTTAAGAGAAGTAAATCTGAAAATACACGCTGCAAAATGTTCTTTCTTGCGAAAAGAAGTGCTGTATTTAGGGCACGTTATTACTGACAATGGCATCCTACCCGATCCCACCAAATCTTCCGCAATGAGAAATTACCCGACACCCACCACTGCAGACGAAGTAAGAAGATTCGTGGCATTCGCCAACTATTACCGTAAATTTATCCCTAATTTTGCTACCATTTCCATTCCGCTAAACCGATTGTTGAAAAAAGATGTTGAATTTCATTGTAGTAAAGATTGTGAGGAATCTTTTAATTTACTTAAGGAAATCCTTACAAGTCCTAAAATTCTACAATTTCCGAATTTTAACGAAGAATTCATCCTACGAACGGATGCCTCAGGTTTCGCTCTAGGAGCCGTTTTATCCAATTTCGACGATAAACCAATTGCCTATGCAAGCAAAACTCTTAATAAAGCAGAGAAAAACTACAGTACAATAGAGAAAGAATTACTTGCAATCGTGTGGGCAGTTAAACACTATCGTCCCTACCTATTCGGAAGAAAATTCAAAATCTTAACAGACCATAGACCTTTAGTGTACTTGTTCTCACTTAAAGAACCTAGTAGCAGACTAACAAAGTTTAGGCTACTACTAGAAGAATACAACTTCTATATAGAATATTCTCCAGGTAAAGATAACTGTACAGCTGATGCACTCAGCCGCATAAAAATAGATTCCGATGATTTAAAGCAATTATGTATTTGTGTTGTTACAAGAGCCCAATCGAAGGCAGATATTGAAATTCATAAACAGAAAAAAGAAAATAATATAGAAAACACTAAAACTGATGAACTACTGATAACCGAACTCCTAAAATTGCCAGAAAATGGACTTAAAATCATAGAACTGAAAATTGTTGACAACTTTGAGGAAGATTTAATTAATTTCAAGGATATGGACATAATTATTGGTCCAAATAAAATATTAGCGTATGTCCCAAGAGGGAATTGTTTACTCCTAAAGAAGTCCAAGGACAGCACTACAACCTCATCGACAGCATTTGGCAAAATGTTGTCGAGGGATGTGCAAAAACTCTGCGGATTGAATTGTATTAAAAAGATATATATTACTAAAAATGAATTAAGGAAGCTCGCATGCGGCCGCAAAGAGAGCAATATTAATGAATTAAAAAAATTATTAGGAGAAATATTTAAAGAAGGTAATATAAAAGTGCACATAATTGAAAAAAATATTGAAATTACAGATCCTTGTAAAAAGAAATTAATTCTTAATGATTACCACATTCTTCCAACCAGCGGACATGCAGGAATAAACCGCATGCTGCAAAATATAAAAAAGAAATACTTCTGGACAGGCATGCAAAACGATGTGACGACATACGTAAAGCATTGCCCAATTTGTCAACGAAATAAATATATTCAGCCAAGAAAACAACCAATGACTATTACATCTACAGCCGAATCAGGTTTTGACAAAATATTTTTAGATCTAGTAGGACCCCTAGAAGAATCAGAAGATGGACTTAAATATATCCTAACCATACAAGATGAATTAACCAAATTCACCGAAGCAATACCCATCTCAAATAAAGAAGCAAGTACAGTGGCAAAAGCTCTAGTAGAAGGCTTTATTCTAAGATACGGAATACCACATACGATAGCCACCGATCAGGGAACTGAGTTTTTAAATCAAGTTTTCCAGAAAACCTGTAAATTATTGAAAATAGAACAGTTGCAATCTACCGCTTATCACCATGAGAGTATAGGAGCTTTGGAGAATTCTCATAAAGTATTAGGAGCATACTTGAGAAGTTATGTTTCAGAAAAGCATACAGATTGGAACACATGGCTACCGTACTACGTTTTCTGTTATAATACATCAGTACACTCAGAAACCGGATATACACCTTTCGAATTAATATTCGGAAAACAATGTATCTTACCATCAAATCTAGTTAAACAAGTAGAACCCATGTACAACTACGATGATTATGTAATAGATCTAAAGCACAGATTACAAGTAGCTCATAAAGACACAAGGATCAATTTAATACAAAAGAAAACTTCTAGAAAAGATAGATACGATACAGATACAAAAGCAAAATTTCTTGATTTCGACGTAGGTAGTTTAGTTTTGTTAAGGAATGAAAACAGAAAAAAATTAGACCCTATATATATAGGACCATATGAAGTGTTATCACAAAAGGGGGTAAATTGTGAAATAAGATATGAAAACAAAAAATTAACTGTTCACAAAAATAGATTAAAACCATTTTTTGTATATATGTTACTATTGTAGTCCGTAAACTTGTGAAAATTCTTAGATAAGATAAGAAAATAGAACCTGATTATCCATAAAAATAAAAATAAATTAAAATTTATTATATTATTTGATTACACATATATGATGTATTAAAAAAAAAAAAAAGAGAAACATATATAAATATATTGTCAAAGTGAATGTTCTAATATTAAAACAATAGTTAAGAGTAATTAAAAATTAGTATAAGAATAGAATCCCGGATAGTAGAATTAATTATAAGAATTATCATTATATCAATGCATTGACCAAACTATAGTGATCTAGTAATTATAAAAAAAAAAAAAAAAAAAAAAAAAAAAAAAAAAAAAAAAAAAAAAAAAAGATATATATATATATATATATTCACTGTAAATACCAAAAATATATAAAACAATTAACTAGATGCAAATACTGAACATTATATGTACCCTATAACTAATGTAAAATATCAAAAGTAAGTATGTACATATCAAAGAATATTAACTACAAAATTATGAACATCATAAATAGAATATAGAGGTTTAAAAGTAACAAAAATTGATTAAAAAATGTAGAAGTAAATATCTTAAAATAATAATAATGTTCAAGCGATTATTCAATTATGACAAAAAAAACCTCGAGAAAGAAAACTATTGAACTCATACTCCCATAATTGTAAAAGAGTCGTGGAAAAGAAGAAATCAACACATATCTTGATTTCTCCTTTTTCCCCAGGAAGGGTGGTGTGAAGGAGTCACAGCCAACGACCTCTTAATTACTTGCTCTACAACTATTAACGGGTTGTCAACCTTCGACTGTGCCTCGATATCCGATCCTCTCACATTCAGTTGCATTGCATAGAAATGCATAACACTTGACTTGCTTGTGTATCCATAGAGTGCATTGTACTCAAGACAATATGATTCCCAACGGCAGGCCACTGCCAGCTGACAGAAGTAATAAGGGATCATATTGCTTTGACTGCATGCGCGCTGTTTATGTCACAGCAATAGTATTTGGGTATGAGCATTTGTTTATGATATAGGTCATTGGCGCTCACCAAAAAGAATGTGATGATGAAGCGTTTTAATCGGATATCGAAGTGTGGTCGATTGTTCGATAACCAGAACTCGAACATAGTAGCTTTGTATAAATAGAACATAAATTTGGAAATAAATTCAATTATGATCGTGGAGTCGATCGGAAGAGTAATCCATTCTTATTATTTGATATATGGCAATTAGCCTAAAAATATAAGCGTGACTTGTCTTCTTCTTTAGTCGTCTTCGGAACCACCCTCAACTTTGCATTAGTGCGAAAGAGGTTTGAGCGATAGCAGTGAATGCTAAGCGATTGGTGCTGAAGTGCAAGCGACATTACCTGCACAGCAGAGCGATAATTCTCGCAACGCCAATGATGCTCTCGAACAAAGACTTGCTAGAATCGAGTCAATGATCGAAGCATTTTCTTTCAATTCGCGTCCGCATAGCAGTAATAATATCCAGAGTTTTCGAAACCGAAATAGTCGTTCTCATAGCAGGTCCAGGTCGTTCAATCGCACAAATTCAAGTTCGGGCACAGGTATGTGCTGGTATCACAGGTGTTACCAATTTTTTTATAGAACATAGCCGAAAACTCAATCGAATGATATTTATGGCTATAGAAATGTAAATTAGACAAATAAAAATACGAAGCTCGACGACGACCGATCTGCAAGCAAAGCAGAAAATTTTATTTACACGAAAATGACGTTGGCCTGTCAAACAATGACAGTCAGAAGTCCCATCCATAGAGAGAGTCGCCTTTCGATGAAATTATAGGACGTCTGTAGAGTAGTAGGAGAGGTTCAGAAGGAAAGTGTTCACCGAGTAGGGATTTTAGATTTTGGAAATTTTAAGAGAGACGACGAGAGGAAACTGAGCGATCGGTTTTGAGCAGCGAGCGAAGACTTTGGATTCGGAGTCCGCCTATACTGTAATGTCTTCGGAGAACGATTCTAAAGGTCTTGCTGTTGTTCTGCTGAATTTTCTCTCTGACGGTTTTCGTTAGGCATTGTTGAACTCAGACAAGGTTTGAAAGAAAAATGACTTTCAGTTCCGACGTTAAATGCTAGTAGACCAGTTGAGTCAAAGTAACAAGTTTTTTTTTGCCAGTAATTTAAGAATTTAAGAATTTAAAAATTCTTACATATATAGAATAGATATATATATAAAATAACTGGTGCCAGACAGGAATCTGGAAACTACCAAGGAACCTAAAGAATTCCCCTAGGACAAAGTCCAGGAAATAAGACCCATAGAAGGAATAATAGGGAATCAAATCCAGAAACAGGTACCTATCTATATACATTTCGAATCGAATTTGGGTGAATTTCATTTTTTTTTTTATGCCTTGCGCATATTGAAAAATCCCAGATATATATATATATAAACGTGTAGTGCTTGAGACTAAAGTCCATATAAATCCCTTAGGACTCGACCATTCCGAAAATTGTTTCGAAGTTTGCGCCGCCTAATTAATAGGCGCGCTGAAATTTTAATACTTCACGAAGCAAATATAGTCATTGTGACCCGGAGACAGCGCTGTGCAAACAAGAAAAGGGTTGCAGAAACGAATTCAGCATCAAGTACCATCGGCCGTGACCGTCTATGCGTCAGCAACTGACCCTCGAACCTGCGGAGCCCCGGTTCGAATCCATCATAACTTTTTATGTGTTTTTTTTTACTTTTACTATCGATTTTTTTTTATTCATCTTTTTGCTTTTCAATCTAAATTAATCATTGGGGTTATCTAATAATCCAGAAAGAGGAATTTCAAAAATTTATACTTACGGGAAACGTATTATTATTCGCGACGATTAAGAACGTATAATTATAAAAAGGATTCAAATTTTATGCATGCAAAGAAAAAGAAAAGAACAAAATTTAACTTCCTATCAGCTCCAAACAACCAACAACATCAGCTGCAGTGGCCACTTCACCAGATACAGGGGTAAGTTTGTTTGAGCATGTTTTAATTTGCATTTGGATTGGTTTATATTAAAATCGATTAAAAGTTGAATTTTTTTTATGATCGTCGGAATCTTCGCGAACAGGTAGAACACATACATATACATTTTGTTTGAATTGAAGTAAAGTAATAGAGTTGAGAATTTAGATATGAAAGACAAAAGAGGAAACGGGATTCCCAAAATTTGGTAATAAAGTCGATGACGTAAGGATCAAATAAATTGAAATTTTTCTTGGGTATTTTACGATTGCCACCTGAGCTAAAAATTAAATTATAAATTAAAATAAGCAAAAAAAAAAAAACATACATTTATAAACTGAAGTAGAATTGAATGAATAATTTAACATTGAATTATAAATTTTAACATATTTTGAATAAAACACAGAATTTATTGTTATTATGATGAACAAAAGGGTATTTAAATGAGAATTTTAATGAAGCCAAGCATAATGAGCGCGGAATAAATTTTTGTGAAAGGGTGAGAAGGATGACGAGAGGAGAATGATAACGAAATAAGACGATGAAGAAGCCGTATAAAGGGGTTGTCCTAGCGAGGGAGACAACCAAGGTAGGGTGGGTAGAGGCAACAGTCTCGCGCGTCGATATCACCTTCAGACGCTTTATTGGCTGGATTTTTGTGACCGTCTTAGGTTCAAGAACCCGCGGCTCGAGCTAGCCCACAGGGTACATATCCGGCCAAAAATCGAACCAACGGCAAAATTGACGGTTACAAAATGGCGCCCGCAACGTGGAGTCCTCTATCTTTTAGATAGAGTGACTAGTTTTGTTAAATTTTGAGCCAATCCAATCCATTTTTTTTTTAATTTTCAAGTTTTTTTAGTTTTCAAGTTTTTTTTACTTTGCATTTAATTTTTTTTCTCGTTTTCATTTAAACATAAATTCAATCTTTAACTGGGGTAGCGTTATTTTTGTGAGTCCCGATGACTGGGAAGTAGTGACTCGGTATCGCGTTGCCACAGAAGAATGCGCATCCTCCAATTCAAGCATAATTTTGTGGAAGATTGGTTGAGTCTTTTGGTACCTTCATCAAAGGTACTCGAAAGTCCAAGCAGTCTTGCACAATGTAAAATATAACGCTGGAAGAGACCCGTCGATATTTAAGGCGTCTTCGGAGGTCCTTTCAGCAAGTCACCTAAAATTCTCCGAGGGTTACAGAGTCTTCCTTAAAGAAAGATTCTTCATGGATAGTCCTGAAACCTGAGGAGAATATCATTTTTTTTTTTTCCAAGTCCTTTTTTTTTAAACAGTCAGTAGTTTATTTCAATTTTTTTTTCTCGGCTCATATAGAACTTCAGCTTCTTCATCGTTTTCCGTTATCACCCTTCTTGTGTTAGAATTCTCATCCTTTTTCTTCTTATGATAGAAAACAAAATTTTTTTTTTTCAAAATCTTTTTTCGAAAATTTATTTTCTTTAAATAAAACACTTTTTTAGATACATTTTAAATATTATTTCACGGTAAGAATTTATAATAAAATTACAAATTCAATTGAATATTAAGAACTGGTAAGGTTTTCGACATCTGAGTTGGACTTCTGTTTTTTTTTGAATTGCACACAAGGTTCACAGTCGTCACGTCGAAAATCAAGTCACGAAAGTCCCCGAATGTTTCAACTTTCGTTACATTCTTTTGTTTCGTTAAAATTAAGTTTTAATTCTATTTTTAAAAGCTGAAATCAGTTTTTTTTTTTTTTTTTTTTTTTTTTTTTTTGAATTTCCTATTAAACATTTACATAAATCTATTCAAACAAAAAAAGTTTGAATTTATACTACCTTTTAATTCTGAAGTTGTATTCTGAATTTTGTTTCTGGATTGGATCCTTTTTATTCTTTTCTGGTTCAGTGAGGAATTGTTTTTTTTTGGAACCTAGACAGAGTTGCCAAATAGTATATATTTATACTTATAGCATTGAAAGACTTCGGTTGAAAATTTTTTTTGTGCGTTTGCTGAGGCATGAGCACTAGGAGACGTGTTTCCTTGCACGATAGCCTAAGAACTATTTACGCTCGTTCTGAGGCAAATTTCGAGGCTTTCTACCAGAGATTTTCAAATAGAATCGCTCGTTTTAACCTGGATAATTCATTCAGTTATTCAGAAAACCTTAATTCCATAGTTTCGGAATCAACGGAAAGCATGCCGATCGAAATGGATGGGTCGACTCATGAGGGCGAAATTCAAGGCGAAAATGGTCAGCCAATTCCTGATGCAGGAAATGCTGGCCAAATTGACCAAAGGGCTGAATTAGCGGCTCGAATAGAGCGAACCCTGATGACGAACCAAATTAAATTGTTCGAAACATTCGACGTTTTTATGGGAAACGTCATCCAAAGGCTGGAGTCGTTAGGAATACAACGCCAATCTCAACCAAATCCATCGGGCAGCAATCCGTTTAATGACGAAAGACAGCGTCGACAGAGTGAAGCTCATCAGTCGACACCCGATGCTAGGCTTTCCGTAGCTCCTTCAATTACCTCCAGCGGTTCAATCGTTTGCCGATTAGATCGCTGGAATATTGCTTACAGTGGCAATGAAAATGTAAGCGATTTTCTTTTTAAAGTTGATCGGATGAGGGCATCTTCTTCTTATACCGATAAACAAATTGTCGACAACTTCCATGTGTTGTTGAAAGAGAGGCCATACAAATGGTACTGGTCCTATTTACACAGAAATCCTGAGGTGTCCTTAACGGAACTTAAGACCGCGATGAAAAAGGAGTTTGGTAGATTGGAAAGCGACGTAGAGATCTACATGAGAGTACTTACCAGGAAGCAAGGTGTTAAGGAATCGTTTGATGATTTTTATAATGCTATCGCGAACATGAACGACCGGTTGAAGGAACCTTTCGACGATAGAAAGTTAATCGATATTATCCGCAGTAATGCCAAAGACAAGATAGGCGAGATATTGTTAGCTGCGGACATAAAGAGCCTGGAACAAGCTCGAAACAAGGCCC
This sequence comes from Melanostoma mellinum, assembly GCA_914767635.1. Classification (NCBI taxonomy): domain Eukaryota; kingdom Metazoa; phylum Arthropoda; class Insecta; order Diptera; family Syrphidae; genus Melanostoma; species Melanostoma mellinum. Next base: position 109,558,271 of record OU612058.1, read on the forward strand.
GCGAAGCGGAACGGTTTTTGGCCAAGCGCACTTCTGCTCCAAAAACTGTCCACGAGATCGCAGCCGGTGAAGACCAAAGTGCGGTTTTCTCGGATGGAGAAGAAGTCGCCGCTTTAGCTTTTAACCGAAAACCAATTTCCACGGCTAACTTTGTCTGTTGGAACTGTGGCCAGAAGGGTCACGCCTATCATTTTTGTCCGTCCAATATACGAACTCTTTTCTGTTTCCTGTGCGGGGAAAAAGGGGTCAACACCATTGATTGTGGCAAGCATTCGGGAAACCGACCGGGGAACGAAAGGAAGAGTGGCGAGATTCGTTCCACCAGGGATGTTCAAAACCACTCTCAAAATTAAATAATGATTGTCAAGATATGCCTAAGATGACCGATACAGTTGTTCCAACTAAGATTTTGGAACGAAAAATAAATGTATGTCCGTTAGATGACCTGGTAGATCCAGGTGAAACTCACTCGTTGAAATCGCTTCATGAACGAAAAATTAATTATTATAAAGTCAGACAACGCATTTTCGAATCGAAACATAGCGTAGCTAGTCTGCATATTCAAAAGTGTAGACGTCGTTTTCGAAACCGACGAAAATTTCGAAAACAAATCTTAGAGACGATCATTTCGTCGGATACAGACGGTAGGATGTACGCCAGCGTTCAATTAAAAGGCGAGCCTGTTTTCGGGTTGCTAGATAGTGGAGCTTCGATCTCTGTGCTGGGCAACAATTGCTGGGAATTGGTCATGAGACTTGGTGTAGAAGTAAGGCCATATAGAAACATTGTACGAACTGCCGATGGCAGCTCGCACGATGTAGTCGGCCATTGCGACGTTGATGTAACATATAACGGTCTTACCAAGCATCTTTCCTTTTACCTAATTCCCAACCTAACACAGAAGGTCTATCTAGGGATGAATTTTTGGAAGGAATTCAATCTTATGCCCCAAATTTCGGAACTTCAGGCCGACTTCAGATTGGAAGATGAAGTGAATGTAAAAGACGAGGCTGAGCTAATTGATCTATCACCAGAACAAAGTCGGGAATTAGATAGGATCAAGAACTTATTTCCGAACTTTGTAGTGTTAGGATTAGGAAAGACGACCTATGGATGTCATGTTATTGACACGGGGGATGCAGCTCCGATAAAGTCTCGACACTATCCCCTGTCTCCAGTTCGCCAAGATGAAGTCTACAAGGAGTTAGATCGAATGCTGGAACTTGATGTTATCGAGGTTAGTAACTCTCCGTGGAGTTGTCCGGTGGTGTTAGTGAGGAAGCCAGGCAAGGTTCGTCTCTGCTTGGATTTCCGCAAGGTTAACGCGGTCACCGTTAAGGATGCGTATCCGCTACCTCATGTGGAAGGGTTACTCAGTCGGATTAAGGATACAAACTGTATAACGGGTATAGATCTCAAGGATGCCTATTGGCAAATCCCCCTTGACGAAAAATCTCGTGACAAGACCGCATTCGCTGTACCGGGTAGACCACTTTATCATTTTAAGGTTATGCCCTTTGGATTGAGCAATGCTGGTCAAACGATGTGTCGCGTTATAGATCAAGTCATACCCGGTTCGCTTCGCGAAAATGTTTTCGTCTATTTGGACGACCTGTTGATTTGTACCTCCGATTTTGATTCCCATATGCGCATCCTTGGCGAAGTGGCTGCGTGTCTACGACGAGCGAACCTCACTATTAACCTCGATAAGAGCAGGTTCTGCATGCGAGAAATTAAGTTTTTAGGCTTCATAGTTGGTCAGGGTACACTGCTAACCAACCCTGACAAAGTCGAGGCGATGATGAATTTTCCGGTGCCTACGAGCATACGGCAAGTAAGGAGATTTTTGGGAATGACCGGGTGGTATAGACGATTCATAAGGAATTATGCAGACTTGGCAGCTCCACTTTCGGACTGTTTGAAAAAGAAAGCCAAGTTTGAATTGACGCCCGAAGCCCTTGAAGGTTTTCACAAGTTGAAATCGGCACTTTCGTCTGCCCCCGTGTTAGCACAGCCCGATTTCAAGAAACCCTTCACAATCCAGTGTGATGCTTCTTCAGAAGGTGTGGGTGGTGTTCTCTTTCAGTTGGATGAGAACGACTACGAAAAACCGATCGCATACATGTCAAAGAAGCTGAATAAATCTCAGAAAAACTATACGGTTACTGAGCAGGAATGTCTGGCAGCCGTTCTAAGTATTCGCAAATTCAGGCCCTATGTTGACGGATTACCTTTCACTGTTATCACAGACCATTCAAGTCTGAAATGGTTAATGTCAATGAAGGAGCTGAACGGTCGATTGGCTAGATGGAGTTTGGAACTCCAGGGTTACGACTTTAAAATCGAACATCGAAAGGGTTCCCTCAACATAGTACCTGATTCGCTGTCTAGGATGGATATGGAAGAGATTACTGCGAAAGTAATCGTAGAAGAAAATGATATTGAGGAGATTGCTTCGACAATGCTGTGTGGTGAGATCGACCTTAATTCGGTTGAGTTCGATTCGCAGCAATATGCCCAACTGAGAGAGAACATCAATTCTAATCAATCTGAACTTCCCGATTTAGTGGTATCCGGAAAGTACATTTATAAGAGGGTTATGTTTAGGACAGGTGAGGTAGGCGAAGAAGATTCGTTATGGCGACTGTGGGTGCCCGAAGCGCTAACTAGGCAATGTATCGAACTTTCACATGATACCAAGTTGAGTTGTCACAGTGGTTTTGCGAAAACTTACGCCCGCATCAAAGCTAAGTTCTATTGGCCAAAAATGGCCAAAGACATAAAAGCCTACGTGAAGGAATGCGATACTTGTAAAATGGTGAAAGCCCCAAACTCATCTCTTCGTCCTCCTATTAAGACACAAACAATTACCGAACGGCCTATGCAACGCCTATATATCGATTTCTTGGGTCCCTATCCGCGTACCAAACGAGGTAATGTTTATGTGTTTATCGTAGTAGATCATTTTACTAAATTCATGTTTTTAAAAGCGATGCCAAAAGCGAATTCTTCCAGAGTTATCCAGTTCTTGGAAGCTGACATCTTTCACACTTTCGGCACCCCTGAGAAGATCCACTCCGACAACGGACGTCAGTTCGTCTCCAAAGAATTTAAACAATTCTTGTCGAAATACGGCGTACAGCAGGTGCGAACGGCCTTGTATTCTCCACAGGCTAACATCTCCGAACGGGTAAACCGTAGCGTACTTAGTAAGCTTAGGGCCTTAATATCAGAAGAGCAAAACGACTGGGATGTACACTTATCGAGCATAGCGTGTGCTCTCAGATCTGATGTCCATGATTCCTTAGGTTGCCAGCCATACTTCGCTCTTTTTGGTCAGAATATGGTGACACATGGCTCGTCCTACGAAATTATGCGAGAACTGAAAGCGTTAGGAGACCCGGAGATGTTAGTCCTGCCGAATGCAATTAAGGCTACGCTTGCCAGACAGACGATGGCGGAGAATCTTTTCAGGGCACACGTTAAGTCTAAAAACACTTATAATGCTAGGGCAAAGCATGTTACTTACCGTGAAGGCCAAGAGGTTTTCCACAGAAACTTTGCCCAGAGCAAGTTCGCGACAGGAATCAACGCCAAACTTCTTCCCAAATTTGTAAAATGCCGCGTCCGGAAAGTTATTGGCAATTGTATGTACGAGTTGGAAAGTCGCGCTGGAAAAGCCATTGGTGTATTTCATGCGAAGGACATTCGTCAATAAATCTGAAAAGGGAAATAAAACATACCACAAAGTATCGTATTCGTTTAAGGAATTTTTTTTTATTGTACTTATCTGACTAAAATCCATGTTTTTGTGCCCAGCTAGTCAGTCCTTAAGTGGGTTCGCGTCCCACGTTGGTTCAATGTTTTTGCAGATAATGATTATGGATCTGTTTTTTTTTATATTTTAACTAACATCACTATGTTTTATTTCAAACTTGGCCACCAGTTTTCGTGCAATATTATTTTAACTTTAGACACTTTTATTTATTATTTCCTGACTCTTTTCTTTCAGAGCAATATTAAAATTAATTCACTTTTATTTACTCGCGCGACACCGAAATCCCGACGGCAAAACACGATTTTAATGGGCTATTCGAAGGTTAATGACCGAACCGATTATATTTCAATATACATACTTGCATCCCCTTGCGATTTGTTTACAAAAAATCAACGGGTTTTGGTTTTGTTTTGTTTTGCTGTTAACTCGCGTTATGTGACGATTTTTTTTTTATAAGCTAACGGCGCAACCATTAGGTTGTCTTTTTCTCATCGCCGTTATCCCGTGGTCAAATGATTATTGTTTACTTTTCGACAGTGACTTTGCTGTCCATTATTTTGGTAAAAACAAACAATTTTCAACACAATTAGCATTTTAACATTCACCTGCTTATTTGATACGATGAACGATTGATCTGCGTTTTTATATTTTGGCATTTCTCGACCGACGATTTCATGTTTCAGCACAGGTTTTGTTTATTGTTTTGACCACAAAAATTTTTTTTTGTACGAGTGCAACGTGCGTTTGTGGGTTCGTTTGCATATTTCTGATAATGCTATTACCAGAAAAAAGCAAAGCCCTGTTACCAATTTTTTTATAGAACATAGCCGAAAACTCAATCGAATGATATTTATGGCTATAGAAATGTAAATTAGACAAATAAAAATACGAAGCTCGACGACGACCGATCTGCAAGCAAAGCAGAAAATTTTATTTACACGAAAATGACGTTGGCCTGTCAAACAATGACAGTCAGAAGTCCCATCCATAGAGAGAGTCGCCTTTCGATGAAATTATAGGACGTCTGTAGAGTAGTAGGAGAGGTTCAGAAGGAAAGTGTTCACCGAGTAGGGATTTTAGATTTTGGAAATTTTAAGAGAGACGACGAGAGGAAACTGAGCGATCGGTTTTGAGCAGCGAGCGAAGACTTTGGATTCGGAGTCCGCCTATACTGTAATGTCTTCGGAGAACGATTCTAAAGGTCTTGCTGTTGTTCTGCTGAATTTTCTCTCTGACGGTTTTCGTTAGGCATTGTTGAACTCAGACAAGGTTTGAAAGAAAAATGACTTTCAGTTCCGACGTTAAATGCTAGTAGACCAGTTGAGTCAAAGTAACAAGTTTTTTTTTGCCAGTAATTTAAGAATTTAAGAATTTAAAAATTCTTACATATATAGAATAGATATATATATAAAATAACTGGTGCCAGACAGGAATCTGGAAACTACCAAGGAACCTAAAGAATTCCCCTAGGACAAAGTCCAGGAAATAAGACCCATAGAAGGAATAATAGGGAATCAAATCCAGAAACAGGTACCTATCTATATACATTTCGAATCGAATTTGGGTGAATTTCATTTTTTTTTTTATGCCTTGCGCATATTGAAAAATCCCAGATATATATATATATAAACGTGTAGTGCTTGAGACTAAAGTCCATATAAATCCCTTAGGACTCGACCATTCCGAAAATTGTTTCGAAGTTTGCGCCGCCTAATTAATAGGCGCGCTGAAATTTTAATACTTCACGAAGCAAATATAGTCATTGTGACCCGGAGACAGCGCTGTGCAAACAAGAAAAGGGTTGCAGAAACGAATTCAGCATCAAGTACCATCGGCCGTGACCGTCTATGCGTCAGCAACTGACCCTCGAACCTGCGGAGCCCCGGTTCGAATCCATCATAACTTTTTATGTGTTTTTTTTTACTTTTACTATCGATTTTTTTTTATTCATCTTTTTGCTTTTCAATCTAAATTAATCATTGGGGTTATCTAATAATCCAGAAAGAGGAATTTCAAAAATTTATACTTACGGGAAACGTATTATTATTCGCGACGATTAAGAACGTATAATTATAAAAAGGATTCAAATTTTATGCATGCAAAGAAAAAGAAAAGAACAAAATTTAACTTCCTATCAGCTCCAAACAACCAACAACATCAGCTGCAGTGGCCACTTCACCAGATACAGGGGTAAGTTTGTTTGAGCATGTTTTAATTTGCATTTGGATTGGTTTATATTAAAATCGATTAAAAGTTGAATTTTTTTTATGATCGTCGGAATCTTCGCGAACAGGTAGAACACATACATATACATTTTGTTTGAATTGAAGTAAAGTAATAGAGTTGAGAATTTAGATATGAAAGACAAAAGAGGAAACGGGATTCCCAAAATTTGGTAATAAAGTCGATGACGTAAGGATCAAATAAATTGAAATTTTTCTTGGGTATTTTACGATTGCCACCTGAGCTAAAAATTAAATTATAAATTAAAATAAGCAAAAAAAAAAAAAAAAACATACATTTATAAACTGAAGTAGAATTGAATGAATAATTTAACATTGAATTATAAATTTTAACATATTTTGAATAAAACACAGAATTTATTGTTATTATGATGAACAAAAGGGTATTTAAATGAGAATTTTAATGAAGCCAAGCATAATGAGCGCGGAATAAATTTTTGTGAAAGGGTGAGAAGGATGACGAGAGGAGAATGATAACGAAATAAGACGATGAAGAAGCCGTATAAAGGGGTTGTCCTAGCGAGGGAGACAACCAAGGTAGGGTGGGTAGAGGCAACAGTCTCGCGCGTCGATATCACCTTCAGACGCTTTATTGGCTGGATTTTTGTGACCGTCTTAGGTTCAAGAACCCGCGGCTCGAGCTAGCCCACAGGGTACATATCCGGCCAAAAATCGAACCAACGGCAAAATTGACGGTTACACAGGCGGTACAAGAAAGAGGCAAAGAAATGTGAGCAACCGTGTAATTTCGACAAGAACAACTCAAAGAACCAAGTGAGCCACCCAAACTAGGTCACCCTGCTGTTGCAGCGGCAAACATGCAGTGTCTCTTAAGTCGCCGCTTATTCATTAAAGACAAAAACTCTAATTTAACTTTTCTTATCGATACGGGAGCGGATTTGTCAGTTCTTCCTTGTAACATTAAGTGCAAAAAATATAGAGGTTCCTCGGTTTTACTATCAGCTGCTAATGGAACTTCGATTCCAACATTCGGATCGAAATTGCTAAATCTTGATATTGGTCTAAGGCGAAATTTCGTCCATACGTTTATTATTGCCGCGGTTAGTAGACCAATATTAGGAGCCGATTTCTTAGCAAAGTTCAACCTCTTGGTAGATACCAAGAACAAGCAACTGATAGACCCTCTAACCAAATTGCACACACATGCAGCTACAATGAGAACTGACGATCCGACTCCAAAACATTTCCAAGTCAATAAACACGAGTATAATAAAATTTTGCAAGAATTTCCAAGTTTGATAGCAGAGCCAGACTACTTCGCGCCAGTCAAACTAAGGACTAAGCGAGAGAGAGGAATCAAGTGAAAGTCGATATTTTGAAGTGCTCTAGTTTTTTTTCCATTTAATTCATAAAATCGAAGTAAAAAAATACAAAATAAAACTTAAATTAATTTTTAAAAGATTACCGTATAAGAAAAGTGTACTCTTCATAAAAAAAAACATTGAAAAAGGTAATTTAAAGTGAATAAAATATTCGCAGAGGGTGGCCATTTTCCTCCGTAAAAGTACCTGTATATGTATATGAACTCAAAGAGAAAATCGGGGGAAATATCTCCAAACCAATCACCTAGCTGCAAAAAAACTTCAACATCTAAAGTTTGTACACTTCCAAAAGAAAACATCGCAATGGCATTGACATCTTCCTCAGCGAATGAATTAAAATCTATTGTCGATAGTTGCCTGGTTGAACATCTGAGAAACATTACAACAAAGGACGACGTCTTAGCTGTCTCTGCTGAAATACAGCTCTTACGGTCCCAAAATGAGCACCTAACACAACGTTTAGCTGTCGTTGAAAACTATTGTGAGGCACTTGAAAGACAATTGGAAATTCTACACCAAAAATCAAATGAAAACACAGTTGTATTACATCTACCTCCAGATGAGAAAACAGACATGAATAGTCTAGCAAAACAAACTTGTCTTAAACTTCTCAATCTGAATGGAAATGCAGAGCTATCTTTTGATAAAATTGATAAAACACAAGAATTTGTTAATCGTCACAACAAAAAAAACTACTATAATATTAAATTTCAACAACAAACACACAGCACAAAAAATAATAGAAGCCGCGCCCAAGCTTAAGAACACCGGAATTGTAATACATCGGGAGCAATCTTTTCTTTTCCGAAAAAAAAGAAGAAACCTCTTCGAAATTAGAAGCAAACTTCTTGAAAGAAACCCGAATGTTAAAATCATGATCAGGGGATCTAAACTTACAATATCTGACTTCTCATTTTCATATAACTCACTACGAGGATTGACAATGGGCGCGTTCGAGAACCTATCGGATAGCCTATCTAGGATAGCCGTATCTTGGATATCTTTTCGAACGATATAGATATCTTTTCCAGATTGCTGCAGACAACAGCTGTGAAATATTAAAATTCGACTTTTGAAAACAGAAAAACATTCAAAATACCATTGCTAGAGGATTATAACTTAGTTTTTTCGATTTCCCATACGTTTTAAAAGACTCTTATGCTAAAATAAATGCACACCAAAACAAAAAATCAACATGAAAAGAAATAAAAATAAATTTTCTATATGTTTGTATCAGCTGTTCGCTAAGGTATCTGAGGTATACCGAAAATTCACAGATAGCTTTGGTTTCTCTATTTGACAGAAATGGTTTGCATCTTTGCTAAATGTTTAACACGTAAACAACAACAACAAGCTATCCGGATACGATTCTCGAACGCAGCCAATAACAAAAAGTGATGAGCTATCATTTGTCAAATCTACTTCTTAGATGAATAAAGAACAAGATGGAAAACCATTACGTCTCCTTCCCCGCAACTTCCATTTGTTTACATTGTTGTTTTTGTAATCGCAGCCTCCATCTGTGAATACGTGTGAGCTGCAGAAAAAAGGCGCGAAAAAGTTGTGGAAGTATATGCGTGGTGAATTTATTTTTTTTTTTGCTTGGCAACTTGAAACCACCTTGAAACATAACCTGAAATTTAATTTTCACCATACTACTGAAAAATTCTTAAGGGCAGGGTTTGAACAACACCAAAGTTATAGTTTTTTAAAAACTCAATTTTTTTTTGAAAAGCTGGGCAAAATGTGAAAACTCATAAACATGCAAATATACTGATTCTATTGGGACTCATTATAGTGTGATTCGCTCCCTCAGCTCGGTTATTTGTCTTAACTTTTTTTTAATACCAAAACTTAAACATCAAACTATGTAGACATTTTTTGAAAAAATTATCACAGTCAAAATTTTGAAATGCAGCAATCTTGTAGATATTATGGAGTGCTCAGAAAGCCTCCATTCATCTCTGTAGCACAATTATTAACAAAGCAACAACACTTTAAGTTTTAATTTTTTGTTTTTATTAAAAGCTCGGTAGAAAATTTTTTAAAAACTTGTCTCAATCAAAATCTTTAAATGTGGAATTTTTGTCCACGTTGTGTTGAGCTCAGAAAGCCATCATTTATCTCTGTAGCACAATTATTAACAAAGCTCCAACACTTTAAGTTTTAAATTTTTCTTAACACAAAAAAAAATTAAAACTTAAAGTGTTGGCGCTTTGTAAGTAATTGTGCTACAGAGATGAATGAAAGCTTTTTGAGCTCTCCATAATATCTACAAGATTGCTGCATTTCAATATTTTGATTGAGATAAGTTTTTCAAAAAATGTCTACATAGTTTGATATCCGCTTTCAATTCTTTTACTTAGGATTTTTTTTTTTTTTTTAATTCAATTAATTAACTGCTTAAATTTTCAACTCAGCTTCAAGAAGAGAATCGAAAGCTTAAGTTGGAATCTCTTTCATCAAACAAATGCAAAATGAATTCATATTTATTGGTTACTGTTTTGCTCAAGTATATATTTTTTTAACAGTCATACTTTTCTGTCCATTTCTCTTAAGAAACGTTTTTTAAAAAAGAAGAAATAGAAGGGAGGAGACTACTCAGAGAAATGTTTAACAAAAAAGAAAATATTTTAATATTTTGATGCTTAAATTTTTATTTCCAAATACTTTAAAAAGTATATAATCACAAATAATTTTTATTTACAAAACCCAAAAAAAAGTTTTAAATCCAAAAATTCTGCCAGACGTAGCCTTAAGGTGACTAAAAGTAAAAAAAAAAATGGTTCCCAGACGAGAATACCAATACTACGGTACAATTTTGTGTAAGCCCTGTGTGTGGATCCGAATATAAAGTGGTGTTAGTGAAATTTTGTGTAAGCCCAGTGTTGAGATCCGAATATAAGGTGGTGCTAGTGAACTTTTGTGAATGAGTGCGTGCAGCAGCTTGGGGGGTGGTATCAATGTGTTAGTGTGGCTTTCCATCTTGTTCTTTATTCATCTAAGATCTACTTTTGGTGAAGAAGCAATGTGTTTTTTTGACATAAACGTCAGAGGGAATAACAACATCTCTCATGCCCCAAGTGAGCAGTCTGGGAGCCACTATGTAAATAAAGAACGTGGTTCGGGTCCCAACTATAACCAGCATCATCATTTAGCATAGGATAGAGTTGCCGTCTGCCATAAATTTAATTTTAATTTAAAATTTTTTTGTTATAACAGGACTGAAAAATAAGTTACTTATGCCAGAATTTTTTAAACTAGTTTTAAGATATGATATTTTTATATTATTAGAAACGTTTGTGGAAGAAGGTAGAGAGTTGCAATATTTAAAATATTTTGAAGGTTTTAGTTTGAAAAGGATACCAGCAACTAGAAATAGTAGACTTGGTCGAGCCAGTGGTGGCATCTTGTGTGGGATAAAAAACAACATTTCCAAAAATCTTACTTTTAAAACTAATGGAAGCAAAATTATAACAGATTTTATCATAAACGCGAAACATTTTATTATAATACCTATTTATCTAAATTTTAGTGGATGGAGTTCTGACTTTGAGGAACTTCAAAATTTTCTTTTAACTCAAAATAATAATAATATTTTAATAATTGGGGACTTAAACAGTCGAATAGGTGACTTCCAGAACTCTCCTTTTACTTTAGATAAGTGCATTAATGCAAATGGAAAAGGTTTGATGGATTTGATAGTCGAGGGTTTTTCATCTTAAATGGTTCTTCAATGAGTGATAGTAACGGTAATTTTACATTCATATCCGCTCAGGGATGTTCTGTTATTGACTTTTGTCTTGCAAAGGGAGAGTGGCTTCAAGTAGTCAAAAATTTCGAATTACTCCCGGCTAATTATTCAACGCACCTACCTATCGTTGTGTCGTGTGATTTCGAAACTAATGAAAGTGATATCCGATCTCGAACTGAAAATGTCAGCAACAAAATTCGTTGGGTTGAACGAAAAGCAGATATTTATAGAAGAAATCTAAATAACCATGCAATTAACTTCTCAAATCAAATCATCACTACGGATACAGTAAACGAAGCAACAAATTTAGTTCTTGAAATCATAAGACAAACTGCAGTCACATGCTCAAGTAATGTTTTTAATACTTTTAAATGTAGTTGGTATGATGAGCAATGTAGAAAAAGTAGAGAAAGATCTTTCCGGTTGCTTAAACTTTTCAGAAATACAGGTAATGAAGCTTTTAAGTCACTGTATCTGCAAGCAAACAATGCTTTCAAAGAACTTTGCAAGAAAAAAAAGGAACTATTTCTAAGAAAATCTGCATCGAATCTTCTTGAATGCAGGGATTCTAAAGTTTTTTGGAACAATGTTCGAATTTTAGCAAATCGTAATAAGTCGACAGTAACAAATTATATTAGTGTTGATATTCTAGCATCGCATTTTGAAAAACTTTTGTTACCAGATCCCTTCCAAATGTCTATAAGTTTTGCGCTTCCATTAATATATATATAGAGGAATTGGATGCTCCTTTCTCAATGTTAGAGCTTCTTACTGCGCTTAAAAAATTGAAAAACAATAAAGCTTCCGGGACGGATGGCATTCCATCTGAGTTTTATAAGAATGCGACTTCCCAGATTTTAGAACACATTTTAACTCTGTTTAATAAAATGTTCGATGAGGAAAGTTACTCAGATATTTTTCGGTCTTCAACTATCTCAGCAATTCTTAAAAAGGGTGACCCTAACCTTGCCGAAAATTATAGAGGAATTTCTGTTCTCAGTTCTTTTCGAAAACTTTTTACACAAATTCTTTTCTTCAGGCTTGTTAACTGGGTTGAACGAAACAACAAAATAAGCAGCTGTCAAGCTGGATTCCGACCTAATCTCTCGACAATCGACCAGATCTTTACTCTTACTAGTGTAGCTAGACGTTTTATAGAGAAAAAATCGATTCTGTATGCATTCTTTGTAGATTTTAAGGCAGCTTTTGACACCGTAAATAGGAGATCGTTATTGTTTAAGCTCGCAGCTATAGGGGTATCAACTAAATTCATAAGAACGTATGAACAGCTTCTAACAAATACGACTGCTATGGTATCTAACGGTAGTAACCAGTCTAAACAGTTTAGGTCAGATGCAGGTGTTCCACAGGGCTGCATTTTGAGTCCACTTATATTCTCACTTTTTATAAATGATATTGAAGATCATATCCCTGGTGGTGTTACTTATGGGGATCTACAAATCAAAGTTTTGCTCTATGCGGATGACCTTGTTGTTTTAACTGATAACCCGGTCACACTTCAGCTCCAAATTAACAAGCTTAAACAGTATTGTGATATGTGGGACCTTAAAATAAATACAGCTAAGTCTAAAATAATGGTTTTTAGATCTCAAAATCGTAGTGCTCGAAGTGACCGTACGTGGAACCTCAGTGGCTTCAATTTAGAAGTAGTGACAGAGTACAAATACTTAGGATATCTAATAACACATAATTTGAATCTGCGAGCGCACATTAAAGATAAACTAGCTGTAGCAAAGGCAGCAATTACTTGAATGTGGTCAAATTTTTTCAACAACAAAAGTATAGACCCGGCTTCAAAATTCAGAGTATTTGATGCAACCGTTAAAAACTGCTTTTGCTATGGTAATGAAGTTTATGGATACAAACAATTGGAAGAAATTGAATCTATCCAAAGATTCTTTTTTAAACGGATCTTTAAGCTCCCATATAACACACCTAATTATGCAATACACGTCGAATCGGGATTGCCTCCAATGCTTATCAGGAACCTTAAAGCAAACGCAGACTATATCATCAAAGTCATGCAAAGGCAGAACACCAATCTGCAGAAAAGAATTCTTTTAGTGTCATTAAGATGTCGGTATACTCCTTTTAAAGATTGGTATGAATTGTCCTCGACACATAACTATCCTCTGACTTTAAATGTGGAAGCCTTAGATACGTGGAGGGCTGCATTCTATGATTGCATCTCTACTATAGATGAACACATCTTTAAGGCATTTTTAGATAGGGCAAGGGAGTCTGTGTCGAGAACAATTTATAACAAACTTAATCTCAGTTTGGGGGAAGCCAATTACTTTCGAGAGGAATTTAATGTTTGGGAGATGAGTTTGATTTTCAAAGCTCGCACAGAATTGTTAGAGCTCAATTATAGGCCACACAGAAATGATATTAATCCCCACTGCACACTTTGTAATCTGAATCAATTGGAAAACATCTTTCATTTTTTGGCAATATGTCCCATCTTACAAGAAATTTGGCGACTTTACTTTAACAAAAGTTATTTGTCGTTAGAGGAATGTTTCGGTGTTCTGAATGGAGAGGGTGGTTGGAAGCTGCTTATTAGGTTTATATCCCATTTGATTGATTATAGAAATACATACCTGAATTTTTTTTGAATGCTCATGAAAATAAAATCTGATTTAATTAAAAAAAAAACTAAAAGCCTGATTTTTGTGAATAAAACCTAACTTTATTTTGTTTTAGCTAAACTAAAAGCCTTTTCTTTTCTTTCTTTTTTTCTTTTTTTTTTATTATGCAATTCAATTTAATTTCATCTAACCAAAACAAAAAGTCTGCGATATCAGCTAATATTGCAAATCTTTTACTGCTTCCATATTTTATTTTGTTTTAGCTAAACTAAAAGCTTCGCCGATTAAAGCCTTTCTTTTTTTTATATAGATTATGTTTAATTCATTTTTTATTTTTGCTTTTTTAATAAATATTTTTTTCAAAAATCCTGTTTGATTTTTTTTTTTTTGCTTATAGATACATTTTCTCTCAAAGTGTATAGATTGATTATTTATCTAATTAACCGGCAGACGGCTTAGGGCCATGCTTGTAATTCTTTTTTTAACTTTAAGTTTATATTCTTTCGAAAAAAAAAACAATAAAGATAATAAATAAATAAATAAATAAATAAATAATACTTCGCGCCAGTCAAACACACCGTCGTTCATTACATTGAAACAAAAGGGCAACTACCAGTTTCAAGGCCCAGACGCTTAGACGCTGCTAGGCACACGGCCGCAAAGACAGAGTTTCAGCACATGATGCAACTGCGAATCTGTCAGCCATCGTCTTCAAGTGTTTGCTCACCACTACATATGGTGAAGAAAAAGAACAATCTGGATTGGAGACCATGTGGTGATTACCGCAGATTAAACGCTGCCACGGTACCAGATCGACATCCGATCCACCACATCCAAGACTTCTCCATGCAAAATTTTTTCAAAGCTCGACATCGTGAGAGCATATCACTCTCACTCTCAAGACATTCACAAAATCGCATTAACAACTCCTTTCGTTCTGTAATTGTCTATGTTCGAAAAGTTGACATAGTATTTTGTGGACTGTATTTGCTCTGTTTATTTTAATGTTTATTTATGTGGTTTTCAGTACATTTCCGTACATTCTCCCGCCTCCGAAAGTTGTAAAATTTTCTTCTTGTATGGAGCAACCTATTTGAATTTGAACTGCTTTACCGACGGACGACGTGTTCATCAACAGATGGCCTCTGACATTTACGATGTGTCTAATTGGTATAAATACCAATTACCAACTGATGTGTGGTGGTCTTCTTCCTCCTCATTGACAACATGTAAATATACAGATGAGAGATTAGAACATTACAATAAACACAAAAGGACAATACGAAGAAATAGTACAACAGATACAACAAAAGACACCCAAAAATTTCGCCTTTCATTTTTACTTGTATACTGTATACGTTGTATCGCATGCATTCTATTCACATGCGTAACTGGCTGAACACAATGCAGACGGAGCTGCAACTGGAACTGGAACTGGAAGAGTTGTCAAATAATTGAATACACACAAATTCAATAGCGCGAACACAATGCGACGGAGCTGCATACGGAACTGGAATCGGAACTGGACAAGTTGACGAACTTTTAACTTTTGCTGTACAGCAAATTTGACGTTTATGATTTTGAAGGAAAAAAAAACATTTTGTGTGTAAATTATTGTGTGACAGCCAAGTGTTACTTTAGTTTTTTGTTTTTTGATTTTTACTTTTAATTTATAACAATTTTGTGCACCCACCACCTCCTATTTCTTTTTTTATAGTATTTAAATACAAATAAAACATTCTGATAATTGGAACAAGCAACACAATATCATTTATTTCCTCATCCATAGTAACAATATCAAATTTGTTTTGTTTATAAAATACTCAAACCGATTTTTGAAAATACAAAATAATGTTTCTAATGATGGAAATGTCAAAAGCTGTACAGCTGCATTGTGGGCCGATTAAAATCGAAACGTACAGCAATTTTGACAGCTCATCCAGTTCCGATTTTGCAGTCCAGCTCCGTTTTTGCATTGTGTTCAGCCAGTAAGTTGTATTTCTGTTTTCTCCCATTGAGTCGTAGTGCCGTGTACGTTCGTTGCCTTTTATCTTGCGGCTTGCGTTGTAAAGTAATTATACTGTGATGCTGTTCGTTCTTCGTCTATCGTCTTATTGTTTTCGTGAGCATGGTGCCGACATGCTGTGCGAAAAATTTAATCGCGAATTTTAATTGTGTTTTGTTAATTTTGGAGCACGTTTATTGTAAATTAGTGTAGTGATAGATAGATAGATAAGTAAGATTTTATTAGACAATTCATAAGTAATTTACATTTTTCATTTACAAAATCTTTAGGCTTGGCTATGCCGTCTGCCGATTGGAACAGTTTATGATTGAATAAAAAGTAATTCAAAAAAGTATTTTTTATAAAGATACAGTTAAAATTATTAATAATTTGATTGTTTGGTATTTTGTTCGAAAAGTGTTGTTTAAAAGTTTTCATTTACGATTCGTTCGCGATAGGATAAGGCCGTTTTACAGTACTCCAGTAGATGGATGTTGAGTTCATTTAACAGGCTTATGACTTGGTCTCTTGAGAGCACATTACTTCCGAGGAAAAACCGTCTTGTTTCCCGTAGCGTTGGACATTTACCCACAAAGTGAAATACATCTTCTCTTTCTTCTTCATTACATATATTGCACAATACTGGAAGGTCATCTCGATGAGGTCTGTAGTTGAGGCTCAACAGTTCAACTCTTAGTCTAAAAATCATTGAGATTGTTTGTACATCATTTTCATCTCGAAAGTAGTTGTACTGCTGAAGATTATAATTAAGGCTGTTATATATCTGTCTATAGATGGAATCTCGTGCTTCACTCTCGTAGTCGTTTCTAATGTTGTTGTCGGTTGCTTCTATGATGCTGTAGAGTTTTTGTTTCCAGTTTAAGCTCAGTAGATGGACTAGATCTAGTTCTAAATTGCTAGCTCTTGCTAGTTGTAGCCATTCTGCATACCAACCGATCTTGCTTCTCACTGTTTTCATTAAAATCTTTTTGGGCAATCTACACTCTTCCATATTTGAGACCTTTACAACGTAGTCTGCTTGTAGTTTCAGAGTTTTAATGTATAACGGTGATAAGCCAGTTTTCAGGTTCAAAGCATAGTTGGGTGAGTTAGGTGGAAGTCTGAATATTCGCTTTAAATAAAAACGTAGAAGCTTTTCTACTGATTCAAATTGGTGGCTCCCCCATACTTGTGACGCGTAGAGCATGATTGATATTGCCACCGCCTCAAAGACTTTATATTTTGAGCTATGACTTATACAGTGATGGTCATTAAAATAGAAACGGCACCCATATAGTAATATAAGTATGCATAACTTTCTTAAAAGACATTTCTTCAGGTTGAAAAGAGGTTTAATTTGTAGCCCATGAATAAGAGTACACATTAAAATATTAATACAAGAAAAAAGCTAGACAATATCAAATACAAAAAAATAAACATGTATTTAATTCAAATTTTGTGTGGCCATAAAATTAGAAACAGAACATATAAAATGGTATTTCATTAAAAATCTTCAGCTTAACATAGAGTAAGTATTAATATTTTGTAGGAAATCCATTTCCTTGTATAAACGCAGCCAATCTTCTTTCCATACTTTCAGCCAAAGCGCGGCATCTTGATGGTGCTATACCGTCCTAGACTTCCTTAATATTTTTGAAAAGCTCGTCCGAATTTTTAGATTTTTTGGACTTTAATGCTCTCTCGACGTCTGCCCATAAGTTCTCAATCGGATTCAGGTCCGGACTTTGCGCGGGTCAATCCAAAACACTGGTTTTTGTATCCGCAAACCACAGCTTTACAAGTATGCAGTATGTTTTGGATCGCTGTCCTGCTGAAAAACATGACTGATGGGCATGTGTGGGAATGAAAAAGGCTCTATGACATTCTCCAGTATGCCTTTATAAACGTGTTGATCCATTCCACCGTTTATCCTTACTACCCAACACCAACCAAAACCAACACCACTCCAAAAAAATGCACCCCAAACTATTATGTATGGAGTGATGAATCTAAATTCAATTTGTTTGGGTCAGACCGTAAAGTGTACGTTAGACGTCCTCAGAAAAAAGAATTAGACCCAAAATACTCGCTGAAGACCTTGAAACATGGAGGAGGAAACATAATGGTTTGGGGTGCATTTTTTTGGAGTGGTGTTGGTTTTGGTTGGTGTTGGGTAGTAAGGATAAACGGTGGAATGGATCAACACGTTTATAAAGGCATACTGGAGAATGTCATAGAGCCTTTTTCATTCCCACACATGCCCATCAGTCATGTTTTTCAGCAGGACAGCGATCCAAAACATACTGCATACTTGTAAAGCTGTGGTTTGCGGATACAAAAACCAGTGTTTTGGATTGACCCGCGCAAAGTCCGGACCTGAATCCGATTGAGAACTTATGGGCAGACGTCGAGAGAGCATTAAAGTCCAAAAAATCTAAAAATTCGGACGAGCTTTTCAAAAATATTAAGGAAGTCTAGGACGGTATAGCACCATCAAGATGCCGCGCTTTGGCTGAAAGTATGGAAAGAAGATTGGCTGCGTTTATACAAGGAAATGGATTTCCTACAAAATATTAATACTTACTCTATGTTAAGCTGAAGATTTTTAATGAAATACCATTTTATATGTTCTGTTTCTAATTTTATGGCCACACAAAATTTGAATTAAATACATGTTTATTTTTTTGTATTTGATATTGTCTAGCTTTTTTCTTGTATTAATATTTTAATGTGTACTCTTATTCATGGGCTACAAATTAAACCTCTTTTCAACCTGAAGAAATGTCTTTTAAGAAAGTTATGCATACTTATATTACTATATGGGTGCCGTTTCTATTTTAATGACCATCACTGTATATTGATTGGAGAAGCACATCTTCCATGTGGAGTTAATAGCGGATTTAGCTTTTATTAGTTTGTCAGCTAGGTGGTTATCTAGTTTAAGATTGCTGGAGAAGATTACACCGAGGTACGTAAAATCGTTGACAATCTCCAAGTTTTCGTTGTTGAAGTGCCAGTTTTCATTTGCTCTTACTCTACCTCTCCCTCTATTGAAGATCATGATCTTTGATTTTTCTGTGTTGACGATTAAGTTCCAGATCTCGCAGTATTCTTGTAGTCGGTTGATCATCAATTGTAGCGTTTGGGGTGACTGTGCTAGGATCACTATATCATCCGCAAAGAGCAGTGCTTTAAGCTTTAAACTATCGATTTCGATTCCGCCAGGTAAACCGTCCGTTAAATCGTCGATGAATAATGTAAACAGTATGGGACTCAAAGGACATCCTTGTCTCACTCCCATCTTCGTTTGAAACCAATCTGATACTGTTTCCCCATCCCAAACTGCTGCCCACGTGTCTTGTAACAGATTTTCGATGACTCTTCCAAATTTGTGCGATAAACCTTTGTTGTATAGCTTGTACATTAGGGAATTCCTATCTACCGTATCAAACGCAGCTTTCAAATCCACAAAAAATGCGTAGAGCTTCTTCCCCTGCACTGCAAAAGATTCTGCTATATTACGAAGGACGAATATGTGATCAACTGTTGAGTAGCCAGCTCTGAATCCCGCTTGATTTTCTTTGAGGTGATTGTTGTGGTTGCTCCAGGCAGTAAGACGTCGTTGGAGAATGGTTGTGAAAATTTTGTAAGTCACATTAAGAAATGAGATGCCTCTATAATTGCTTGGATCATTCTTATCGCCTTTTTTGAATATTGGGAATATTAGTGCTTTCTTCATATCTTGAGGAACTTCTCCTCTCTCCAAAATATCGTTGCACAAATTGGTTATAGTTTTCATTAGTCTTTCCGAACCGTGCTTGTAAAACTCTCCTGGAATTCGGTCTAAACCAGGTGCTTTGCCGTCGTCGAGCTCTTTTATTACCGCTTTTGTTTCGGTTAACGTAATTTGCGCGTCGAGTAATTCATCCTCAAACCGGGGAGAGGCAAATTTGAGGATGTTTGCAGTAAAAGTAGGATTTAGTAGTACATTGAAGTGGGACATAAGTGTTGCTGCATCCAGGCTTCTGCTTATGGTAGGTCTACACCCGTTTATTATACGGACATCTTTCCAGAATTCGGCGGAGCTCGTACAGGAAGCTAAGTTCCTAGCTTTTTCTTCGAAGTACATCTTCTTCTTATTCCAACATAGGTTTTTGTACAGTTTGTTTGCCTCAATGTAGTGCACTTTGAATTCGTCACCTTGACTCTTTCGCATTAATCTGAGCCAAGCAAATGAGTGGTTTCTAGCCTGCAAACACTCGGAGTCAAACCATGGCTGCACGGCGCAGGTTCGTTTTCCGGATACTTGTCTTTTCACCGGGTATGCTGTTTTTATACATTCCTCTAATTGGCTGAATGTCGTGGTTGTTTCTGCTGATAGAATCGTGTCCAAGTTTCGTCTGTATATATCACCGTAAACGTTTTTCCAGCTAATCTTTGGTAAGAGTTTCAGTTCTATCGATCCTTCTCTATCTGCCGCTTCCACACCAAATTCGAGCACTAGTGGTTGATGATCTGAATATGGAAGTTGACCAACTTCAAACTCTGTAATATGAGAATTCCAGCCTCCCCTTGCTAAACAAAAATCGATTACCGATGAACCTTGTGCTCCAATGAAAGTGAAATTACCAGCTGCATCGCCCGACGTAGTTCCGTTCAATATATGGAAACCGAATGAGTCGCAAAAATCCAGTAGTTTGACACCCCTTGCGTTACATGTTTTGTCCTTTGAATTTCGAGCTATTCCCGCTTTTGTGTTTTCGTGTCCGGCTGCGTCGGCTATGCGAGCATTTAAATCACCAATGACGATTGTGTTTTGGACATCGATCCTTAAAAGAACTTCTTGAAATTGGTTGAAATCTGGATCCCAATGGTTGCAGTTTAAGTAGACAGGCACAATTATAAATGTCTGGCTATTGAACTTTAGCTTAACACACCATGATTCCGCAACTGCTATAAATTCCGCTTCGACTTCTCCTAGGTTTTTTTTTAATCCAAAGTAGCACCCTCCACTTGCTCTTCCTCTTGTATTGTTTCTAACAGCTGGGATCCACTTGAATTCGTTGCATGTAAATTTCACCTCCATATCTTCCAAGTTGTTTTCGGTTAGAAATGTTTCGAACAAAAATATAAAATCAAAGTTATTGACGTACTTAAAAAAATCACTGTACAAATACTTATTTAATAAACCAGATACATTATATGATAATAATTTGAATTTCTTGACTTTTTTTTCATTTATATTTGAAAGATTACTTATATAATTACTTTTACAAATTTCATTTTTACTAATAATTTTATTTTTGCTGCAGACGGCATTTACATTTAAAAATTCTGTTGGGAGCTTAATGATCTGCCAGTTTGGGAAGCACTGGTACTAGCACCTGTGGTTCCACCAACACATAGATCGTTGACGTATGTCAGAGAAGTGTCATTTTCTCCAAGTATTTTTCTCAAAACAGCTGCCGCCTTTTCTCCGTCACATAATAAATTATTATTGTTGTCAAAATAAAATATTTTTTCTTCAATTTTAAGTGTTTGTCCCCTCAACTGAGTTTTAATATTTGTATGTTGTGCGTTTATATGTGTTTTAATCTTCATCAAGGTCCTTCTTTTTTCACGAGTCACTGCCGGGTAGTCTCTATGCATGGATACACCTGTTCCTCTAAGAGCCGATGCCGCTTTCAAGATTTTCGGAATTAGTGTAGTGTAATTGTGAAATGTTAAATGTTGACTTTAGTGTTGATTGTGGAATAAGTGCGTTGAATTTTCCCGCACTATGAATGTAAAAGGGTTGTTTCGAATTCCGATGGATGGACGGATGGATATAATGTGTGCCTAACCACATAAATTGATGAGTGTTTTTTCTTTTTTTTTTATTAAATTTTTTTATTGATTTATTTTCCCTCTATTTATGAAAATGTTGAGAAGTTTGGTATCTTTTATCGTTTTTTATCAATTCGGCTTTTTGATATATGTATGTTCATGTTGTTGTTGTTGTTGGTGGCGTCGTCGCGCGCTTCCGGCAAATTTTATCGATTTTTCGCGACCGCGGTTTATGTGTGTATGTGTGTGTGTATGGTTAAATTATTGAAAAAACGAAGTGATTTCGGTCTCTTTCTAGTCAGACATTTTCGGTTCCGACTAGAACTTTGTTTACGTTTTTTGCTATAAACATTATTATTATTATTATTTTTATTGACAAGTACTTAAAAGTAGATTGACAATGTTAAGATTGGATTTTTGGCAGCCATTGAGTGAACGTGTTTCTCTTTCATCAATTTTCAAGTGTTTTAAATACAATTTATTAAAAGTAAAGTAATTGCAAGCAGTTAGCTGCATAATATACTTAGCATTAACTAAGTCTTGTTACTAACACGCTACGAACAATTTTATACGTGGATGACCCTTAATTCCCGTGAATAACTCGGATTTCTCCCACCATACACGTGGAGCACAACCGGCCAAAGCCTCCGTCTGCGCCTCAGACGCTGGGCCCCAGTCCAAACAACAACTACCTGATGTCCAACAGAAAACTCAAAAATGAGTCACCAATAACTGCCAGCAAGGCCAGAAAAGCTGGAAGCGCAAAATTCCCGTACAAACCGGAACTAAACGCGCTTCAAATAGAGGCTGCGCAGCAACTTTTAGTCCTGAAACATTCGAGGACAAAGTCAAAACACCTGGAAGGTACATCGATGGATGCTTCAATTACATCTATTGAAGAAAATGAATTTGACGACGAGGAATGGCGAATTCCCGACAAAGGGCACACCATCTACGCCAAACAAAACCAGAAAACGGAAGCCCCACCTATCAACAGTGAAAACCAGTTTGAGGCCTTAAAAAACCTCACCATTCACGCCTCTAAAAATATGAATAGACGACCCATTAGCAACAGGAGCATCCCCATTCAAGCGACCATTAATGATGAGGAATTAACATCAAGAAACAACCAAGGAAAGGCAGCAACCAGTTCTAACATCGTAGGAGACACATGCAACACTTCAACTAACGGAATTAACTCGCAAGAAATTGATAAAAAACTGCTCAGAGGTAAGTACTGTCCACCTATAATTATGCAGAATATCAATATTAAGAAACTAATTAGTGATATTAAAGAAAAAAATATAAACTTTAACTACAAAATAGTGAACAGAGGGTCTCGGTGTAGATTTTACGTAGATGACAACACAGTGCATAAGCACCTGTTGAATTTAATTAAAGATAGCAAGGAAATCCAAGGTTATTCCTTCACTAGGAAGGAGGATAAAACTACCAACCTTGTCCTAAGGGGCCTTACTCTCGATTACGAGGAGAGTGAAATCCTTGACGAGCTCAAACGTCGAACGTCTTTGATTGATAGCGTATCCAAGTTTGAGACCATTAGGTCAAAACAAAACCAGTTAAACTATAACCTTTTTCTAGTTCGCCTTCTCCCAGGTACTAGCGCTAGTAGCATTCTTAATATTAAGTTTCTCTTCAATACCAAAATCAGTTGGGAAAAACCCAGAGGGAACACTGGCCCCCTACAGTGCAGGAGGTGCCAACAATTCGGTCACCTCGCCAAAAACTGTGCGAACAATTACAAATGTGTCAAATGCACAAAGAGTCATGACCCAGGGATGTGTCCTACCCTAAAAACCGCAGAAAGCAAGGCGACTTGCGTTATTTGCGGGGAAGACCACCCAGCAAATTTCAGAGGCTGCAGCGCCTATAAAGCATACAATACAAAAAAGTCAAATTTTACGACGTCAGCCAGACGGAAAAACGGCGATCTTTCAGTCAAAAAAAATTCTTATGAGAGCGCGCTACTTCCCGGCATTTCTTACGCCAGTCACTTTAGTAACACAGCTGCTACACCTACAGCTATTAAAAACAATATCCCTGCTTTTACACAAAATAACTCACAAGGACACAACATCATACAACAATTTGTCAATTTGTCGACCTATTTGGCCTGGAAATGCAAACGCTGGTTGCCAAAATCCAGAGCTTCATGAACAACCTACATAAATTTGCCTCTCCTTTAGACAAGAAGCTGGCGTACCTTGAGTTGGTCAACCAACTCTTAATATCGACGAAATGATGCTAAAAATCCTCACCTTTAACATTACGTCCTTAATATCACATGCCAGAAGAATCGAAATGTCCAAAATTCTTCAGGCAAGCAACATTGATATCGCGTTTATTCAGGAAACGCACTTAAACTCAAAACACAAGGTAATGATAGAGTCTTATAACACTATAAGAAATGACCAACTCCAAGGAGTAGCCATCGTAATTAAAAACAACATTCAATACAACTGCGTGGACCTTGATCATCATTCTCAACTAATTTCCAGCATATTCCTCAGCCTTACTGTTAAGAAGAATGAAGTGACCAAGAAAATACTCCTTGGCTCCTTATACTTCCCGTCAAACTGCCCAAGCACATCACTCTGTAACGAACTAAATAAAATAGAAGCCCTGGCGAATAAGTTCGACGGGGCCATACTAGGAGGAGACTTTAACGCCAGAAACCCCACTTGGGGAGATCTGAAGCTTAACCTCAACGGTAAAAACTTAATGGAATGGTCACAAAGTACAAACTCGTCACTTACTCTAATATCTTCACCTACGCCTACCTTTCTAAGAAGCTCTTCATATCTAGATCATTTTTTGATCTCCAATCATATACTAAATCATTTCAACCCAAACTTCAAAGTGAAGACCTTGCATACCTTTACTGAACACTGTCCTGTACTCCTCTTCTTTCATCCAGACGGCAGCGGAGGAATTCCCTAGATGGAATCAACGGTGGCGTCTACAGTTCCAGTCAGGTTGAACTACTTAGTGAACACCTTATAGGGCTACTACAGCATATTTGGAGCCCAGGCCTATAAGGAGCGGTTTATCCGGCTTCCCATCCTTGGAGCTATACAAGGATCTGGTCCTCCAGGTTGGGGGTCGTGCTGTCGGGGTGACTTCCCGGCCACGTAAAGCAATTGTTAGTTGCGAAGCACCAACAAGCCTCGGATACGGACGGATTTACTGATGACGAACCTAGCAAACGAAAAACGGACAACGAGCTTCGGATCTGTACGTGGAATGTTAGGTCCCTTAATAGACCACGTGCAGCCGAACAATTAGCGGAAGCCCTAAACTGCTACAAAGCAGATATTACCGCTATCCAAGAAATGCGATGGGATGGGCCAGGTAGACGCAGACTAAAAGACTGCGATATCTACTACGGCGATTGCTACCGGGAACAGAAGCAGCGACTGTTTGGATGTGGATTCGTTGTTGGAACTAGACTTAGGCAAAAAGTCTTGAGTTTCAACTATGTGAACGAGCGCATAGCAACAATCCGCATCAAGGCTAAATTCGTCAACATAAGCCTCATTTGCGCACACGCCCCCACAGAGGAAAAGGATGAAGACACCAAAGACGTATTCTACGAGCTCCTGGACAAAACATATGAGCAGTGCCCTGGCTATGACATTAAGACTGTTCTAGGAGATTTTAATGCCAAGCTAGGAAGAGAGGATATCTTTGGTGGAATAATCGGAAAATACAGCCTGCACGACAACACCTCCGATAACGGATTCAGGCTGATCGATTTCGCTGCGGGGCGAGATGTTCTGGTAGCTAGTACGCGGTTCCAGCACCTCAATATCCACAAAGGGACATGGAAATCTCCTGATCAATCAACCGTCAACCAGATTGACCACATTGCGATCGACGCACGGCACTTCTCCAATATAGAGGATGTCCGAACATTCCGAGGGGCCAACATTGACTCGGACCACTACCTTGTTGTAGCCAAGGTACGACTGCGGATATCCCGATCCAAGCCAACACAAGGAAATACTGTGAGACAATTCGACGTTGGACGCTACAATCGCAAGAGATCGCCAAAGTCTTTTTCCGATCGAGTCTCTTACAACCTCTCAAGGAGTCCTATGCCGCCAGCATCAAGTATAGAGAACCAGTGGCAGCACTGCCAATCAGCCATCAGAGATGCCGCCTCTGAAGTGCTGGGTTACACACGGCCACCACAACGAAACCCCTGGTTTGACGACGAATGCCGGCAGGCACATGCAGCTAAATAGGAGGCATACAAAGCGGCGCTGCACAAAAAGACTAGAACTGCTTATGAGCTCTACAAGCAGAAGAGGAGAGACGAACACCGGCTTCTCAGACGGAAAAAGAGAGAGCATGAGAAGCGCGCGATCGAGGAGATAGAAGGGTGCCACAGCAGGAATGAGGTTCGGAAGTTTTACCAGAAGGTAAAAACAACAGCCTCGGGCTACAAGCCCCGAGCCGAAGCCTGCAAAGACGATCAAGGGAACATCGGGGTGGAACCGCAGTCTATGCTGAGGATATGGAAAGACCACTTTTCCAAGCTCTATAACGGCGATGATGGACCCAATTCCGCTGTTAGAGAGATATAACCATTCGATTTAGGCGACGTAGACCAAGAATTCCGCCAACCCGACCTGAGCGAAGAGAAGACAGCAGTGTCCAAGCTAAAGTCCAACAAAGCTGCTGGAGCTGATGGCCTCACTGCCGAATTGTTTAAATCGGCCGGCGATGACCTGGTCAGGAGTATGCACCAGCTCATTTGCAAAATATGGTCGGAAGAAAGCATGCCCGATGAATGGAACCTCAGCATCGTTTCCCCGGTCCTCAAGAAAGGAGACCATCTGAACTGCGCCAACTACAGAGGTATCAGTCTTCTTAACATCGCGTACAAGATCCTCTCTGCCGTATTGTGTGAGCGTCTGAAGCCATTCGTCAACAACCTGATAGGTCCTTATCAGTGCGGCTTTAGACCAGGAAAGTCCACCATAGACCAAATCTTCACACTACGGCAGATCTTGGAAAAAACCCAGGAGCTTCAAATCGATACCCACCACCTTTTTATCGATTTTAAGGCCGCATATGACAGCATCTATAGAGAGGAGTTATATAGAGCCATGTCTAGTTTTGGCATCCCTACCAAACTTGTCCGATTGTGTAGGATGACGATGGAGAACGCACGCTGCTCCATCAGGGTCGGAAAAGATCTCACCGATACATTCGATGTCAAAAAAGGTTTTAGGCAAGGCGATGCACTGTCATGCGACTTCTTCAACATCGTTCTTGAAAGAATAGTGCAAAACTCCTACGTCAACACAAGAGGCACAATCTTTCAAAGGTCCGTTCAATTGCTCGGATATGCCGACGATATTGACATAATTGGAAGAACGCAGCGTGATGTCAATGGCGCGTTTATGAGCATTGAGACGGAAGCGAAGAAGATGGGTTTAGTGGTAAATGAGGGCAAGACCAAGTATATGCTGTCATCAAAAAAGGACACCCAACACCGACGTCTTGGACAGAACGTCACGATTGACAGCTATAACTTTGAGGTAGTTAAGGACTTTGTCTACCTAGGCGCCGCTATTAATTCAGACAACGACACCAGCGCTGAAATCAAACGAAGAATAACTCTTGCCAATCGCTGTTTCTTCGGACTAAGAAGGCAATTGAGTAGTAAAGTCCTCTCTCGAGCAACTAAAGTGTCCCTGTATAAGACACTTATCATCCCGGTTCTTATATATGGCGCAGAGGCATGGACCTTGTCAAAGGCAGACGAGAACGCTTTAGGATGCTTCGAGAGAAAAATTCTTCGGGTGATATTTGGTCCCGTCTGCATAGATGGAGAATGGAGAAGAAGATTCAACGACGAATTGTACGGGCTGTACAGCGACACTGACCTTGTCAAACGAGTCAAGGTCCAGCGGCTTAGATGGCTGGGTCATGTAGAGCGAATGGACACCAACGCTCCGGCCCGGAAAGTCTTCGAATCCAATCCCGAGGGACGGCGCAGTAGAGGAAGACCGCGACTCAGGTGGCGCACGCAAGTAGGAGAGGACCTCAACCAACTTGGCGTGCAAAACTGGAGGCAGCTAGCTAGGGACCGAGTTGGCTGGAGAAGCATGTTGGTTGAGGCCCTAGTCCGACCCGAACTGTAGCGCCACCTTAAGTAAGTAAGTAAGTCCTGTACTCCTGGAACTGTGCCTGGAAGAAACTGCAATTCCCACTTTTCCCACCCCCTTTAGTCAGTCATTTAAAAACACAAACTGGGATGCATTTAGAGAGCTCCTCGACAGCTCACTATTAATTGACTTTCCACCCCACAGCCATTGTTTATCTAACCAAGAGATCGAAGACTATATAGCTAAATTCAATCATACACTCTTTGACTGCCTTAATAGACATTCATGCAAAACTCGTTTCACTACAAAAAAGTACAATAATCTACCTTCAGATATAGAAAAACTCTATGAAGTTAAACACTCCTGGCAAAGACGTTTAAAACATATTTACCATAACCACTATAATAGAATAAACCCCCTGTATAAAGAGCTATCAAATAGAGTAACACTCCTCAACAAAATCATCCAAGAAAAAGTAACCATTTGGCTCAATAACCAACTAAGTGACAGGCTCCAAAAAATTAAACCTAGTCCACAAGCATTTAAAGAATTCTTTAGACTGGCAGGCAAAAAGAAATGTTTTACATGTAATAAAGTCATTGTAAACAATTGCACCCTCACAAATGAGCTGAGCATAGCGACTGCGTTTGAATCCCACTTCCAGAACATTTATTCAGAAAGCCCTCCTACTTTTAACATTTTAATTAGGTACCGAGGAAGCCACCCGGACAGCGCGAAACATTAAAATCGCGAAACCCGAAAGAATCTTTTATTTTGACGGGGACAATAATGCACTTAGACCAATGGTGTAATGTTCACTGGTTTCCAAACTACCAAATCGCCAAGCATTCACTGCTGTAGGCTCAAACCTCTTCGCACTAGCTGCAAATTTGAGGGATGGTAGTGGAAACAACTTGGAACTACCCAGGAATTGCCTTCGGCTCAATGCCTTATATCAACAAAAACCAGAGATTGTTCTAGATCGAGTCCACGATCACTATTGACATTTTATTTGTAAATTCATTCCCTATTTATACAAATTTATTAAGCTCCATTTCTGGTTATCGAACCATCGACCACACTTCGATATCCGATTAAAACGCTTCATCATCACATTCTTTTCGGTGTGCTGTGACATAAACAGCGCGCATGCAGTCAAAGCAATATGATCCCTTATTACTTCTGTCGGCTGGCAGTGGCCTGCCGTTGGGAATCATATTGTTTTGAGTACAATGCACTCTATGGATACACAAGCAAGTCAAGTGTTATGCATTTCTATGCAATGCAACTGAATGTGAGAGGATCGGATATCAAGGCACAGTCGAAGGTTGACAACCCGTTAATAGTTGTAGAGCAATTAATTAAGAGGTCGTTGGCTGTGACTCCTTCACACCACCCTTCCTGGGGAAAAAGAAGAAATCAAGACAAGAGTGTTGATTTCTACTTTTCCACGACTCTTTTACAAATACGGGAGTATGAAACCAAAAAAAATTTTTTTCTTTTATCATATTGGATTGAACATTGTGGTTATTTCTGGATGTTTACTTTTAGTTAATATTTTAGTATTATTTGTGATATTTACATTAGTATTATATTTTGATTAGTTTATTTTTCATTACAAATTAGTCAGTGTTTGACTATCATCTGCGATATTTACATTTTAAAATCTAGTTCTCTCTTTTTTTTCATTATATGTTTTGCAGTTTTTGGTACATATATTTGTTTGTTTTTTTTCTTTTTTTCAATACAATATTCTCTTTTTTTCGTATTTACTTTAGCTACTATTTGATTATAATGCGTCTTACAATATATATATATATATATTTTTTTTTTTCTTAAAAAAAAATTATATTAGATTTCTATACTTAGATCAATGGGTACTATATTTAGTTTAGAATTTATGTTAGATCAACGGGTACTATATCTAGATCAATGGGTACTATATT
The DNA here is from genome assembly GCA_914767635.1 of Melanostoma mellinum. Lineage (NCBI taxonomy): Eukaryota > Metazoa > Arthropoda > Insecta > Diptera > Syrphidae > Melanostoma > Melanostoma mellinum. Next base: position 109,587,918 of record OU612058.1, read on the forward strand.
TAGTTTAGAATTTATGTTAGATCAACGGGTACTATATCTAGATCAATGGCCATTGATTTTACTATAATTAGTGATATTTTCTTATAGGTGATATTAGTTCTATTCTTAGATTTACTTTCCAATTATGTTTATATTAGAACATTCGGTTTGACAATATGTATATGTTTCTCTTTTTTTTTTTTTTGTTCTATTTTATACAGACATTCTCCGCCTTGAAACATTGCTTTGCATTATTTGCTGCCTAACATTTGACCTGAACTTATTCTTTAGGTGTTTCCATGTATATTTTAATATAATACAAATTACTAATACATAGAGAATTGTCTTAACATCCAATCCAAAGTGGACTGGAGTAGAGTTGGTGGTGTCTAAAGAGCCGTTGTTATTGACAACCACCTCCTCTTTGGACTGGGTTTTTCCCATTCCCTCAAAATGATTTCTTACCCTAAAATAATAATATTTGCTGATTTTGTTTAAATAGTCCAGGTTTGGCGGTACTGGATTCCTTCCTTGATGGAAATTTTTTCTTTTTTGAGAATTTAGACATTTATATCACTTAGCGCGTGTTGTATTGAAATTAACATTTATGTTTTATCATTTTGGCTAGCACATAGCAAAGATTTGATATTAAAATTTACATTACAATTCTTGGAACTTTTTGTACACGTTTCTTAAACACTGAGAGAAAAAAATCACAATTGATTTTGGATGGCTTTTGGTATGTAGTTGGACCTTTAAGTCCGACGTGTTGCGCTGCTGCTTGATGAAGCTTGGATATTGGAGGTCCAACGCCGACTTCATGTCTATCGTTATCGTCTTCAGTGTCTTTTTTTCTTCATCACTGGTTGATGAAGTTGGTGGGCCCAGGTGGGGCTGATTTTTACGGGGCGTGAACTCACAGCCCAGAGTCCAGTATGGATCTAACCAGGCAGTTGCCTGGATTAGTTGGAGTTTTATTCCTCGTTTTGAGGTTATCGGTTGCTTGAGTTGAACATTACAACTCTGTAGAAGTTAATAAAAAAAAAAACGTGCGGTATCGGCCACAGTTTTACACTTTTTTACAGTTTTAGATAAACAGTTAATGTTTTACGGTTTATGTTTTAATTTTTCAGTACCGACAGCGCGGCGAGAGAGAGAAAAAAAAACTTCTTTGAACAGGAAACTAGGAAAAAGACTTTAACTTTGTCTTGTCCCAAACACTCTCTCTGAACACTCTCTGGCTCCTGATTCTGATGATTTAGAATTATTCTCCTGGCAAGATCGCCATGTAATGTTCACTGGTTTCCAAACTACCAAATCGCCAAGCATTCACTGCTGTAGGCTCAAACCTCTTCGCACTAGCTGCAAATTTGAGGGATGGTAGTGGAAACAACTTGGAACTACCCAGGAATTGCCTTCGGCTCAATGCCTTATATCAACAAAAACCAGAGATTGTTCTAGATCGAGTCCACGATCACTATTGACATTTTATTTGTAAATTCATTCCCTATTTATACAAATTTATTAAGCTCCATTTCTGGTTATCGAACCATCGACCACACTTCGATATCCGATTAAAACGCTTCATCATCACATTCTTTTCGGTGAGCGCCAATGACCTATATCATAAACAAATGCTCATACCCAAAGACTATTGCTGTGACATAAACAGCGCGCATGCAGTCAAAGCAATATGATCCCTTATTACTTCTGTCGGCTGGCAGTGGCCTGCCGTTGGGAATCATATTGTTTTGAGTACAATGCACTCTATGGATACACAAGCAAGTCAAGTGTTATGCATTTCTATGCAATGCAACTGAATGTGAGAGGATCGGATATCGAGGCACAGTCGAAGGTTGACAACCCGTCAATAGTTGTAGAGCAATTAATTAAGAGGTCGTTGGTTGTTACTCCTTCACAATGGCCTCACACATATTTACAGATATCGAAGAGGTTTCTTGCATCATAAACCTTCTTAAACCTAAAAGATCAGCAGGCCCTGACGGGATCTCAAATTTTGCACTTAAAAAACTTTCCCCTATGGCTATAAAGTATTATTATTACCATTCTTATCAACAACTGTATAAACAATGGGTATTTTCCCTGTTCTTGGAAAATTGCTAAGATACTTCCAATACAAAAAAAAACTAACATTTATGAGATAAATAATTTTAGACCCATCTCTCTGCTTTCAAACTTAGGGAAAATTTTGGAAAGAATCATCCTCAACAATCTTAACTCAGCAAGAGAGCACTCTACAGTCCACGCCCTCCTCAAACTACATACAGACGTCACACTCAACCTTAGAGAAAAACGAAGCACAGTAGCATGTGCCCTAGATATGGAAAAAGCGTTCGACAGTGTCTGGAGAGACGGACTGCTCTATAAAATATCTACTCTTAACTTCCCCTCTCATATAGTTCAGCTACTTGAAAGTTTTCTCTATGATAGATCCTTTTTTATACAAATACAGGCGACGCAATCCAACACCTGCGCAAGTAACAGAGGAGTCCCTCAAGGATCCATACTAGGCCCACATCTCTACAACCTATTCCTCCACGACTTTCCTCACACCTTCCATGAACAGGGGATCTCATCCATGAGCCTATTATATGCTGATGACACAATCGCATACACCAGCCACAGCTCTCCACTCGTCGCCACCGCATACTTGCAAAAACATATCAATATTATCAACGACTACTACAACACTTGGGGCATCTCCATCAACATCCCCAAATGTGAAATGATTTGCTTCAGAAACGCGAGCGGAAAGGGCCCGGCTAGCACAGTTCTGGAAAGCAGAAACATTAAAATCAGAATTAACGGAAACACCATTACAACCAAGGACAATATCAAATACCTCGGGGTAAACTTCAACAAGTTGTTAAAATTCAACAATCATGCTAGAGCTACACTAGCTAAGGCTCGTAAAACCACAAACATGCTGTCACCCTTTCTCAGACATAGATCCCTATCCAAAAGGTCAAAACTTCTATTCTACAAATCCCTGATTAGACCCATAATGACCTACGCTTTCCCGGTCTGGTCTTCAATATCACCATCTCTTGCACTTGAAATAGAGAGACTGAAGAGGAAAATTCTGCGTTTTTGTTCAGGTAAAAACTTCCAAGCTCAAACCAAACGTTTCTCAAATGCAAGCATTTACAACGACACTAAAACCGTTCCGATAATGAGATACGTCCTTTCACTATTGAAAAAGACAGTCTCCAAATTTCACACCTCAAGTAACGACACCATCAAGGATGTCACTTCCTCGCGGTCGAACTGCCCTGAGGGACAAGAAAAATATCTATCAGTGGTAGACATCTCCTTAATGGACCTTGACTCAACATCGATTGCTGAACCCACGACTTTCTACACCAAGACCTTGCTGGGTCAAAACCGTGGCTAATGTAAGTAAACATTCAACAATCTCAATTTCAGATTAGTGGCACAACACTAGCTTTATTGTTCAGTACCACAAACTCTTAAATCTGCATATAGGTGGGCATTACTTGCTCCTTCTTTTATCTCATTGTACTAACAAACTAATAAATAACCTTCTTTTGAGATCATTACACAGATGAAATAACAAACTCCAAAACAACAATTCCAAATCTCAAACGTATATACATTATACATGTATGAATGTAATATATAATTAACCACCTAGACAACAAGAATTTACTCTCTAAATATATAAACAAATCTGACTTTGTACTTCACAAAACGAAAAGAAAATTTAATAATTTTGACATTTTAATGTAAACATGATACCATGTATCGTTCTTCAATTAAACAATGAAGCGCTCTCGCTTCATCAATTAACATTGTATTTGTTTCACATGAAACTTCACTGGTGTTTCGTACCTGAGAACGATAGCCCGAATGTATACTGTGTATACTCGACTCACTCGTTCCCTTAGTTTTTAAGTATTTATGTATAATTGTATATCTATATGGTGATACTACTCACCCTCGTAATGTATATATTATGCTCCTGAGCAAGAGCAAGACATACAATTTGTAACTGACAGCCATGAGGCATTCTAAAACAGAAACAAGATAAAGCAGGCAATACTCGATAGCCGCAGACAGTGCTGCCATCCGTATGATAACTAAGCTACATGTATGATAATTTTATGCCTTGTATGATGTATGATAGCAAACCATTATCATACGCCAAATGTATGATAATTTCGAGTTTTCGAAAAAATATTTTTTTGCAAATTTAATTTTTTTATTGGCGTACAAAAAATATATTCCGAAGCATAAAATAATTAGAAACGGGTACTCTTTAATAAAAATCATGACTTGTCATCACTGATCGACCTTAGCTCTTAGCTTTTGCATTGTATATGTATATTACTATATTATACCTATATTACTCTCGAAAACAAAACCAGTCCCTGAAAGCAATCTGTGTATCCGCCGTCGTACTAACATTCCCCTGTAAACTGTAATTTTTAGAGCGCCGGCGGATACCTAGATGGCTTTCAAGGACTGGTTTTGTTTTCGATAATTATAGATTCCATATACAATGGGCCCATTCAGTTTTCTAGTGACTACGTAGTGGAAAGTCGACTAGCTTTTTGAATGCAAAATGCACTACAAATGTAGTCAACCTAGAACTGTCAAAATAAGTACACAAAAACACGAAACAATTGCATTTTGAGAACTTTAAATAATCTTATCTTTTAAATTAAGTAACTTTAATTACATATCTCTTCACTGCTTTATATTTGATAAAAATTGTCGAAAAAAATTTCATTTTGAACTTTGTAATTTTTCGTGTGTTTACCCAACAGCTGATTCTCAAACGTCAGACTAACTTTGTAGCTGAAAATTTTCAACTACGTGGAAGGGGAAATTTCCACTCGTTTTTTAGTCGATTTCGACCAATCAGAAGAGTTCACTACGTAGTCACTAGAAAACTGAATGGGCCCAATGGCTTTTGGTGATTCAACATGAATTGACAATGGACTGTTTCCTTAGTCTGCTATTATACGGAGAAATTTGTTTCATGAAACTGTTCGAACACCATAAGTGCAAAAGAGAACGAAAATTCGAAAAAGAGAGATGGACAATGAGCTACCCTGTGTCGCATGGGCTATGGTTTGGTGAAACAGCTTTGACGTTTCTCTTTTAGTGATGTGCCAAACCGTAAAATTTACAAACCGAGTTAACCCGAGTTGGATTTTGATTAACCCGAGTTTTAACTCGAGTTAGCTAACTCGGTTTACAAAAATAAATTTGCGCTTTTTCCTTCAATACTATGTTTTGAAAAATAGAAACAAAGCAAAATTTTCAATCAAAATAAACGGATTTAATCAAAATGAATTAAAAAAAAGTCACACAAGAAAGAAATTAACGCAATGCGCAGTCCAACTCGGTTTGACTTGACTCTGGATATTTTACAGACAATTAATTCCTAACTCGAGTAGCAATATGTACCCAAAACATTCAAACAGTCTACCTATTAACAGACGACAATCAAAAAAACAAAAAAAACATCTAGTTTAACAGATGTGTGTGTTTCTGTATGCCTGTGCAAGTAACTCACTTGCTTTGATGCTATATATACTACTACCGGTCGACTATGGACTTTATATGCATAAGTGCATTGTGTTTGGCACAGACCGCAACTAAAGGAGGGTAGTTTTGATTATGTTCAAGTTAACTTGGTCTACTTGCATTCATTTCATTTTAATTATTTGGTTGATTTTTTCTTCGGTTTGCCAACTCGGTTTGAAAAAATGTAAACCGAGTCAACTCGGTTTGGGTTCAACTCGGTTTGACTCGGTTTATGATACCGACACATCACTATTCTCTTTGTCCTTGTTCGTGTTTTTGTTTATTCTGTTTCATTTGGTTCAAAAATAAGTAATAATACTAATAATAATGACTTCTTTGTTTTTCAATTGCCAATAGAAGAGGTTTTGAAGCAACCAGGCACTACTAGATAACTATTTTTCCACAAAAATAAAAACAGCGAATGAAAGATAAAGAGAAATGTTAAACTAGTTTCATGAAACTGGATTTCATCGTATAATAACACTTGCGACACGGAATGACAGAACAAAGAAGAATTCGAAGTTGTTTCATGAAACAAATTTCTCCGTATAATAGCAGACTTAGTAGTGTTCAATGAGCTGTTCTGTTTTCTGCAATTCTTTTGAGCAAGATCAAGATTGGTGAAAATTGTCGAAAACAGATGTTGACTTTTGGTATGTAGTTTTTTTCTAAGGTCAATTTAATTTTAATAAATAATACCTAATCTTTTGCTGAAAATAACAACATAGTTGCCAAATTTTTGTGACAAACTCACATTATGTTACAATAACCGTGTTTTTTTTTTCTTCAAGGTAGTAGAGATTAGACATTTTTAATGGCCTATTGAAAAGGCAGTACCTATTTAAGTCGAAAAAAAAATCAATTTTACACAGTATTCATTCATTTTTTTAAAACAAACTTTTTATCCATGGTAGAACTACCTTGGTTTTAACTACATAATATATATACTTATCGACAGGAAAAAGACTTGTTGTTGTACATTTATATAAATGTATAAATACCTTCTTTCTGACTTTTTACAAATGAAAATGAGGGTGTTCATAAAAAGCTAGATTTTCAGATAAACCAACTTTATCTAAACACAAATATTGAAAAGAAGCGTTCGTCTTCTGAATCTAGAATCAGGAAACATAAACATAACTCATTATCTGTGTGTCGAACCGTTTAGAAACGGCGTCATCGAATGTTGATTATTTTTTTCTTTTCTTAACTTTAACTCTTTTTAATAAAAAAGAACAAATAAGTAAGATAAGCAAAATTTAAATTTCAGTTATTAATTATTGACAGTTTGGAAAGTTACAACAGCTGGAAGTTTCTCACTTCAACACCTGGGTTTATTGAGAAAGTAGATATGAGAAAAAGTTTTTTGCAAGCGAACAAAGACTGCTGCAATAAAAAGGAATGTGATAGGAATATCACACAAGGAGGAGTTAGTTGACAAATTAAAAAACACCAAGTTCAGTGTCATGATTGACGAACTTCAAACAAAACCACCTGTAATGTGGTAAGATTCTATGATCCAGCCCAACTCAAAATTGTCAGCTCATTTTTCGACTTGGTGGATTTGTGCCAGGGAGATAACGACAAGGCCACGGCAAAAGTCATCTACGAAGCAGTTGAAGAAGCGATACAAAAATGTCTGATACCTATGGATAATGTAATTGGGTTTGGATCGGATGGTTGTAATATAATTAGGGGTGATAATAATTCAGTTAAAACGAGATTTGAGGAAAAACGTAAGGGCATTTATGTCTCTAAATGCGTTTGTCACTCTTGTGCAATTTGCGCAAGTGAGGCGTCGAAAATTTTACCACTTAGATGTGAAGACCTTCCTAGAGACACATATAGCTTCTTTAACAATAATACTAAAAGAAAAGCAATTTTTTTAAATTTCTGAAACTTATTGAATTAAAACCACATGCAATATTGAGACCATCACAAACCCGGTGGCTATCTTTACACCAAGTAGTCAGTAGAATATTGGAACGGTGGGAAGCTTTTTTTTTAGAGATTAACAAAGAAAACGTTTTAAATACAGACAGAGTCTTGCAGTATTTGCAAGATCCTCAAGTAAAACTATTTTTCCTATTTTTGCATTGGGTTTTACCGAAATTTATTTCCCTAAATGCTTTTTTTCAATCCGAAAAATGTATTACTACTGCGCATTAAAATATGTGTTCAGTGTACAAACAACTTCTGTCACCTTTTTTGGAAAGTCGGTACATAAAAAGTTGAAATTCGAATGATATGGATTCTTACTCATCTTCGTATCAATTGTCTAACAATCAAATTTATTTAGGTTCTTCTGTTTTGGAGGAGATTCAATCGATTTTGAATAAAAATAGTCCTCAATGGCGATGTTCATACTTGCTGTTGCTTCAACAAATCGACCAAAATGTTCACATTGTTCAACGAATCGACCACAAGTCAATACCTACAAATTGGTGTAACAGAGAAGGAGAACAAAAAAACAATCGCATTTATTCGCACGAAGCTTCAACAAATCGACCAATGTGAACTTCGTCAATCAGAACAGAGAAAAAGGGATCTAATAATGATTTCAGAAACGGTCACGAAAATTTCTGCAAGTTGCTTGTCATCAACTTCGCCTTCGTTACAACTTTCCAGACAAAATAATGGAAAGTTTGTATATTTTCAGGCCACAAAATACAATAGATTGTTCCACAAGAACAAATTTTCCGTCTTTACTACCCATTACAAAACTTTTACCAAGGTGTTTGGAAAACGGGGTAGAGATACAAATATTAGACGACGAATGGTGAATTTTGGGGTTTTCCAAATTACCATGCAGAAATGATTTTAAAAGAAAAAGAGGTAGAGAGGTTTTGGGGTAGATTTTTAGAATTTGAAAACGAAAATCAAGAAAAGCCTTTTGAAGTTATTTCAAGATTTGTTTTAAATATACTTTCTTTACCTCTTGCTAATGCCGACTGCGAAAAGATATTTAGCCACCTAGGCTTAATCAAAACAAAATTAAGGAATACTTTGAGCAATTATTCGGTTACAAATATTCTTCACGCCAAGGATCACATGAAGTCTTGTGGCGGTCGCAATAAGCTTAAACCTAGTCTATCAATGTTGAAAAAACTTCACAATAATATTGGGCGCGTTCGTTGCAATTCAGATTTTAAGATTAACTGAAAAACTTATTCAGTTTTGCGTCGAACGGTCTTCTAAATTTTTTGTCAGATTTGAATGGTATTGGGATTCACCTTTCAATTCTGCTAGGAAAGATTTGATAAGAAATAAATAATTTCTTGTAGTTGGTTCAAAATAGTATTAACTTATAGTCCAAAGCATTTCTCTTCAATATTTGTGATTAGAAATATGCGTGTAACTACAATTTGAATAGACTTCGAGTGAAACTGTAGCAAATAATTTTCTTAAAAATCTATTTCCTTTGTAAGGGTTTCCATTAATAATCTTTAATTATACGACAAATTGCCTAAAAATAAATTAGAGTTCAGTTTAATGAAAAAGTTCACTACAAAAATGTTTCCACAAAAAGCTAACCGAAAAATACAAAGTAAAGTTCAATTGTCATGTAGGCTATTTATCGCATCTGACAGCTTAATAAACTAAATCTAGATTTTCAGCCTGCTTTTCTTGACTGAAAAACTGAATCGGTAAAAACTAACAGCTGATGAGTTGTCAACTGAAAAACTTAACGTCTGGCCAATCAGAGGCCGAGAATAGTTAGTTAATCTGAAAATCTGAATTGCACCGAACGCGCCCATTGTAACGTGAACCCAACATTTTATACCAATTTCCTAATCGAAAAACGTTCAACCGAAAACACAACTGGCAACACTATAATGGAATGGTATAAATGACAGGCGTTGCTTGTAAGCCAGTGTGTGTGAGTGTAGAGATGCTTGACAGCAAATGTGGAGAACATGTAGAAGTAACTGGAGAGTTCTAGATGGCATGTCATTCGATATAAATAGGCCGCCCGAGGCAACCAGAGGGCAGTTTTTTTTTTATAGAGTGATAAAGCTAAGAGTAAATACAAGTGATAGTCCAAAAGTCGAGTTGAGTTCGAATAAAGTGTATATCGAAAGTAGATACTGAATAAAGTGGTAGAATTAAATTGAAAGGTAGAGTTTTATTTTTGCGAACTAAGCGCACGTTACAATATGTAAAAGGATATTGTAAAAAAGGATAGTTTTACAAACAATGATGACATTGTAAATTCTCTGTACAAAATGTTTAAGCTTAATGAATGTATTCGTAAAAAGATTTAAATAAAATTACTTTAAATTGACTTGAAACAAATGTGTTGTTGTTTTTTCTAACCTTGCAAATCTTTCTTTCTTAATAGGGGTAAGTGAAATATGAAGTTGTATGCTTTTTCAGGTTCGTCTGCTTTCAAGCTTTAGAAACCATTTCAATGCTTTTCAATAATCTCTTTTTATATTTACGGTACCAATATGAAGCAAAAAACATCCAAAATCAGTTTTTGAATTATATTTTTTTCAAACGAGTGCAACGTTGAACGCGTATGATAATTCGCCTCCTGGCATGATAATTTCAAACAAATTGTATGATAAGTCATTCGCTCAAATCTGGCAGCACTGGCCGCAGATTACATTTATAAGTAATGTCCAAAGAATTGTATCTCTCTGTAAATACTCTTTCAAAGTCTCAATAAATTCAATTCAATTCAATTGACAATGTTAAAAAATATAGAGCCTAGCTGCGATGGCTATTGGCTCTGAGTGGAAATTTTTATTAAGTTTTAAAATTCAATTGGCTTATAATATGGTAGACTAATTCTATATTTTTTTATCGGGAGTTTTCAGGAGTTCATATATGGATTGTTCGTTGGTTGTTGCTGTTAAAAGTTTTTTGGTATTTTTACAATTTTTTAAAAAGTGTTCTAAACTAAGTGTAGCACTACAGATGTTGCATGTTAGCGGGCTTTGTTTGTTGAGAAGGTGTTCATGTGTTGTAGTTGTGTGTCCAAGCCTCAGGCGGACAAAGTTTGTTATTTTCGTTTTCGCTAAGCAGGGGTATCGTGGTTGACTACGTTCAGCGTTTAGTTCCTTATAGTGGTGGTGGTATTGGCTCCAGTCGTTCAGTTGCTTCTTCTTTAAAGCGTTTTGTATCGAGTTCACTAGATCTTGTTTCGAAAATATATTGAATTTATATACGGGAGAATTTTTTGTTGAGCTTGCAGCTAAATCTGCTTCTTCATTCCCGCGTATACCAGTATGTCCGGGAACCCACATTAGTTTAAGTTTGTTTGGGGCTTTAATAAGTTGGCATCTTATTTCGGTTATCAGTTCCGAGTTGTTATTTGGGTTGGCGATAGCTTGAAGTACAGACATACTGTCCGAGCAGATTATGGTTTTATTATCGAGCTTTGATGCTTTCGAGGCTGCTTGATAGATACCAAATGCTTCGGCTGTAAAAATCGATACGAAGTCAGGAAGGATTCCGATGCTGATTATGTGGCCATCTTCTAGTGTAACTGCGAATGATGTGTTTTCGGGAGTCTTGGAGCCATCAGTAAAGAATAGTCTCCATCCTTGGTTACGGAGGTCCATTACTGAATCGGAGAATAAGGTCCGGTAGGTAGCTTGACTTGTGTTAGCTTTTTTGTACTGGGCTAGTGACATCAAGATGGTTTCTGGTCTAAAAAGCCAAGGTGGGGCGGAAGGTTTGAAATTGAATCCTCGTTTTATTGGGAGTTTCAGTTGGTTCGCTTTCAGTAGTATTAGTCTTATTGCAGATGGGGTTCGTTTTGTAGATTTTTGCTTCATGGCCTGGGCAATGTCTTTGTCGATTACGGAGTTTTTGGAGAAGACTAATTTTGGAATCAGTCTTAGAGTCAGTTCTTCTACTCTATGTTCGATGGTTGGAAGACCGGCTTCGGCTAGCAAGTTTTGTGTTGGTGTGGTTGGGAAGGCATTAAGACATCTTCTTACAGCTTGATGGTATGGTGGTTTAATTATGTTCAGCGTAGATTTTGGGCATCTGCCGTAGACGTAAATTCCGAAGTCAATTTTGCTTAGTATTAACATTTTAGTTATGTAAGACAGGGTGTTTATATGAACATTACTTTTCCTACAGCTTAAATATTCAATAATATTGCCTCTCGCAGCTAGGGATTTTCTAAGTTCAATACAATGATCTTTCCAATAATACTTATTATTAAAAATTAAACCTAAAATACTTAGTTTGTTCACATTTTCAATTGGTATATTATTTACAGAGAGATTAATGTTACTACAATTTATTTTGCGACAGATGTGTAGAAGTTTACATTTCGGAAGTGATAATTTTGCACCAGATTCTGACGACCAACTTAATATTTCGTTGATTGCATTTGAAATTACATTTTTACATAGGCTAACATCTGGGATTTTACTTAATATATAAACATCATCGGCGTAAAGGCAATGATTTAATAGGTTATAATTGTTTAGTATACTACTTATTTCTTCAAAAGCTATGGCGAATAGCATTACCGACAGAGGACAGAGGGGAGCCCTGAGGTATGCCGTTTTCTAGTGGGTATATCTTGGAAAAATGGTTGTTAATTCTTACCGAGAACTTTCTATTTGTTAGGAAAGATTCAACATATTTGAAAATTTTTAATCCGACATTCCATTTTATTAGTTTTTTTAAAATTACATGTTTTCCAATTCTGTCGAATGCTTTCTCAAAGTCTAATGAGACTACGGTTACGTGATTCCTTGTCGAGATGGCTTTTGAAATAAAATGATCTAGATGGAGGAGTGCGTCTATACAGCCTTTGTTTGGTTTGAAAGCTACCTGTTTGGGGGATATTAATTTTTTTGATTCAGCGAACCAGAGTAAGCGTTTGGCCACTATATATATACTAAAATTTTTGAAATGCATGATATAAGGGATATAGGGCGATAGCTTTCTATGAGAATCTTATCCTTATTTGGTTTGGGAATGGGAAGCAGGATGGCTGTCTTCCAGTTTTGGGGTATTGTTGAATTCTCAAGGATGTTGTTGTATAATTTGATTATTCTTAATTTAGCAGCTAATGGCAGATTTTTAATCATTTGGTAAGAGACTCTGTCTCTGCCTGGGGTTTTGCCCTTTACTTTGCACAAACATGATTCGAATTCAATGATTGAAATGTTTTTCGGTTATAAGAGAATGATTGTCTTGTTGTTCGGGAATGTAGTTGAGAGTTTCTTCTTTCTTGGATTTGAAGTTTTGGTGAAAGTTTATATCTTTAGAATAATTGGACCATGTTTGTGCAAAACAATCAGCAATTGATTCTGTTTCTTTTATTGTTACGTCTTGAGATTGAATACAGGAGATTTGAGATGATGTGGGGTTCCCAGTAAGGAGTCGAATACTATCCCAAATTTTTTTGGGAGAGGAGTTGGGGTTTATTTGTGAGGTGAATTCTCCAAAGCTTTTAGTTTAAGATTCTTTGAGAGTTTTTCTGAATATTGCGTTAGCTTTTTTGTATTGAATTAGGTTAAATTGTGTGGGTCTTTTTTGAAATGTTTTTAGAGCTGCCATTTTAGTCTTGCGAAGTACTGTTAATTCGGGATTCCACCAGGGTACGATTCTCTTTGTTTTTGGTTCGTGGATGGCGATGGTTTTGGGAATAGTAACGTTTGCGGCTGCTATGATAGCTTTTTGTATAATTGCTGATTCTTTGTTATTGTTAGGACTATGTGGTTTTACTGATAATTGGTTAAGAATCTCATTTTGGAATTGAGGCCAATTTGCTGCTTCGGTTTTGAATTTGAGGTTAGGGGTGTATTTGTTAGTGGGGTTTCCAATATTAATAGATGTTATTATTGGGAAGTGGTCGCTGTTGTGGAGGTCTTGCGAGGTTTGCCATGAGGTTGCTGGCAGAAGTTCGGGCGAGCAACATGTTACATCTATGTGGGTAAAGGTTCCATGTGTTGAAAGGTGGGTAGGAGACCCATCATTAAGGATTATTAGATTTGAGTTAAATAGGAAATCTTCTATAACTTTGCCTTTTTTGTTGCTGGCTGGCGAGCCCCAAAGCGTACTCCACGCATTAACGTCTCCGCCAATAATTAAGGGTGAGGTACATTGAGAAATAACGTTATCTAAGTCTTCTTTTTGGATATTTTGCTGTGGATGAATGTAAATGTTTATATAGGTTAGTTTGGTTTGCAGAAGAATATCAATGCAGATTGTTTGTATATTGGAGTTTATAGGTCGAATTTTATGAGGGATATTATTTTTAATAAGTAGGCCTACTCCTTGTTTACAGGAGGTATTATTGGCTTGATTAGTAAAATAACCCTTATAATTTTTTGGAATATTGGGTGAGGAGCCGAGAGGTAAGTGTGTTTCTTGAAGTGATACGAGAATTGGATTTACTTCTTTTAATAATACGTTTAACTCGTCAATGTTGTTGAAGAAACCATTGATATTCCATTGCAGAATATTGAGAGTAAAATTTTTTGAATGACGAGGCAGGCAACAATTTTGTTTGCCAGAAGCAAAGAAATTGTGTCTACTTACGCCTTGGTTATATTTTGTTCTTGCTTTTGATTTTTTATTAGGTTGAGAAGGTTGATTTTGTGTTTGAGTTTTAGGTTGATCGTTTGGAGGTCGCGGTCCACCACGATCGTCACAGGCGCCTGTTGGTCCATTATCGGAGGTGCAGGCAGCTGTGACGATCGGGGAGGATCGCGACCTTAGTTTTGGGGGGTTAGCGTTGTGGTTATTCTGTTCCATCATCATCTGATGTATTCATGAAGTAAGTTTCATTACTTATTAATTTATTTGTTAAGTAGGAAAAAGGTGAGGTTTGATTGTTATCGTTTGCTGATGTCGATAGTTTTTGGATCGGATTTGAAATTGTTTTTGGTGTAGAAGTTTGAATTTTTGTGAGTGTTGTTGATGTTTGTGTTGGAAGAGTTTGCTTGATGTTGGTGGAAGTTTGGTTCTCGGTTTGGGTTGAGGTTAGATTGTATACGGATGAAGTTGGTTGTTCATTAGATTGGATTTTTTCTGTGGCTCTGATTTGGGTTGAACTTTGAGTGCATGAAGTTGGTTTACTGTTGGATTGAATAGATTCTGAGGTTTTGTTTGTTTTTGATAGGAGATTTGAGGTTTTGTTAGCAATGGCTTCACGTGCTTTCGATGCGTTTCCATTGGTAGGTGCTGGCGAAGGGTTGAGCTGATTGTATGCTCGTCTCGCTTCAGCCATGGTGCACTTTTTCCTAGTTTTGATTGTTAGTATTTCTTTATTTTGTTTATATTTTGGACAGTCTAGTGATGAGGACGCATGTGGTTCTAGGCAGTTGGCACACATTATACGTGTGCATTTGGAAGGTGTGTGAGGTGGTAAGTTGCATGTGTCGCAAGAGGGTTCCTTAAGACAGCGTTTTTGTGTGTGACCTAGTAGCCGGCAATTTCTACATCGCATAGGGTTTGGAACATACTCGTTGACTTTGGCTTTGTACCAACCTATTACAACTGTGGACGGTGGTTGATAGAGGTCGAAGGTGAACAGCATTAGACCTGAAGGGGCTGTTTTGCCATCGATTGTTTTTTTAAGTTTATAGACCTCGGTAACGTTTTGTGTATGCATTTCGGCTACTATTTCTGCTTCTGGAACATTTTTTAGCCAGGGGGCATATACAATACCTATGCAAGAGTTGAGGTGTTCATGGTATTTGGCCTGTACTGGGCAGATATTTGCAATGTTTGTTAGTTTGGTAAATTTATCGGCAATTTTGTTATTTTTTGCTAGGATTAGAATGCTACCGTCGCGTAATTGAGTTATATTTTCATACTCAGTACTTACTGCGTCAATAGCTTTTTTCAATACGAATACGCTGATGGATGAGATGGGTTTGTCTTCGAACTTTGGAGATATTATTACGAATTTTGGGTTTTTGGCAATGGTTATATCACTGAGAGATGGGTATTCTTCGAAAATCATGAATTTTTGTTTTTTTGATGGGTTATAGAGCGATTCTTCAGGGTGTAGCCCTTCAAATCGATTATGTCTAGTTTTTGACCCCATAATGGGGAAAATTAAGGAAAAGAAACCACTTAAACACGTGTGTAAATTGAGGTTTGGTTTAAAGCAAGTACTAATGAAGGAGAAAAAGAGAAAGCAATATGACTTTTAAGTAATAAAGAGGAATGGATAGTCACTATACGTTAAGTATAATTAAGTCACTGTCAAAATTGCAAGGTGATGTTGACTCATCAAGAGCAAGACGGAGACTGCGTGCTATAAACAAACGCGTATTATTTCGTGAAATGTATAAAAAGTGTAAGTTACGTGTAAAATGCTTGTAGTGTAGTTGCAAGACATTTTATTGCAATAAAAAATATGATTGCATTGAAAAGTGGTTGTGAATTTGTGCTTTTTATTGAACCGATATGATTCAAGTGCAGCTCGGCGCGTAGCACGTATAGTGAATCATATTTGTGTACGTGATAAGTAAATTAATCGTCTTCGGTGACGTTGTATTAAATTCAGTGAATTTTGACTAATTTATGAAACTTATTTTGGATGTTATACATTGTACAGATGAATGACATTGTGATTTTGTATAATTTTATTTTGATTTTAAACGCGATGTTTTTTGATCAATTTCAATTTGTTTTGCCGACGGCTTTTTGAAATTTGATGTGCTGTCGATGTTCGAGATTTGTTTGGTTAATTTTAATAAGAATTGTTGATAAATAGAATTATTTAAATATTATTTTCCTTTTGCATGCGTTGTGGCAGTGCTTTATTAAATTGAAAATTATAAGTTGAGTTGATAACTTGATGTGTGCATTGTCGCAGCGTATAAATGTAGAAATGTTGTTTCAATCCCAATGCATTTTGTATTGTGTTTAAAAATTATCAATAAAGATGAATAAAATTATAATTTGGTGTTTTATTTCGTATTAAGATTAATGGTGAATGGTGTAAATAGGTATTAAAGATGAGTTCATTGAAGAAATTAATTCTTTGAACCAATTATGTTGTTCGATTTTCAGGAACGTGTAGATGATCGTGTTTATGAATTTTCAGTTGTGGTGTGTTTTCAATGATCATGGTTATCTACTCCTTTAAAGAAATGATTCGTTACGGCAATTAAAGATGGGTTGATTGATGATTTCAGCTTACGTTGGACTTAAATTAAGCCTTATCCAGGGGTTTTGTATAATGAAAAGAGATATTATCCTCGGAGAAGATAATGTTAAAAGCAGGTAGGTATACTGTTGTTGATTCGGTAGAATCCAGGGGCGGTGTATTAGGTTTTGAATAATCTTCGAGGAAGATGTATGATTAAGCAGGTTTGTATTGATTCGTATAAAAATCCAGGGGCGTTGTATAAAGTTTGGGGTTTTTGAATATCTTCGAGGAAGATGTAGGCACCATCAGATAAGGTTGGCGTTGATTCTTTTGTTGAATCCAGGGGCAATGCATTTTGGATTTTTCCAGGTAAATCTTCGGGGAAGATATTTAATTCAGCAGGTATTAATTCGTTTGTTGAATCCAGGGGCGGTGTATTTTCAGGTTTTAGATAAATCTTGGGAGAAGATATATATTTCAGCGGATATTGATTCGTACTGAATCCAGGGGCAGTGTACAATGGGTTTTTGGTTGTAAATCTTCAGGGAAGATGTTTTATTAAACAATAGCAGTATGTTCCTTATGATCGTTGCAAGGCAGACGACAAATTTTTGCGATGGGCCGCTTTAGGGTTCCACTCTGCGTTTTGACGGTGACGACACGTACAAGACCGTCTGATCCTGCATGCGTTCCTTCAATTCGGCCGAGATTACAGCAGGTTGGTGGTAGTCGCTCATCCTTGAGCAGAACTAAGTCTCCTAGTCTGGGAACCTCCTTAACTTGCGTCCATTTTGGTCGATGTTGTAGCCGTGCAAGATACTCTGAACTGCATCTTTTCCAGAACCCTTCCGCCAGCGCTTGAACTCGTTTCCATCGGTCGAGATGTGTTACGTTGTTGAGTTCGCCTTGTGGTATGAAATGTAGTGACTCGCCGACTAAAAAATGCGCAGGGGTTAGCGCATCCAAATCGTCGAAGCTATCGGTTAGAGGGCATAAGGGCCTCGAATTCAAACACGCTTCTATTTGTGTTAGAAGCGTTGCGAGCTCCTCGAATGTGAGCCTTTCAGTTCCGACAACTCTTTTTAAATGGCGCTTGACAGATTTCACACCTGCTTCCCATAAACCACCAAAGTGTGGAGAAGCGGGGGGAATAAAGTGCCAATGAGTACCGCGATTTGCAAGTTTTTCGGCTATCTCCTTCCAGTCATGCGTGGCTTCCTTTAACATTTTTGCTAATTCGTTGTTAGCACCGACGAAGTTGGTTCCACAGTCGTTGTAAACCTGTTGACAGCTTCCTCTTCTTGCAGTGAAACGATGAAATGCTGCCAAAAACGCTTGGGTTGTCAAATCTGACACGACTTCCAAGTGAATGGCTTTTGTTGCCAGACAGATGAAAACTGCAAAGTATCCTTTCAATATACTAGCTCCGCGTGCTTTCCAGCTTTTGATTTCGATGGGAACAGGATAGTCGACACCGGTATGGCTGAAAGGTCGAGACATCTGAACTCGAGCGGCAGGTAAATTTCCCATCAGTTGTTGCATTTCCGATGCCTTTTGCCGGTAGCAAGAAGTGCACCTGTGCAGTTGGTACTTCACACTCCTTCTTATCTGACCAATCCAGTATCGTTGACGGATATAACTTATCATTAGGGGTACGTAAATTTCGCAAATAAAAAATCATGATTTCGCATTTAAAAAAAGCCAAAATAGAAAATTTCGCATTTATTTCGCAAAAACAAAAATACAGTGTTAAAAACTCAATTAAAGGCTAGCATTGTCGTAATTTCTACATTTTCATCTTTCATTGTTTGCCTGCGATCAGTTGTGGACACTGAAGTACCTCTCGGCATCAACACTATTGACAGGGCAATTGTGACATTGAATAGCTGCTTTTGCAAATTCAGGGTAGTATAGGATTTTGATGCCACTAACACTTGCATTATATCCACAGGAGCTTCTTGGCCGAACAATCGAAGTAATTGTCTATGAAAATAAAAGTATCCGTCAATTAGTTCTTCTTGTGGTACACTTTTGAAACACGGAATTTTTGAGAAGCTTTCCACGATGGAATTTGAATTGACAGAAGAAGAGGCATATTTGCTGCTTCCGATGGACAAAATAATCTGCCAATGTGCTTGTAGCACTCATTTGTTCGATTTGGCCCCATATGTACCAACAATTTATCCAAGCTCTTTTGAGCTACTGTCTTCAACATCATGCTTTGATCGATAGAGTTTTCGGGTGATAAAATATTCATTGTTTTTTCGCCAAAAGAGCCTTCACATTGACGCTGAAGAGATGACTTCAAATCTAATTTACTCCACAAAATGTGTGCAAACGAATAGTTTGAACCTTCTAAATTGTCAATTAGTTTCATAATTTTCGGACAAAATTCTGATACGAATGTAAGTTTAACTTGAATTTTACTGGTTAGAATGTCATTTTCAAAACATTCTTTGAGGTAATTAGTGCTTGAATTGTCGTCTTCGTATTCATTAAGAAAATTGATAATTTGCTGCATATATTCATACAAATAAATCACGGATTTAAATCAAGAATTCCACATGGTTACAACAGTCTAACAAGTGCGAAAATATTTAATTTTCAAATTTCGCTTTTATCGCAAATAAAATGCAGATTTCGCTTCTATCGCATCTATTTCGTAAAAACGAAATTTACGTACCCCTACTTATCATCTGCTGGATGCCACCATGCAGAGTGTTTTTATGGGCATCTCTAACAACCAGACTTGTGAAGTGGTGGTTGTTCTGCAGCAATATGGGATGTTGCTCTTCATAAGCGAGGAGAGAGTTCTCTAAGCGTCCTCCAACTCTTAAGATCCCATGTGCATCGAGAAATGCGTTTAACGCACTAAGGTAGTTGGGAATCTTGGATGTATCCGCTATTTGTTGGATCTCCGTCTTGAACATCTCCTTCTGCGCTGTCTTGACGACGACAATACGCGCTGCTTCCAGCTCACTTGGGGTAAGTGGTCCCACATTAGCTCCCGATATACGACGACATTTAGCAACAAAACGAAGACAGGTAGCGACGACTCGAACTAGCTTGAGAAGACTCGAACAGTCATATATTGTTTGCAGAATACTGTCGCTATGGTTGACCCGAACGCTAAGTACCTTCACAGTACGCTGCTCCTCTTCCGTTTCATTATCAACAGGTTGATGTGGGACATCGAAAACCCATTGATGATGTAAAAATTCTGGACCTTTCCACCATGGCTCCAATGACTTCAATTCCGACGGAAACACACCTCTGGACGCCAGATCGGCTGGGTTATGATGCGTTGCAACATGTCCCCAGCAATTGATCCCCACTAGCCGTTGGATCTCTGACACTCGGTTGGACACGAACGTAGTCCATCTAGCAGGAGTGGCCTTTATCCAGGCGAGCGCAATAGTCGAATCCGTCCAAGTATACGTTTTGACATCGGGGATGGCCAAAACTTCTTTGGTGTACTGCATCAATTGCGCCAAAACTACAGCACCACAAAGTTCCAAACGGGGAAGAGTAATCGTCCGCTGATTTGGTGCTACTTTCGTCTTCGACAAAAGCAGGTTGACATGGATGTTGTCATCGCTATCCAAGACTCGAACGTACACCGCTGCTCCGAAAGCCTTCATCGAAGCATCACAGAAACCGTGTAATTCTATCGCCTTGTTTATCTTACTCATCTGGGTCCACCGTGGAATTCGAAGCTGTTCGATCTGAGGAAGTTCTCGATGAAAAGCTTCCCAGTCTTTCCTCAACGCTGGCGGAATTGGATCATCCCAATCACAGCCGATTTCTCAGAGTCTCTGCATCATAAGTTTTGCCGTGATGATGCACGGCGATATCCAGCCAAGTGGGTCGAACAATTTGGCAATCGTCGATAACATAGCCCTTTTTGTTGTTCCTTCCTTTGATGGCTGCAGGTTCTAGTACGAGAAATAATCATCAACAGGAAACCATTTTATGCCGAGCGTCTTGACATGCTCCGACGTATTGAACGGCAGTTCAAAATCCAACTCACGGTCTTGGACCGGAACATCATCCACGAGCTCCTTGACGTTGCTCGTCCATTTTCGTAGGTGGAAGCCTGCAGAGGCCAAAAGTTGCCTTGCTTCGTCGCGTTTTAGGCGTGCTTCTTCAACGGAGTCCGCACCACTGATGGGGTCGTCAACGTACATGTCCTCACGGACAACCTTCACCCCCTCCGGAAAATTTCCACTTTCGTCCTCGGCAACTCTCTTCAAAATCTTGATAGCAAGATATGGTGCACTGGCTGTCCCGAAAGTGACCGTATTTATTTTGAAGATTCGTAGTGGCGAAACCTTCTGCTTTCTCCACATTATCAGCTGGTAGTATCGGTCTGGGAAACTAACCAAAATTTGCCGATACATTTTCTCAATGTCGGCCGTGAATGTGACACGATGAGCCCGCCATTTTAGTACAAGATCTATGATACTCGACTGCAACTTTAAACCCACAAGAAGACGGTCGTTGAGGGATTTCCCATCCGAAGCCTTCGCCGCTGCGTCAAACACTACTCTCAGCTTCGCAAACGTCGAGTGGCGGGAAGCGAAGCGCACTTCGACGGAGTGCTGTGTAGTGCCACTGCTGACCAACCCTAACCCAGATACTTCGGCAAGGGTGCGACGCGTTTCTGTTCAGAGGAGCCTGAAATCCTCTGGATACCATGTTTCTCGCCTGCTAACTGTTGTTGTCGCGGTTGTGAGATGCCATTTTGTGCATTGTAATGCACCAACGAGTGGTGCCTTTGTTGGCAGAAATAGCACGAACTCACACTCTGGCAGTCACGGAGAAAGTGCCTCTCACAAACCTTCAACCTGCGAACAGCATCTTTACGCCCCATGTTGTCCTTGTTCAGGAAGCGCTGGCACTTTCGCAACGTGTGTTTGCCTTGGTTGCACAACTTACATGCGAGCTGCTCGCCGGAATTCGTCCTCACTGGCTGCTCAACGAAACTCGTCCTCGCTGGTTTGAACGGCTGCTTATTGACTTGTTTACTATGGTACACCTTCGGATTGCTGGCTGGAACGCGTGGCCCTTTGTTGGCGGTTGGCTCTTCTTTGTTCCTAGATGTTGCACCAAGCTCCTGCTGGCCTACAACCTCAAGTGTCCGCAACCTCGTCTCCAAAAAATCGGTGAACTCCTTAAAACTCGGTAAGTCTTTCCGGTTACCTAACTTTTCTTCCCACAGTTTTTGGCACGCACTGGGAAGTTTCTGGAGTAAGAACCAAATCAACACCGTATCCCATTCAGAAACTGGCAAATCCATGTTCTCCAGCGCAAGAACACATTCACGGATGGTGTACAACAAGTCACGAAGACCCGAAGCAGTTTCGCGACTCAAGGACGGCTGACCAAACAAATTCTGCATTTGGATATGGACCAGAATGCGCTTATGGTCATACCTGTCCTTTAACAGCTCCCAAGCTTTGTAGTAAGACGCTGCTTCCACCGAAAGGTTTTGCAAAAAACGTTCTGCACCACCCACCAAACAAGATTGTAGGAAATGCAGCTTATCGATATCGTCTATCGATTTATTTTGATGCACCAGAACATGAAATTTATCCTGGAAAGCTCTCCAGGTGGTGTACGAACCATCGAACTTAGGCAGGTCTATTCTTGGAAGCCGAATACCAGAATGTGACGTTGCAGCAACAGCGGCAGTATCAGGGTTCGGAGCACCCGTATTAACTTGTGCTGCTTTCGTTATTATTAGGTTTTAGGTTTAAAATTGTTTTTTATTCACGTTTGATTTAAGTTTTTTCATAAGTTATGCGTAGCTAATTATATAAAAACACGATTTTTCGAAAAAATGTTCGCACTAGTTATATATATATATATCAATTGTAAATTGTTCGCGCACACACACTTGTCTATGTTCGAAAAGTTAAAATTCTGAAATTTTCCGTAAGAAAGATTTTCTAAAGAATTAAAACATTAAGATTCACCTTTTAACCACCTTTCTTTTGTATTTCGATTTGTATTATGAAATTAGTCATATGAATTTGTGTAAAGTAACCTCACTAATTTTAGTATATAGATTCTATGTTTTTGTTTACAATCTGATTTGACATAGTATTTTGTGGACTGTATTTGCTCTGTTTATTTTAATGTTTATTTATGTGGTTTCCAGTACATTTCCGTACACGGTCTGTTCGAATGGCTCCGAATGCCTTTCGGCCTACGCAACGCAGTGCAAACGTTTCAGCGTTTCATGAACGAGGTGTGTTTGGAACTGGATTTCGTATTCGCGTACATCGACGATCTTCTGGTTGCCAGTAAAAACGAGAACGAGCACAAAGCATATCAAGAAATGAATATGGAGTTAACATAAACTTATCAAAATGCATTTTTGGCGTTTCCTCTTTGGAATTTTTAAGCCACACAATCAATGCAGAGGGCATTTTTCCTTCGAAAGATCGCATCACAGCGATCACCAACTTTCCAAAGCCCACATCAATCAAACAAATTCAACGTTTCATAGGGATGATAAATTATTATCACCGGTTTATCCCGAAACTTGTTCAACTCCTCGCTCCACTTCATGCTCACCTCGCAACTCTCACAAAGCAAACCAAATCAAAAAAATTTTTCTCCTGGCCAGAAGATCTCGACCCCGTTTTCGAACGCGCTAAAGAAGCTCTCGCTAAAATAACGCTTCTAGCACACCCAATGCAAAACGGCACTTTCAGCATCACAACTGATGCATCTGATTCAGCCGTGGGTGCAGTGTTACAACAACACATCTCAAGTTCTTGGCAACCCCTAGCATTCTTCTCAAAAAAACTCAAGGACGCAGAAGTAAAGTACTCAGCTTTCGATCGCGAATTGCTAGCGATATACTTAGCTATCAAGCACTTTCGATTCTTCGTCGAAGGGCGAGAATTCACAGTCTTCACGGACCATAAGCCACTCACGTATGCTCTGACAAGTAAAACAGAAAGAAGTCCGCGTCAAACACGCCACCTCGACTTCGTCTCACAATTCACTTCAGACATACAACACGTGAAAGGCAAAGACAATGTGGTCGCCGACTCATTTTCTCGTCTCGACGAAATCGAAAACAGCAACAATCTTAAGCTCGATTTAGAAACCATAGCCAAACTTCAGTCCACCGACAAAGAATTACTAGAACTTTTAGCGCCAGACAAGAACAAAGAAAAAACTTCGAAATTCGTGCTCAAGCCATTTAAGTTTCCAAATGTCAAAATTTACTGTGAGACTTCAACCAACAAAAATAGACCTTTCGTTCCAATCGCTTTACGCTCAAATGTTTTCGCCACTCTTCATGGTATCTCGCATCCAAGCATACGATCAACCAGAAAGCTTATCTCACAGCGATACTTCTGGCCAAACATGAACAAAGACATTAACAATTGGACTCGCTGTTGTATAGGATGTCAAAAATCTAAGGTACAGAGACACACCAAATCAGAACATGGTAAATTTGATATACCAGCTGGTCGATTCGATCACATTCACATCGATTTGGTTGGACCTCTCCCTTCGTCCAATGGTTTTTCATATATCCTCACAGCAGTCGACAGATTCACAAGGTGGCCAGAAGCCTATCCTCTGATCGATACATCTGCCAGTTCAATCGCTAAAGCGTTTGTCGAAAACTTCATTGCCCGTTTTGGTACTCCTTTAAAAATCACTACGGACCAAGGAAGTCAATTCGAATCGAAACTCTTTAGCGAACTGTCCAAAATGCTGGGTGTGCACAAGATCCACATGACACCATACCATCCACAAGCCAACGGAATGGTGGAGAGGTTTCACAGGCAACTCAAGTGTTCATTGAAACCTAGGTGTAATACCATCAATTGGAGCTCAGAACCCCCGATTATCCTGCTAGGAATTCGCTGCGCCGTGAAAGAAGACCTAAATGCTTCGGCAGCAGAAATGGTATACGGACAAAATCTGAGACTTCAACCGATTTCTCCCGACACCTTGATAGAAAAGCTTCGAAACACAATGAGAAACCTCATTCCAACCGAACCAAGACAAGCGAAACAAGAAATTTTCATTCCAAAAAGCTTGAATGACTGCAAAAAAGTTTTCGTCAGGATCGAAGAGGTAAAGACCGGCCTTATGCCGTCATACGAAGGTCCATACGAAGTAATTCTCCGACTTCGAAAATTTTTTTAGTAAAAGTGAAGAGCAAAAGCGTATCGATATCCATTGACCGACTCAAGCCAGCTCACTGCACCGGTTGAAACTCAGTTGAGCTGAATCGGAACTGAACTTTCAGGGGGGGAACTCGATTGGAGGAGGGTGATGTAGCGGATCTACATATTAATAAAATAACAATTATATTATTTTCTTAATATAATCGTTTTATCCATAAAATTATGGCGAGACAAAAGAAGCCGCTGCAAAATGAAAAGTGAAACGCAGCAGCATCTTATGTGAATGCGTCCATTCCACTCTCACGAGAAATGTTTCGTCAAGGTAGTTGACGAAACAAACACATATGCATTTTGTTGTCGCCATGCCTTTTCCGGTATCGACTTCTTCTTCTCTTGCAAATACTTCAGCCTGTCAGACGTGCCGGCGTTCTAAGATTAAAATTTAACTTAAAGTCTAAGACAACTTAAAATTCTTGTAGTATTTTGTTGTAAATTTAATTGATATAAATTAAAGAAATTTGTCATGAAATGAAGTAAATGCGAGACTCATTAATTCGCCACGCAGTTGGAACAAGGAGCGCTACAAAAGTAACTTTCATCGAAAAGCCATATAAAGGTATAAGTATAAAGGTAATATACTTTCCCCAATAAACCGTGTGAAAGCAATATGCGTTCGGGAAGACGTTGACGGTTGCGCATCCAAAATATCTTCAGTTTGTGGCACTTATGTCTCAAAAGATTGGTTGGCCTTACATGTGTATTTGAGAACTTTTTTGCAGGATCTGCATGCCACAAAGTTGGGAAGAATTTCACCGTTCTGAGTTTTTATTTCTCCAAACGTTTCCCAAACCTTACTTCTGCTATTTTTCTTACTGCTTATTGAAAAAATACTTTCAAGAAGGTTAAAATTTACACTTTCTTCGTTCATTTTAAATTTTCTACACAAACACTGCTGCTAACGATATTGCACTTAAGTGATTTTAATTTTTAACGTAATCTTTATATACTTTCTACATTCAAAATCAGGTACCAAAAAAAATTTACGCTTCTAAAATAATGATCAAAACCGCATTTGCGGTTTTTTATGATACATTCAGGTCACTTTTTCTCAGATAAACTCTTTCATTATGCATAATTCCGAAAAAAAAATCTTTAACAGCTAGGTTCCACATTTCATTTTTACGTGAAACGAAATCGAAATCGATCGAAATTAAAATTGGGTGTTCTACATTTCACTTTTATCGATATCGATTTCATATTTTTCGAAATCGAAGTGAAACGAGATCGTTGTGTTCCACAATTCGATTTCGTCGGTTTCCAAGTGATTTGAAATCACCTTAATTTATCTGTGTGGAATGGTAGAAGAAAGCAGACGCGTTTAAAAATGTAAGTAAAAAACCCACACAAAATTTGTTTATTTTACTAGAAACTTGTTTTAAACAGGGGAAAGCATAAAAATACTGGAGGAAATACATATTTATGAACCTTATGAGCCAACATAAAGATCTTGCCCAAGGATTCTTTAAAGGAGATCGTGTCATCGCATATTCTTTGTGGGAAAGTTTGAAAGACGACCTCAACAGTCATGATCCCCTCAGAAAGATACAACTGGATGGAAAAAAGTCAGTAATAAAAAGAATCATTTGAAACAAATTCATCAATAATTTTTTTTCTCCAAAAATTTGGTCAGATTGGAAATCAACAATAAGGAAAAAGTTAGCACACAACAAAGCCGAATATACATGAACTGGAGGGGGGCCATTTAAAAATGTTGTGCTATCGTCAACAGAAGACAATGTGCAAAAATTTGCGGAATTTTTACCGTGGGTGAGGGAATCGCAAACACATTTGATTTTGGTTTGGTGGACTACGGCCCATGACACTTCAGCATCCTTCCCAATAGACCGTTGAAAATTACCTTCTACAAAGGAGCGCAACACAGCAGCCAGCTGCAATGTGCAAGAAATAGACGTTTTTTCTAGATGCGGCGCAACTTTTGCCAGCAACATTTGGAAAGCATCTTTATTTATACGATATGAAGTATGATATAAACCTTAGTTGAATAATAAACATGAAAATACTTCGATTTTACTTGAAACGTATCGATATTCAATATTCATATTTAATTTTCTGATCAGGAAACTCAAAATTATTGAAATCATCTAGATTGAGTTTTACATTAAATGACAGGTATCAGCTGTTTTCAATTTCACTTGAAGTGATTTCGAAAAGTTTTCGAACTGGTAAAATCGATCGAAATGCAGAACACTGAAAATAAATTCACACGATTTACAATTTCTGTTTCATTTCACTCGATTTCTGGAACCTAGCTGTAAAACTTATTTCGTCAACGAAGTAAATACCTGCATGTTTATAACTCTTCCTAATTCATTGATGACCTTTAATTTTTGTACCTACCTTCATAAGCTTAAGCCCAAACATTTGCATGCCATAAAACGAAGGGATTAGCAATCACTTAAAAACTGATAAGCAAAATCCATTTCCGCAATAAAGGCATATAAATTTATTATATTGTAAAAATTATTTTCAAACACTTTTTTAATTCCTGGAAAATATTAAAAAGGGAAAAGGGTGGAAAATGATCAAGTCTGAGCGATCGTTGAGAAATTTGAGATGTGTTTGAACTGATTTGAACATACTCATTTTGATCTCTAATTCTGACCAGGACAATGATTTTGGTATCATATGAAAGATCATAAAAATATCTTTCATTTCATTCAAAATACAGTTTTCAAAATGCCTTATATTTCGAAAAAAACAGACCTAAAATTGTTTGAAAAGAAACATTTTCGTTGACGTTTGCCAGCCAATATCTCGAAAAAATCAGTGATGACCTATAATTTTTTTTGCACCACTTTAATCCTTAATTGGTAAGCTTTAATTTGATATATAATTACGCTATCATACATAAAGCATATCACGTACATTATACACAATTCCTAAAAAAAATTAAACAAAAAATATGTTCCACAGCAAATGCATTTTTTCATTTAATTTTTCGCAGTTCCTACTTTGTTTTTTACTAAACATAAAAACAAAATACATTTTAATGCTGCAAATGAGAAAAAAAATGATTAATCTTCGTTTAGATCTATCAAAATACCATCCAAAAACAAAGCTGGTGCTATATTCATTGCTTCCTGGTGTCTTGCGTAACCCAAATACCATAAAATACTCATGACATGAGCGCAACAACCAACAGCCCTCATTCCAACGAGACAGTTACAATAGTAAGCTTTTATTGCGTTCGAACTATGTGCTACGTTTGCATCGCTATTCACCAAGATGTAAGTGAGATACACTTTTCTACTTACATGCCTGGATTTGATTCGCCCTCGCAATAAAAAGTTATTGTTGCCTATAAGACTATTATGAGCAGTAGAGGTAATTCGCATCCGATCTTCGCAGACTTCGATTGTATAGGTTCCCTGGTCTTTTAAATGTTCACCACAGTAGGATCGAGCCTGGTTTATTTGGTAATTCCCCAATGATATCATACGAAGTTCTTGAATAGTGAGTTGTGGGAAATTACTTAAATTCGGGATATTACCATCGATGCGGCTGAACATGGCTCTGGTTCTGTTAAGATTATTTTCTCTTACAAAGGCACCTAAATAATTATGAGTATTAAAACGATTTAAAGCAAGTTCTAGGAGAACGTTCGCATCAGCACTATCTTCAATGGTTGGATGAAACTTATTAAGAATTGCAGCTGCAACTTTGAAGTCGTCCATCAAATGACCAGCAGCTAGATTAAAAAAATCTTGCCGAAATAGTTTAAAATCCCTTTTAAATCGTCCGTTCACGACTTCAACGACCCATCTGACCATATTTACACACCTGGATTTATTAGCCTGCTCTGTGGTAAGTTGAAAGTTACCTTCAGCAACGGATTCAGGCATGTAAGTCTTATATCCTTGAGATTCAAGATGTGGGATTGCGTCTCTGAATCCTCTGTCCAAAATAAAAACATCGTTTTGTCTGAAGTATTGCCTGAACGTTCCATAATCGTCTCTGAACAGATGTTTCATTATGTTAGCATCAGATACAGTTGCAGCATAAGGTCCTATAACGTCCAGGATATACCCATCACAGCATGTGATCACAAAAGGCTTAACCAGATTTTGATACATATGTAGGCTGTATGATTGTTTCTGGAAGCCGTAGTTTGAACTTTTTTGAAGGTACACATATGTTCCATCGCAAATGACTATAGATGGCCGATCATTTTCATTTAAATTGATGTTTCTAAACAGTCCGTTGGGAATAAGTCTGTTCCTTCTAGATACTTCCTGAACAGTTATATGCTGAAAACCATAGTTAAATGGCACAAAATAATCCATCAATGCTGTTCTTGCAGCTGTTGAGTACCGAGTTTTTGTGTCACTACATAATTTACTCACAAGCCAACAATCAGTTATCAATGAATTAGGCCTAACGGTCGCGGACTTGTATGTTTAAGCTTGGTACCTAGCAACCAGTTTTTTTAGATTTGTTTTTGGATGGTATTTTGATAGATCTAAACGAAGATTAGTCATTTTTTTTTCTCATTTGCAGCATTAAAATGTATTTTGTTTCTATGTTTAGTAAAAAACAAAGTAGGAACTGCGAAAAATTAAATGAAAAAATGCATTTGCTGTGGAACATATTTTTTGTTTAATTTTTTTTAGGAATTGTGTATAATGTACGTGATATGCTTTATGTATGATAGCGTAATTTTATATCAAATTAAAGCTTACCAATAAGGATTAAAGTGGTGCAAAAAAATTATAGGTCATCACTGATATCTTCGAGATATTGGCTGGCAAACCTCAACGAAAATTTTTCTTTTCAAACAACTTTTAGGTCTGTTTTTTTCGAAATATAAGGCATTTTAAAAACTGTATTTTGAATGAAATGAAAGATATTTTTATGATCTTTCATATGATACCAAAATCATTGTAATACGTGCTATGCTTTTCGAGATATACGTAATTATTTGCAGAAATGTCAGATTTTTCCCATTTCCGGCGCTCAACTTCAAGTCTAATTATCTCAAAATCACCAAGACCGAATTAAAAAATATTTGGCAGGCTGATTGGACTGAACGTAAGCTTTCATTTGGTACTAGTCTCATAGGTGTACGCCGTGGGCCCAGACTCCATAGAAATATGCACCACCTCCTTTAAGGGAAAAGTGGTCCTGTTGCCACGTATTCCAATGATACCGTCAGATTCTACCATACCCTTCAGAAGGTTAGTTTCGAAATCGTTTAGCTTTTGCCATGACTATAAATAAGTCTCAAAGCCAAACAATGTCCATTTGTGGTTTAGATTTGGAAAATCCATGTTTTTCTCATGGGCAGCTATATGTTGCTGCTGGGCGTTGTACTATTCGGGTAGGCTCTGACTGGTGCCAACTTGGCGGCGCCCAGATGCTGTAACTTATAGTACACGTCAATTGTGCTTACTATACCTCCAAGCGGTATCCACTGGGACCTAGGATGCTCCGTCCAGAGCTGACCTGCTAAACTAGTAAGTGCGAGTGTTGACGAAGGAATCCGGAACAAAAGAATTGTGAGCGATTAACACTATAATTGCTCTGCGAACAATGACTGACTGCACGAATCTCAGTGGTCTACGAGAGCTTTCGTGTAAATGTCCCAGCGGATGAATTCGAAGGACAGAATCAACGGTGGACTTCAGCAGCCATAAAAGCAGAAGCCCCTGAAAGAGCTACTCCAACATATTTGGTTTAAAGATCTTTCAGGGTCTTTCAATACTAGGACAGGGTATTGAAGTAGAGATGGTGGCGGATGAGCTCCTGGTGAGCCAACGGCAGCACTCACATCCCTGCAGCAGGGTACTGACACTGGATATTCCAGCCCTTTGTGTCCGTAGGGATCCAAAAGGACCTGGCCCACCAGGTTGGGGGTTGTGCGTAGGGTTAACTACCCTACCACGGAAAAAATAATTTGTTCCGAAACAACAAACAGCCTCGGATAACGATAATGATTTCAAAGTTGACGACCCAAGCAAACGAAAAAAGGACAATGACCTCCGAATCTGCACGTGGAACGTAAGATCTCTTAACGGACTACGTGCAGCTGGAGAACTAGCAGACGCCCTGGACTGCTGCAAAGCAGACATAACCGCCATCCAAGAAGTGCGATGGAGTGGACCGGGTATAAAGAAGATGAAAAACTGTGACATATACTATGGCGACTGCTACAGACAACAGAAACATCGCTTATTTGGGTGCGGACTTGTCGTAAGAGGGAGACTCAGGGATAAGGTGATTAGCCAAAATCCAGTCAATGAGCGTATAATGACCATCCGCATCAGGGCTAAATTCGACAACATTAGCCTGATATGCGCCCACGCCCCCACAGAAGAAAAAGACGACGATTCCAAAGACTGTTTCTACGAGCTCCTCGAAGAAACATATGAGCAGTGCCCTAGACACGACGTGAAAATCGTTCTTGGCGATTTCAACGCAAAACTAGGGAAGGAGGACATCTTTGGAAACACAATCGGTAAGCATAGCCTCCACGACAAAACCTCCGAAAACGGATTGAGGCTAATCGATTTTGCTGCGGGGCTAAATCTTGTTGTAAGTAGTACACGCTTCCCGCATCTCAAAATTCATAATGGTACATGGCGATCCCCAGATCAATTAACCGTCAACCAAATTTACCATGTTGCGATCGACGCAAGGCACTCTTCCAGTGTGCTAGATGTCCGAACTTTCCGAGGGGCCAACTTTGACTCGGACCACTACCTTGTTGTAGCCAAGGTACGAATGAGGATATCTTGTTCACGACCAGCACGAACTAACGCTGTGAAGAGATATGACGTCGGAAAGCTACAATCGCAAGAGATTGCCAATGCCTTTTCCAATCGAGTGTCCCTTCAATTATCCTTAAATCCCATGCCGCCAAACATTGAAAACCAGTGGCAGCAATGCCAAGAAGCCATCAGAACCGCTGCTTCTGAGGTTCTGGGTTTCACTCGGCCACCAAAACGAAACCCATGGTTCGATGAAGAATGCAGCCAGGTAAATGCAGCCAAGCAAAGAGCACGACAAATGCTTATGCAAACACGAACGAGGGCTGCTTACGATCAGTATAACGAGATTTACAAGGAGAGAAGAAGGGAAGAACACCGACTTCTCAAAAAGAAAAAGAAGCAGCATGAGAAACGCTCGTTTGATGAAATAGAGAGGTGCCATGACAGGAATGAGATTCTGAAGTTTTACCAAAAGGTAAAAAGATCCTGCCAGGGTGGCAAACCTCGAACTCAAGCCTGTAAAGACCAGCAGGGAAACATAGTTATAGAGTCACAGTCGCTACTGAGGATCTGGAAAGATCATTTCTGCAGACTGCTTAACGGCGATGAGGACACAAATTCCGCTGTCAGGCAGATTGCCCCATTCAGCTTGGACGATGATCAAGAATGCCGTCCTCCCGACCTAGAAGAAGTTAAGCTTGCTATATGCAAACTTAAATCAAATAAGACTGCAGGTGCAGATGGCCTTGATGCCGAACTTTTCAAGGCAGCTGGAGATCAGTTGGAAAGGAGCATGCACCAGCTGATCTGCATGATATGGTCGGAAGAAAGCATGCCCGATGAATGGAACCTCAGTATCGTATGCCCGATCCTAAAGAAAGGAGACCCTCACAATTGCGCCAATTATAGAGGGATAAGCCTCCTTAACGTCGCTTATAAGATCTTGTCTGCTGTAATATGTGAACGTCTTAAACCCCACGTCAACAACTTGATAGGTCCTTATCAATGTGGTTTTAGACCAGAGAAGTCCACAATAGACCAAATTTTCACATTACGGCAGATCTTGGAAAAAACTCGAGAACATAATATCGATATTCATCATCTCTTTATCGATTTCAAGGCCGCGTATGACAGTATCTACAGAGACGAGCTGTACAGAGCCATGTCTAGTTTCGGCATCCCTGCAAAACTCGTACGACTATGCAGGATGACTTTGGAGAATTCCCGCTGCTCCGTCAAGGTCGGTAAAGAACTCACCGAGACCTTTGATGTCGAAAAAGGTTTTAAACAAGGCGACAAACTGTCATGCGATTTCTTCAACATCATACTTGCACAGATTGTAAGAAACTCAAACGTCAACACCAGAGGAACAATCTATCAAAAGTCTGTACAATTACTCGCCTATGCAGACGATATTAACGTAATGGGAAGAAAAAAGAGTGATGTCATAGGTGCTTTTGCGAGTATCGAAACAGAAGCGGCAAAAATGGGTTTGATGGTTAATGAGGGCAAAACGAAGTATATGTTGTCATCAAACAAGGACACAGAACATCGACGAATTGGACAAAACGTCACAATAGACAGACATAATCCGCTGTAGACACGGACAACAACATCAGTGCGGAGATCAAACGGAGAATAACTCTTGCCAACCGTTGCTTCTTTGGGTTAAGAAGGCAATTGAGAAACAAAACCCTCTCCAGAAAAACCAAGGTAACCTTGTATAAGACCTTAATCATCCCAGTCCTGCTTTACGGCGCGGAAGCATGGACCTTATCGAAAGCGGATGAGGAAACCCTTGGTCGTTTCGAAAGAAAAATTCTCCGAATGATCTTTGGTCCCGTATGCGAAGACAATGTGTGGAGAAGAAGATACAACAACGAGCTGTATGAGCTGTACCGCGACATGGGCATAGCCAGAAGAGTACGCATCGCCATGTAGAGCGGATGGACCCAAACGCTCCGGCTCGTCGGGTGTTCGAAAGCACATTGCAGGGAAATCGCGGAAGGGGAAGACCTCGTCTTAGGTGGCGCAATCAAGTGGATGAAGACCTCAACCGACTTGGAGTGCGAAACTGGAGAGAGCTCGCCCGAAATCGAATTCGTTATAGAAGGATGTTGGTTGAGGCCCAGGTTCAAACCTATTTGTGTTAGCGAAAAGCAGGATTAGCCAGAAATATTGTGCAACCGATTAATGCTAAATGAAATTGAAATTGAAAGTATTTATAATTCAAAATAAAAAATATTTTTGTTTGAATATTTTAAACTATGCGCCCTACCTACCTCACTTATAAGTTTAACTGTCACATGCTATTTATGTAATATACTCATTTGTTACAAACTTGAATAAAAATAACAAAAAAATTTAAGTCTAATTCTTTTGTTTTGATTCTTGCTTTATATCAACTGTACGAAAATTTTGATCAATTGTGTTCAAAGTTCCCCTTCAAATCCCAAACCAGTAAATTTTTATACCAGCTTTAACGTTTACGTCTTCTTTCATAAATAATAAATTCATTTTAATAAGGGGTAACGGTAGTAGAGAATCAGTAACGAAGGTCGCCATGTTTTTTTTTTTACAAATAGCATCTATGTAAAAAAGCATTATGGTTCCCAGGTCTGATGTTCTTTTACTGTTCCCATTAAATACCTTATAACAATATCATGACAAAAACGCTAGCCACAGCAACGCGTGGTCGGGTCAGCTAGTAGATTATTATAAAATAATAATGAAAAATGTACAAAACTTGGAAGAAATTAAAGAGTTTAAGTATCATAGGAACAAGATGTATGGATCAAATATATCTTTAACTTTAATTTTAATCTGAAGTATAACTAGCGTACTTATTTTTATTAGATTAAATAAAAGAAACTATCAAATTATAAATATTAAAGCAGGGGTTAGTTCCGTACAATGTACCTGTTGCGGTTAATAAATACATACCACCCGTCGTGTTGTGGCATGGTGGTTAGCAGAGATCAAAATGAGTATGTTCAAATCAGTTCAAACACATCCAAAATTTCTCAACGATCGCTCAGACTTGATCATTTTCCACCCCTATTCACAAGCAAATAGATCGCAAGCATATTTACTCACAAGCAAAAATGCTTCTGAACAAACTAAATCGGTAAGGATGCTCACAAGTCATTTTTTCTGTATTGCACTCACAAGCAAATCCCTTGCAAGCAGATTGACTTGTTTGAACTTACTTGAATATATTCAAATACTCATGAGTAGGGGTACGTAAATTTCGCAAATAAAAAATCATGATTTCGCATTTAAAAAAAGCCAAAATAGAAAATTTCGCATTTATTTCGCAAAAACAAAAATACAGTGTTAAAAACTCAATTAAAGGCTAGCATTGTCGTAATTTCTACATTTTCATCTTTCATTGTTTGCCTGCGATCAGTTGTGGACACTGAAGTACCTCTCGGCATCAACACTATTGACAGGGCAATTGTGACATTGAATAGCTGCTTTTGCAAATTCAGGGTAGTATAGGATTTTGATGCCACTAACACTTGCATTATATCCACAGGAGCTTCTTGGCCGAACAATCGAAGTAATTGTCTATGAAAATAAAAGTATCCGTCAATTAGTTCTTCTTGTGGTACACTTTTGAAACACGGAATTTTTGAGAAGCTTTCCACGATGGAATTTGAATTGACAGAAGAAGAGGCATATTTGCTGCTTCCGATGGACAAAATAATCTGCCAATGTGCTTGTAGCACTCATTTGTTCGATTTGGCCCCATATGTACCAACAATTTATCCAAGCTCTTTTGAGCTACTGTCTTCAACATCATGCTTTGATCGATAGAGTTTTCGGGTGATAAAATATTCATTGTTTTTTCGCCAAAAGAGCCTTCACATTGACGCTGAAGAGATGACTTCAAATCTTCTAATTTACTCCACAAAATGTGTGCAAACGAATAGTTTGAACCTTCTAAATTGTCAATTAGTTTCATAATTTTCGGACAAAATTCTGATACGAATGTAAGTTTAACTTGAATTTTACTGGTTAGAATGTCATTTTTAAAACATTCTTTGAGGTAATTAGTGCTTGAATTGTCGTCTTCGTATTCATTAAGAAAATTGATAATTTGCTGCATATATTCATACAAATAAATCACGGATTTAAATCAAGAATTCCACATGGTTACAACAGTCTAACAAGTGCGAAAATATTTAATTTTCAAATTTCGCTTTTATCGCAAATAAAATGCAGATTTCGCTTCTATCGCATCTATTTCGTAAAAACGAAATTTACGTACCCCTACTCATGAGCACGCAAAATGTTCATAAGCAGGCAGTGTGCTCACAAGGAGGTAGCGTGCTTACAAGCAGGCAGTGTGTTTATAAGCAGGCAGTGTATTCATCGGAAAGCAATGCGTTGAACATTTATACCTAAACAAAAGAAAAGGCATACAAAGAAAGGCATACAAAGGCATAAACTACCCTTTTTGGTATGATCCCATTGCTTACTTATGAATACACTGCTTATTCACAAGTACACTGCTTGTTTACGATCAAATTGCTTGTGATCACTTTTACTCACAAGCACTTTGCTCACAAGCAGTTTAACTCAGTGTTATTCAAACTCATTTTGACTTGCAAGCAAGTCTACTTGTTTGGTTCGTTTGAAAATAGGGGTTGTTCAGAGTTGCTTGGTTCACTAATAAGATGGTTCAAATTTACTTGCTTGTGTGTTGACTCAGTTTGTTCAAACTCGTTTTTTTCAAGTAAATACTCATTGTTCACAAGCAGACTTAGTTCATTTTAATCTCTGGTGGTTAGCATGTCCGTTAACCCAGAGGTTCGTGGTTTGAATCCCAACAGAGGCAAAAATGTTTTTCCACGGGTATCGTCTTTCGCGAGGAATTGACAATTCTTCCTTAGCAAATTCCATGGAAAGCGCTTTTTCGATATTAGGTCCCCTAAATTTACTCACAAGGCATTGTTGTGAGAAATGCGCTAGGCCCTGGGGCTCCTCGCTCCACCCGATTTATTTATTTATTTTACCTTAATGGTATCCTTGTTTGGCAATTCCATTAGATCAGTGATACTCTATGGCCTGCCGGGCCATTTTGGTTGCCCCACCTGTCTTGAATCGAACTGTGATCGTTCTGAATTTGTTTACTAGTTCAAGTTGATTTGTCACCTCTGGCCACGATTTACATCCACTTTTCCAAGAAAAACGGTAGTTCTGAGCGAAAAGTACACAGCCCTTCATAGTCATCACCATCGTCGCCAAAGACACACTTTTCTTTCACCTCATTATAGCTAATAATTGAACTTCAAAATTTTAATTTTGTACTATGTTTTTTATTAAAACCTAAATTTTTTTTGATTATGGCCCGCGACAAACACGCTAACACGTTTTTGTGACCCTCATAAGGAAAAGGTTGAGTACGGCTGCATTAGAGAGATAAATTGAATTGTAGTGTTGAGAAGAAAGAAAAGAATAAAGTCAGTTGTTATTTGGACACGAAAGTGATATCGTCTTTATTGTTTTATTATAAAGTTAAAGTCGTCAATGAACTTCTAGTTGACTTAGAAGCTGAGGGATTCAAAGTGATTGCATATGCAGATGACGTCTCCATTGCGGTGTCCGGTAAACATGTTCACGTCCTTACGGACCTGATGCAGACCGCTCTAAATAAACTTGTAAAATGGGCGGGAAAATGTGATCTAGGGGTCAACCCTCAGAAAACTGAACTCGTTCTCTTCACCAGGAAATATAAAATTCCTCAAGTAATAACTCCAAAAATAAATGGAATCTCACTTGTACTTTCAAACGAAGCCAAATATCTAGGTATTATCCTAGACAAAAAGCTAAACTGGAAAGCCAATATAGAGGAAAGAATCAGGAAATCAACCGTAGCCCTGTTTTCCTGCAAAAAAGCCATTGGCACTAAATGGGGCTTCTCCCCCCAAATCACCCACTGGCTCTACACCGCAGTCATCAGACCAATACTCACATACGGAGTAGTGGTATGGTGGACCGCTCTTGATAAAAGGACCTACTGCGACAATTTAAGCAAGGTCCAACGAACAGCCTGTCTGTGTATAAGCGGAGCACTGAGATCAACACCCTCAGCTGCACTAAATACACTCCTTAACCTCACACCACTAGATATCTTCAGCAAACAAATGGCCGCCAGTGCAGCCACTCGTATGAGAGCTATCTCCCAATGGACCGAAAACAACATCGGTCACGTTACAATCCTGAATTTATTCGGATCAATCCCCTGTCACTCCGACTACACCATCCCCCAATTGGTTTTTGATAATAAGTTCCAAGTCTCAATCCCACCGAGAACGACCTGGGACGACGAAGAATTTTTGAGAGATGATTCAATTCATTTCTATACAGATGGTTCAAAAACCGAAGAAGGGGTAGGCTGTGGGGTGTACTCAAACCGACTTAACGTAAGTCTCTCGTTCCGCCTTCCAAACCATTGTAGCGTGTTCCAAGCGGAAATTCTGGCGATCAAAGAGGTCCTATCATGGCTAAGAGAAAACGTGATATCCTCAACGAATATCCGGATTTTCTCAGATAGTCAAGCAGCCCTCAAATCACTTGGCGCTGTTTCTACAAACTCAGTAACCGCCCTTAACTGTCGCCTATCTCTTAGGGAGATGGCTGAACAGTTCAATATTCACCTTATTTGGGTGCCGGGGCACAGAGATATCGTGGGTAACTGCAAAGCCGATGAACTCGCCAGAGAAGGAACCGTTCTATCGATCTCAACCAGCAGGTTGAATATTGGTATACCAATCGCTACATGTAAACTTATGCTAAAGCTAGAGGCTATGGATAGAACAAATCATAGGTGGTACAATATCACCACGTGCGCGGCAACAAAACGGATATGGCCAGGTCTAGATCCAAAACGCACAAGACATTTGTTATCAATTGCCAGATTGCAAATTAGCTCCGTAATCAATGTCATCACCGGACATTGTCTGATAGGAAGACACGCCATAAGACTTGGCGTTCCCTCAAATGACTTCTGCAGAAGTTGCTTAGATGAGGAGGAGGAGGAGACAATCCCACACCTCCTCTGCTCATGTCCGGCACTCTCTTTTAAAAGAAAGCGGCATCTAGGAAAATATTTTCTTGATGATCCAAGCGATCTGGCACACACAGATCCCCTGCATATCCTTCGCTTTATTAAAAGCTCCAAATGGTTTTGTTAAGCGAGGTACTCCCTCGCATAATAACTATGGTATCACAATGGACCTAAT
Organism: Melanostoma mellinum; assembly: GCA_914767635.1. Taxonomy (NCBI): domain Eukaryota; kingdom Metazoa; phylum Arthropoda; class Insecta; order Diptera; family Syrphidae; genus Melanostoma; species Melanostoma mellinum. The sequence continues at coordinate 109,626,757 of OU612058.1, forward strand.
ATTGGTCTAAGTGTGTCAGTTTGTTTTCCTGACAGCCATTTTTAACCTAACCTATTATAAAGTTAACTCGGGCGTCGCATTTGATATTTGATAAAAAAAATAATTTTGAAATCTTGACACTACTTTCACATTTGGATAGTGCGTCGGCTTCTGTGTGACTGCTCACATATCGTGGCTATATGTAAAACATACATTTTTGTCAAATGAGAGGTCTAGGGCTATTGTTTACAATGATTTTTTCACTCATCAGTCATTTGCAGAAATGCGAGAACAACTTTAGTTTACCTAGCCTGTTTTGCTCGAAACTCTGTGCGATGGTAGGACTTCTAAACGCAATGTGAAGAAATATTTTGTTCAACTTGGATAGTCTTCAAGTCTTCTAAAATTATAAACTAATAACTAATCTGAACGCGAAAGATTTACTACCTCCCATTTGCGTGGGAGATGTACTCTGAGTTAACTAACACGCAAAAAACACCTGTTCTTATGAAATGTAGAGTAATGCAGCAAAGCCATTTTTAGAAATTTGTAAAAAATTATAAACTAATAACTAATCTGAAATTTGTAAAAAATTATAAACTAATAACTAATTTGAACGCGAAAGATTTACTACCTCCCATTTGCGTGGGAGATGTACTTTGAGTTAACTAACACGCAAAAAACACCTGTTCTTATGAAATGTAGAGTAATGCAGCAAAGCCACATAATCAGCCATATTATGAGTTTCACGTGAACAGCATTCCCCTCGAAAAGATCCCATTTCATTTTTTCTTTATTATGAGTTTCGGGAAAAAAAATTTCCATGTTCGAAAAATATCCCTTATTATTATGAGCTATTTTTCCCCGTGAAATGTGAAAACGTTGAGTGCAATTTATTTTACTTATTTTTGGGAGGCGAACAATTGAACAACAAAAGCAGAAAAAGTGTAAGTCTTAAATTTTGTTCAAGAGAAACTCATAACAGCTTTTAAAATTCCGAGCGAACAAAAACGTTTCGGACGAAAAGCTGTTCACGTGAAATTCATAATAAGGCTAAATAAGAAAAGTGCTAAAAATTATGAAGAAACAAGTAAGTACGTTCATTAATTGATGAAACCAAAACTTCAAAATATGATAGTAGGGATATCTATTATGTGCACATCAGCTTTACAACGTGCACATCAGCTTTAAGAAAATACTTAAAAACATAAATCAATTAAAACTACATAATAAAGTTCAAAACTTTTAGGTGGCCACAAGCCTTAGTCACTTAACTCGAGTTATGACAATGGCCGGGTTCAAGACAAATTTCGAAAGTTCGAAGAGATCTGTCAGTCCATGAACGACTATCTTACCCTGCAGCTACACGATCAAGATATGGTAAGCCATCAGCCTACATATACACTATGTCAAATTCCTGTTCGTGCTTCGGCCGTCACGTAAGCGACTTACAACTTGCCTGGCAAATGGCTTTCAATCGACATGTCATTATATATTTTCAAAATGGCACCCACAAGAAATTTGAAATTCAAAGCTTTTTTCCAGGCACTCTTTTCTGTTTTTGAGGGTATTTGACGAAGCTGTCAATTTCATGGCTACTGAAACTGCTTCTCGGGTGGCTTTCAATATTCCATATCAGTTGGGTTTCAATTTCGAAAAGTTTGGTTGTGTATGTAAGAAATTTCGAATGTTGTAAATGGCTTACCATGGCTGCGTTCTGACGCACCATCTGAACTTAAGTTGCTATCTGTCAGTTTAGGAACGACCATCTGAACTTTTTTTTTGTCTTAAAGTGGAACTGTGATTCATTTCTCGATTCTACATAGTTAGTAGTAAAATTAATTGTAAAACACAGATTTTTTCTGTTTGAAATTCAACAATTTGACTTCCAAGTGTTTCCAAACTAAGCAGTATTAAAATTACATTCATTTTACTTAATTATGATAAAAATAATGAAAATCGTGTGCCTTCAAAAATGTATTTTCTTTGTTGATAAACTCACTATTAAAATTAATTTACAAAACAGAATATCCAAACACCAATAATTATCAATTTCAATTCAACAAATAAGCGAAAACTTGTAGAACAAAAAAATAACCCAAGAATACCGAGTAAAGTTCGATTGTCATGTGTGTTGTTTTCCTTGTTTTGACAAAAAAAAACTTAAGTTCAGATTTTCAGCCAAGATTTTCCATCTGAAAGGCTGCGTTCTGACGCACCATCTTCGAAAATCTTAACTTAAGTTGCTGTCAGTTTTCCATACAAAAGTTCAGCTGACAATTCAGATTTTCAGATTTTCGAATTTAGATTTTCAGATTTTCGAACATAGATTTTCAGATGGAAAATCTTGGCTGAAAATCTGAACTTAAGTTTTTTCTTGTCAAAACAAGGAAAACAACATACATGACAATCGAACTTTACTCGGTATTCTTGGGTTATTTTTTTGTTCTACAAGTTTTCGCTTATTTGTTGAATTGAAATTGATAATTATTGGTGTTTGGATATTCTGTTTTGTAGATTAATTTTAATAGTGAGTTTATCAACAAAGAAAATACATTTTTGAAGGCACACGATTTTCATTATTTTTATCAAAATTAAGTAAAATGAATGTAATTTTAATACTGCTTAGTTTGGAAACACTTGGAAGTCAAATTGTTGAATTTCAAACAGAAAAAATCTGTGTTTTACAATTAATTTTACTACTAACTATGTAGAATCGAGAGGTGAATCACAGTTCCACTTTAAGACAAAAAAAAAGTTCAGATGGTCGTTCATAAACTGACAGATAGCAACTTAAGTTCAGATGGTGCGTCAGAACGCAGCCAAAATCTATGTTCGAAAATCTGAAAATCTAAATTCGAAAATCTGAAAATCTGAATTGTCAGCTGAACTTTTGTATGGAAAACTGACAGCAACTTAAGTTAAGATTTTCGAAGATGGTGCGTCAGAACGCAGCCCATATCTTGATCGTGTAGCCCCGGGGTTAACTTTTTTGTCTTAAAGTGGTAGTGTGATTCACCTCTCGATTCTACATAGTTAGTAGTAAAATTAATTGTAAAATACAAATTGAAATTCAACAATTTGACTTTCAAGTGTTTCTAAGCTGACCAATTTTAAAATTACATTCATTTTACTTAATTTTGATAAAAATAATGAAAATCGTGTGCCTTCAAAAATGTATTTGCTTTGTTGATAAACTCACTATTAAAATTATTTTACAAAACAGAATATCCAAACACCAAAAATTATCAATTTCAATTCAACAAATAAGCGAAAACTTGTAGAATAAAAAAATAACCGAAGAATACCGAATAAAGTTCGATTGTCATATATGTTGTTTTTCTTGTTTTGACAAGTAAAATCTGAAGTTCAGATTTTCAGCCAAGATTTTCCATCTGAAAATCTATGTTCGAAAATCTGAAAATCTAATAACGTTTTTCATTGAAATTCGATAGATTTAGTCTCAAATCGAGAACTACTACTGGAACATGTTTTAAGGTTTTTTGCTGGTATTGGCGGTTTGTTGTTGATGTTCACAAATAGGAATTCATATTTTGTAAATTTATTTTTCCAGCAAATTACTGAATTCTAACTTATTTTCTCATGCCCTCATAATTTATAGCAATTTTTTCAACCCAACGCTAGCACAACAAATTGAAAATAAACAAATTATTTTCCACAGAACATATGTTTTTGCATTTTTGCATGAATTCAGAGTAGATCTTCCAAACAAATGCGAGTAGATCTTTAGCGTTTAGAGTTACTCCGGATCTACTCTTTTTTTTTTCAATGAAACATGGAAAATGGGAAAGGAGTAAATCTTTTCGCAAAAGGAGTAATTCTTTTCGTCAATGAAAAACGATATTGTCATCTGAATTGTCATCTGAAAGTCTGAAACTTTTTACAAGGGAAAAGTGACAGAATCTTAAGTCAAGATTTTCGAACATAGGTCCCAGGAACGCGGCCAATGCTGAGTTGATGTTATAATCTTGTTCGAATATTCAAATCAATGTTTACTAAATTTTTAGGTTCGTATCTTTTTTTACAAGAAAGTTACGTACCGGAAAAACGTTATGACTCCATTAATTTTTTCAGAAAAAAATTTTACCAAAAAAAAATTACTTACAAAAAAATATTTTCTCATAGCTGTTAAGTTGCTTTACTTCAGTTAAGTTTTCAACAATCAAGCCAATATTTTGTCATAATCACTTGTCTTCAGTTACACTTTTGTTAGTCAGGTTTAAGTGCTTAACTGTACATAGCAACGTGAAACAGCTTTAAAGAGACCTAAAATACTTTTCATTACAGAAAGTCAACTTAAATTCACTTAAGTTGTTCAAAGATAATAGAGTGCAATGAAGAAAAACGGTTTAAGTGTGCTTATTTCCTACTTGCTGCTTAATTAAAAGACAAACTCACAGGCTTTTAAACGGCAGAAAAGAAGCACATTACATTAAAATATTTGGTTCCTGTTGTGTATAAAGGGTTTTAAAAAGTTCATAACTTAAGACTGCTCTCCTGAAAAGTATGGAAAATCGATTTACGCGGTTAAGGCTTGTGGCCACAGATATAGCAACATAGATCAAATAGAATATTTACGTGAATTTTTATAATCTTACAATGTAGGTAACCGATCCCTGTAATTGATTGCTTCATTTAGACAAATCGAAGAACCCTATATTTATATGTATGCAGTTAAAAAAATTTGATTAAAATTAAAATGCAACAAACCTTAAAAGCTGGTGGAACCGCATGTTCTCGTTGAACAGGAGAAGTGGCGTAGTTAGGATCGTATTTGGATTTGCTGTCTAAACAAAGAAATTTGAAGTTTTGGTGGACATTTTCCGGGTCAAAGTCTATTTCAATATTTGTCTAAAAATTATAACGTTAGAAATTGCAAAAAACAAACACTAAAAGTACTTAACCTTTCCATCATCACACTCCGAATCAACATTTAAATGATATCTGCTGCTTAATATGTGTTTTTGCATTGGTTTGTAAGGAAACCAACTACCCATCCATGAATTGATTTCATCTATTTCAGTTGCCTTTATGTTTAACAATTCCTTTGCAAATGGATTTCGGGGAAACCAACTTCCTTTCCATGTATCGGTACTATTAGCTAGTACTGCATTGACTTGACCATAAGATAAAAGAAAAATAAATGAAAGCAATATAGCTGGCATTCTACAATAATGATATTTAAATAAATATTAAATAATTAAAAAAAAAGTCATGTGATGATTGTGATCAGAGATAAGAAATTAATTAGATGGCAAACTTCACACACACATTGAAACTGCCTACAAGCTGATTTCACTACTACTACTTTGAGTACAGCTTCCAACACATTCCCCCATTTTATTTCTATAAACTCCACCTTAAGGCCACGTCTGGCTGCCGTTTTGTATTTTGAAAGCGTTTTATTATCCTAGAAACATTTAGTAAAAACTTTTCCATATATTAAAATTGTGAAATTCAAAGCTTGGCCACGCGGGGACTCAAATGCATACGCACATGCCTAAAACCCGGTCCACCATCAGACCAAAACTGTGAGCATCAGAAGAAACTCCTATATTGTTACAAAATCTCTTCTTTTCAAAAAAACGTTTTTCAATTTATCAAACTTAAAGAAAAAAATATAGAAAAATTGTAGTGTGAAAATAAAAACAAAAGTTTTTACTAAATGTTTCTAGGATAGTAAAACGCTTTCAAAATACAAAACGGCAGCCAAACGTGGCCTTAAGATGGAATTTACAGAAATAAAATGGGGGAATGTGTTGGAAGCTGTACTCAAAGTGGTAGTAGTGAGATTTTGTGTAAAGTCAATTCACAGACAGAGGATGTGATTACAAAAACAACAATGTAAACAAATGGTTGTTGCGGGGCAAGAGAAGTAAAGGTTTGCCATCTAATTAATTTCTTATCTCTGGTTTCCACCTAGAATCGGGTAATCGAATCGGATTATGATTAGCGGAGTCCACACTGTCCAATTTGTTTGTCAAATTTGTTGGATGAAAAGTTGGACGGAAAAAACCCGTAGCGTCCACACTCATCAAACAAGTTGTCCAACTTCATTCTGGCCTGAATTTCAACCACAGAGTAGAACCAGAGAGTCCACTTCAGCAAGGTAGTGCGTTTTGCCTACAAGCTAAGCTAAATCGGATGCCCGCACCCGGATGCCCGCACTGGCCTTCACTTACCACAGCCGCCATTGTGTGTGGCCACAGAACAAAGTCAGTTGAGTTTAAAAAGTAAAAAATTTTTTTTTGGTTGCAAAAAAATCGATAATTTTTAATTTTCATACAGCCTAGAATTTAGAAAAGTGAATTTAAGTTGCAGAAATTAACTTTTTTTTTCATTCTGACCAGTATTTCACTCAAAAAGACAAAAATTAGTAAAAAATTTCATACCGATGCAGGCGCTTTGTTAGTCCATGTTCATACCGGTCGATTTGTTGAACAGTTTGAGGGTGAAGAAGTAAGTGGGGGCAGTTGAAGGGGTGTTTCCCAAAATTAAATCAACACGAGCTGTTGAAGCTTCGTGCGAATAAAGCGACTGTTTTCCTTCTCTGTCACACACATTGGTCGAAATCGATATCATTTCCATCTTGTTTCATGAAAGTCAAAACAGTTTTTTTTTCTACTTTCGTGCAACAGTTGTCATTTGTGGAAATTGTGGTTGAGAAAATATAAAATTATTTCTGTTTTTCCATAGCTATAGAGATGAAAAGAAGATAGTTAAATGTGCTGCGGCTATTTTTGTAATTAAAACACATCATGAAAAAGCAAAACAATCCAACCATCTTAGAAATCAATTTTAGAAACATGGAAAGCCGTAAAAGTAATTCACAAAGATTTCTAAAATGCTACTGTTAAACTCAAGAATATAATTATTGCTGATAAGTTTATCGCTTTCAAGACTCCTCTTAGCAATAAATTTAATGCAAATGCCTTTGGATTAAATGTTTCCACCTGAGATGGTATTCGGCTTCATTAAGGCATCGAAAGAATGTAAGTGTAAAATAAATTCATTCTTCATCAGTTTAATTTATTTAACTTGATTGTTAGTGTTGTTCCAAGTTGTCTTAAAATGCCTTTCCAAAAAATAAACATCCACACTGCAAATTTGATATTAAATGGGGATTTTATTCTACAAGAAAATGAACATTAATGCTAATTCAGATATAAATTTAAGATTGCTTACGAAATTGGTATGGCTATCAAGTTGACAATTTTCTTGAACAACTGCAATTCTTGAACAACGAAATTCTTAAATCTATAGAAAAAGCAGAATAAGATAATGAAACTACATATGTGCAAATTATAGATTTACCTTAAAATTCTTTATAAACGCTAGCAAATTACGAATTCTTAGATTACAAATCGCAAAATTATAAATTTTAAACTCAAATATGGCGAACTAATAAATTTTCTTTTTGCGAACTGGACACGATGATTCTAACCTTAAAATGACAAGTCAAAATGAATGTCGTTGGCCACCTGCTTTCTACTTTCGAAGATAAAAAATAAAAAATGCCCTCATCTCTTTCTTTTAGAAAGAGATGCGAACATTGACGTCTACCTGGCGTTCGAAAATTGCAGGGTGACTCGATGACATTCCCGGGGCCGTCTGAGAACTAGGTCCTAGGTTGAAGACTTCAAGTCTAAAGCAGCGAGTCTTCCAACTGATCTTTTGACTTTTATAGATCCGTTCGCTAGTGCTACATCTGCCATTCTCACCACCCCATCTGGACCGGAATAAGTCTTAACAACACGTCCTAAACGCCAGGCTGCTCGGATTTCGTTTGGTTCAATTACTAATACGATGTCGTCTGTCTGGATTGGTTTGGTGTTCTTAAACCATTTGGAACGTCTTGTGATGGTAGGTAGATATTCAGCATACCAGCGTTTTGTAAGTTCAGCCATAAGGTGCTGCGACTGGCGACTATAAAGCCTGCTGCAGTGATCTCTCTCGGAAAATACTCCTGGAGCGGTAACGTTTTGATCAGCATCCCCGAATAACATCGAGTTCGGAGTCAGGGGAACTGGATCTTCTGGATCTACCGGTATGTGGGTCAGCGGGCGACGATTTATTTGGCCTTGGGCCTCCATAAGAGCGTTTCGAAGTACCTCTTCTTTAGGAACAAGTCCTTTTAGCACGAACTCGACACTTCTCTTGATGGACTGAATGAGCCGTTCCCATGCTCCTCCCATCCAGGGTGAATATGCGGGGATGAAGCGCCATAAAATCCCTTCGTACCTCGAAGCATACTCACAGAGGGACCTTTCCATTTCCTTAACGTCCTTCAATAGCAAGTTGTTTGTGCCCACAAAATTGAGACCGTTGTCGCTGTAAAAGGCCTTCGTAACGACACGGTTGATGACAAAACGCCTCACGGCCATGGTGCATTGGTCTAAGCTGAGATCATTTAGCAATTCTATTTGTACCGCTCTGAAAGTGAGGCATGTAAAGATCATGCCGTACCGTTTCACCGTACCTCGCCCGAACTTCACCAGCAGCGGTCCAAAGCAGTCCACCCCAACGTGAGTAAATGGTCTGGCATCGAAGGCTAAACGAGCGCTTGGCAGCTGGCCCATCAAAGGCATGACAGCCTTGGCCTTGAGTCGTTTGCACATGTAGCACCTCTTAAGCACCCTCTCCACAGCTCCTCGAATGCAGATAACCCAGGCGTATTCCCGAATGTCCGAAATGACCGTTGCAGTTCCCATGTGAGCGTTTCGTTCATGATGATAACTGATGAGCAAGTCGACCAACGTATGACTTTTTGGCAAGATCGCTGGATTCCGAGATGAGTACGATGAATTCGCTTTCTGTGCCCTCGAACAAAGACGTAATGTACCCTCGTTATCAAGGAATGGAGACAAACTTGCGATCGCGCTTGAAGAGCTGACCTTGCCACTCGATCGGAGAGAGGCGATATCATCTTTGAAGCTTTCTTCTTGAATTCTCCTGAAGATCCAGTCTTGAGCTTGCGTGAACTCGAAAGGCGTGATGCAGACATCTTTAACAATGGGCTTCCTCTGTAGCAAACCTTTGAATCTGAGCAGGAAAGCGATAGCTCTGACAGAGGATGACCACCTGGCTTGAAATCTGGCTGAGAGTAAATCGAAAGCGCCAAAAAAAGTCTTTTGCTTGTAGCGATGAAGTAGCGTTGTAGAAATCTTCACCATATTGTTCGCTGCAGCATCAACAGAAATGCAGGGCGTCACCGGCCATTCCTCGATAGGTCGTCTCAGGAACTCGGGACCTCGAAACCATCTTGTGTTTTGATCTCCCATTGAAGAGTCGAAGCGTTTTGTCCCATCATCTGCCACGTTGTCTCCTGAGCTGACATGAAACCAATGACGAGGCGAGGAAGAGTCCAGGATTTCGCCGACACGGGTTGCGACGAAGGAAGGTAGTTTGTTGGCCGAGTTAATCCAAGCAAGCACTGTTCTGGAGTCGGAGAAGAACCTGGTCTCATCAATACGTATGGAATGTGAAGCCTTAATTGTAACTGCTAAACGTATCCCAAGGACAGCTGCCTGCAGCTCTAGACGTGGGATCGACAATTGTTTAACGGGTGCCACTTTTGCCTTCGCCATAACTAAAGCGACTTCAACTTCCTCTTTCAGCTCGAAACGAAAATATGCAACAGCAGCAAATGCCTTCTCCGACGCATCCACGAATATCACCAAACTGATCTTGCACTCGTCTGGATCCCAGGACACATACCGACGAGGGATTCGGATGGATTCGATGCTCTTTAGATCATGGACGAAGTTCAACCAAGACGCCCTTAAATGCGACGAGACCGGTTCATCCCAATCAGAACCTTCTCTCCAGACCTCTTGAAGGATAATGCGACCGCGAATGATAAATAAAGAGATAAGTCCAAGAGGATCGAAAATCTTCATTATGGTCTTGAGCATCTGTCGCTTTGTCACGACCCCCTCCGCAAGTAACTCACTGTTCACTTCCTCAATCGCCAGCTTGTAGGAAAACTGGTCAGAAGACGGGTGCCAGAACATACCTAATATCTTGGAAACCAAACTATCGCTTTCATTAGGATTTATGCTTACCAACTTGGAATTGACGTTACTCTCTGGCATCTCCTGAAGTACTTCGAGACTATTCGATTGAACTCCCACCAGCTCAAAGTTCATGGAACGACATATTCGTATGGCATCTTTCGTAACTGAGACCGCCCTTTCGACTGAGTTATGGCTATTGAAATAGTCATCGACGTATGTGCGTTTGGTTAATCCATCGACGGCTTCGGGACACTCCTCTTTGAATAAGTTGGCGTGATGATTTTTCACGAATTGCGCGCAGGTAGGCGAACACCTGGGTCCAAACATCATCACTTCCATGATGTAAACCGTCGGATCCCTAGAACTGTCTCCGTCTCTCCAAAGCATCCGTTGGCATTGCTGGTCCTCAGCCTTGATTCGGATTCTGTGGAACATTTCCCGAACATCGGCGTTCACAGCTACTTGACGCTCCCTGAACTTGAACAAACCCGCATGTAACGGGACCAAGTTGTCCGGACCCTTCATTAAGTGGGTATTCAAAGATACACCATCCACTGTTGCGGCAACATCCGACACACATCTTGGTTTTGGAGGGAACTTGTTGGGGTTTATGATGATGAAGGTGGGCGCATACCATACCCGTGGCCAATCCTGGTCGAGATCCTCCCTTGACGCTATTCTGGCATATCCTTTGGCAAGAAGATCGCGGAAATAATTGTTCTGCCACTCCAAGAGATCAGGTTTCTTTCTTAAGGATTTTTCCAGACCAAGGAGGCGCTTGAATGCCATGTTGTAGCTGTTTGGTAGTTTGACTCCATCAGAATCCCACAGCAACCCGATTTCATACTGCTTACCAACCAATTTTAGCGAACGCTCCATTATTTCATATGAACGACTGACTTCTCGGCTGAGTAACTCACCCTTAGGAGGCATGACGCCAAACTCCTCCGTCGTAAAATGACGCCTTACGAGATCGTGTAAGTCCGGTTCGTCTCTGATGGCATCGTGGAACATAAACTTCATCGAAGGCTTCGAAACCTGATGCAAACAGGAGACCTGTGGTGGAGAAGCTGACTTGCCGTAAACTATCCAGCCTAACAACGTCTTTACGGCATGAGGCTCCTCGTCTTTGCCATGTCGATGACCATGACCTAGTAAAAACTTGGCTTGATCCAACCCCAAAAGAACTTTCGGACGAGCATCGATTAAATCCGACAGTGGAAGGCCTCGAAGGTGAGGATATAACCTCTTAAGACGAGCGACATCTATGGACTGGCTGGCCAAACTTAAGTCCTTGATGGTATATACATTCCTCAGGAGGTATTGCTTACGATGGTTTATGCCGGAAACAGAGAACGAGGTGCGTTTGGACTCTTCAACGCGAGACACCCCCTTCGTCCACTGCAAAGTCAGCTGTTCGGACTGCCCATCCAATCCAAGGTAGTTGAACAAGTCTTCATCGATCATCGACAAGGAGGAGCCGTCATCCAAAAAGGCATGAGTGTCCACGAACAAATCCCCGTTGTGAATCCTTATCGGCACCACCTTGAACATAATCTTGACATCCACCCCGTGATGAGACGAGTGTATGTGTGGTTGTGGCACGAAGGGAACTGCTGATGAATCCAGCTGGTGATTCGTGACACTGGCTGCCTTGTGCAGTAACGGGTGGTGACGACGGCTGCAACCTTCTACTCCGCATGCTCTCTTTTTTGCACATGTCTTCCATTGATGCTTGGAGGGGTCCAGACAGGTGAAGCAAATAAAATTTTCCTTCGCGAACGTTTGCCTTTGGTCTGGCGTTAAACCCAAAAACTCTTTGCACTCACTCAATGCATGATGTTTGTTGTTGCATTTACAGCACACACCGGAGGTTGCTACTGATGAAACGGGTTGATGCAGCAGCACTCGAGAAGCTTTGGTGTTGCCTGCTGGTCGCGACCTCTTCTTATCTGCCAGTTCTGAAATCCCTATGAGGTCTGGAGGTAACTCGATTACTTTGCCTGTCACGAACTCTGCAAACTGTTGGAAGTCAACTGTAGCTAGCCCAGCCTTCCGTCGCTGCCATTCTTGGTAAAGCCCTGCACCTAACCTAGAGGCTAGGTTAGTGAGGACGAATCCATTTGTCAAATCTTCTTCCCGGTTCATCGATTTGAGATCGGCTACAAATCCATTCAGCTTAACTGACCACAATCGAAGCTGTGGATCGCATCTCGATGTGAGCTTCGGAAGGCTTAACAGGTCCGAGGTGAGGTCGTGCACCAGCACATCATAACGAGCAAACACAGTGCGAAGAGTTTCAATTATTCCGTCAGCATCCAACGAATACTTCAGCCGATCGCTCACCAGCTGATACGCCTCACCTTTCAACGATTTACGCAGACGTGCAACGTTTTCTTTGGCATTATATCGTCCCTCGATAGTTGTAGACTTGTAGACCTCCTCGAAATATGGCCACTCCCTTTTGTTCTCCCCAGAAAAAATCGGAAGATCCTGAACGTTATTGCGGTTCAGAATCGTGAGGAGATTGGCCATATCTTGATCTCGAAAAGATGAATCACGAGCAGCTGGAGGCGGTACTGGAGTCTGCTGCAGCTGTGCAGATAAACCTGGTTGTTTAGCTGGTATTCCTCGCACTGGTGTAGACTGGCAGTTGGCTAACGTGGTTTTCAGAAGTACCTGATGATTCGCCTGTATCTTCTTGATTATATCCAGCTTGGTGGATCTTGAAACATCTGCACTTGATGGTGGAACGACTTTAGAATTCGCTGGTGCTTTAGGGTTCGAGAATTTAGAGAGCTTAAGCTTCGTCTCTTCTAACTCAGCACGCAATTCTAAAAGCTCTTTATCGCGTTGAGCAACTGCCGCCTGTGCAACTACCGCAGCCTCCATTACAAACTCCACCTCATCCAAGGAGGTTGAGAGACGATCCGAACCTCTGCGCCTTGATTGTGAATGCTCGGTGTCGTCACCATCGCGTGCCACACAATCTTCCTCCTCACAATACCAAGGAGTCATCGTATCAAACTTGTCAGGGTCAAAGCCGTGACAATCGTAGTGCCACCAACGCTTACATTTCTCACAGGACACCATTAAATCATCGTCCGGCTTCTTGCAGGCATTTGCAGTGCAACTGTGTACCGCACTTTCCATGTCAAAGCAGGGAACTTGTCGATGTGCAAAAAACGAACCTCAATTTCAATAAAATTTTGTTGTTCCAAGTTGTCTTAAAATGCCTTTCCAAAAAATAAACATCCACACTGCAAATTTGATATTAAATGGGGATTTTATTCTACAAGAAAATGAACATTAATGCTAATTCAGATATAAATTTAAGATTGCTTACGAAATTGGTATGGCTATCAAGTTGACAATTTTCTTGAACAACTGCAATTCTTGAACAACGAAATTCTTAAATCTATAGAAAAAGCAGAATAAGATAATGAAACTACATATGTGCAAATTATAGATTTACCTTAAAATTCTTTATAAACGCTAGCAAATTACGAATTCTTAGATTACAAATCGCAAAATTATAAATTTTAAACTCAAATATGGCGAACTAATAAATTTTCTTTTTGCGAACTGGACACGATGATTCTAACCTTAAAATGACAAGTCAAAATGAATGTCGTTGGCCACCTGCTTTCTACTTTCGAAGATAAAAAATAAAAAATGCCCTCATCTCTTTCTTTTAGAAAGAGATGCGAACATTGACGTCTACCTGGCGTTCGAAAATTGCAGGGTGACTCGATGACAGTTAGATTTGACCAACACAAAACGATTTTATGATCCTTGAAGTAATCGAAGGCAAAGGAGCCACGTACCTACATGAAGCTTCAATGCCGCAGTTCATTGGTAACTTTATAAGGAAATACCTCTTGATTTAGTTGGATTTCAATAGTTGGATTCAATAGGACAGGTAATATTACATTCATTTGTTTTCCAATCCTAAAATATTAATCAATGGCGATATAGGTGTCAGCGATGGAACAGTCCTAATTTGATTCGATCGATAGAGTACACAAACAGTCCCTTCTGGACGAAATTTATTAAGAAAGAGACAACAGTATAATGTTAAATCGTAAAAGAAGAAATTTCTTGAATTTTGATAGAAGCCGCCTCAGATAAGTATTGGCAACGAAAACTACATAACGCGTTTAAGAATTTTAAGAAATTGTGAATTTCATTTTTGCCTTCGCCATTTTTAAAGATTGTGCCGTTCTATATAGATAGCAAAAAAATGTAATTTCCTTTGCTTTGTAACTTATAAAAAATTTGTTAACAAGAATTTCTTTCTTATTTAGAGAAATAAACCACATTTCAACCAAATCCCAAATCCAAAGAAAATTGAAGTTTATTTCGCAAAGCTACAGCCAAGAACCGACATCTTTATTTCTATTTTTGCTGGAAATCTTCGAATTTCGTTCGCCTGGACATCTTTATGCATAATTTTACATTTTTGATTGGAAATCTTTTCTCGATTGAAAATTCTTTTGCTGCGATTTGGAAAGAGTTTGCCGGGTATTAAACCAATTACCCAGAACTCCATTTTCTTTGCCGCCAGAACTCCATTTTCTTTGCCGCCAGAACTCCATTTTCCTTTGCCGTTGGAAAGAGTTTTTGCGGGTATTAAGCTTCTGGTTCTGCCGGGTACATGTCGGTTACCCAAGATCCGAGGAGAACGAGCAAAAGAAGTACCAAAGGCATTCCAGCATCGAGATTTCGAGAGTTTGTCACGTCCGACGACACAGCAACCAGTAGCATGCCAATGGGAAGGTCACCACCTGCTAAGGCACCGCCTGCCAGTTCGGCCACGAATTTGCCACCGCCAGCCAGTTTGGCCACAGATTATTTGGCACCGCCGGCCAGTTCGGCCACGAATTTGCCACCGCCAGCCAGTTTAGCCACAGATTATTTGCCACCGCCAGCCAGTTTAGCCACAAATTTGCCAACGCCAGCCAGTTTAGCCACCATGTCTGTCGCCAATATGCCGCCGCCCACCATGTCTGTCGCCAATATGCCGCCGCCCACCACGTCTGTCGCCAATATGCCGCCGCCCATCACGTCTGTCGCCAATATGCCGCCGCCCACCATGTCTGTCACCAATATGCCGCCGCCCACCATGTCTGCCGCCAATTTGCCACCACCTGCCGAAACCGTAAGTACTTTTACACCTTTTAATATGGTAGAAGGCGATTCCGAATCGCGTATTAATGACTTCCATAGGAAGATTGACGAAGTCAGAATGGAATTTACTAATCAAATTAAACAAATGCAAATATTGTTAAGCGCGACCAATAAATCCATGCAAAACATATCTATAAGCCTGGGTAATGAGCTGGCTAGATCGCAAAACAATAATCAAGCTTCCACCGCCAATAGCATGCCATCTTTTTCGTTAATTAACGATTTTCAGCCAGCCACATCATTGCCACACAGCGTTTTAAGTCAGCCAGGGTCAAGCCAACAGCCAGTGCAATTATTTAATCAACCCGCACAGCCTGTATACCAATGTGCTCCAAGTATCACACCGTCACAGCCTTTAAATCCCTACAACGAATTGTACCATGGAATGATACAGCAGCGCCAGAAGCGGATATATCCCCTTCCAGTGTTTACTGGAGCAAACATTTTATGAATCTTTCCAAAGTACAACAGTGGAATTTGGGTATAACCCATTACATAACATCATGCGATTGAGAGATGCCATCAAAGGGGAAGCAAGAGAGGTAGTCGAGGCGCTTCTGACAAATTCCAACAACGTAGATGCAATTATATCTACTCTTGGAGATATGTATGGTCGACCGGAGCAACTGATTAGAAGTCAGATTGAGAAGGTTCGAGCTTTACCACCAGTCATCGAAGGTGACCTTGCTTCTTTGGTCAATTTTGCGAACAGAATCACGAATGTGACAACCTTTTTGAAGAATGCTGAGGGTGAGCACCACATCTGCAATCCGACTTTGTTGAGCGAACTAGTTGCGAAGCTGCCTACAGCAAAGCAAATGCAATGGGCAGAGAAGTGTCTGCAGTTGCAAGGACGACCATCCATTATAGATTTCAGTCAGTGGCTGGTCAGTTTGAGAAGGTTGGCCAACATGGTTTCTGACACACTACCATCTTCTCAATCAGCTGTTAACAATAGTGCCAATCGAAGACTTCCACCACCGAATACTAATGCCGCTAGAGGTCGCCGCTTTGCCTACGTTAGTATTGCTCAACACAAATGCCTTGCTTGTGAAGGACGATGTAAGAGTCTCGGCGAATGTAATTCCTTTTCAAGGCTTTCAACTAAGGATCGTTGGTCGAAAGTAAAGAACTTAAAAATATGCTTTTGTTGTCTAAATGCGGGTCACCAAGTCGGTCAATGCCGCTTACGAAAGCAATGTGGGATCGAAGGTTGCGCATACAAACACCATCGCCTGTTACACGAGGTTAGAAGAGGATTCACGGAAAATACAAGAAGCATGAGTGACAATAGAGTCAGAGCTGCTACAGATCGCCCAAATACTAATAACCAGCAAGAACATCGAAGCTGCCACGCTGAGAGTCATCACGGTAAAGACATTTTGTTTCAGATCTTACCCGTCCAAATTTATGGTCCAAACAAAGTAATCAAGACTCATGCATTTGTTGATGATGGGGCCAATGTTACGATGATCGATGAAACTATCGCCCAAGAATTGGGAATAAAGGGCAAGCCGGACTCTCTCGTTTTACAGTGGCTAAATGACAACACCGTGACCCAAAGATCCGAAGTGGTCGAGATCATTTTAAGTGGGGTTGAAGAAGGTGCAGTGAAGTTCAAGATGTTGAACGTATACACCTCTAAGAGCATGTGTCTGCCGACACAAAGTTTTAGCCATGTTGAGATATTGCGAAATAAGAGCAATATTCACCTAGAAGGGTTGCCACTAAAAGAGTATAATGATATTCAGCCGAAGATTATTATCAGCCTAGCCCACGCCTTTCTCACCGTGCCCTTAGAAAGTCCACGCGCACCCTTGAGTACTGGGCCCATCGCTTCTAGAACTAGATTAGGATGGATGGTGTATGGACCGATCTCAACCAATGAACCCAACGACAAGACTCGTCGCCATGCCCTTCATTTAAGAAGAATTGAGAGCGAGAAGGAAGACATCAACAAGGATTTAAACGAATTAATGCGAAGTTATTTTGAAGTTGAAACGCTAGGAGTGCGCACCGAAGCCAAGCCAGTAAAGTCCAGAGCAGAGGAGAGAGCCATGTTCCTACTTGAGTCGACAACCAGATATTTGAATGGACGCTATGAAATGGGACTTCTTTGGAAAGATAATTTAGCCGCATTTCTAGATAGTTACCCTCTAGCATTGAACCGCCTTAAGAATGTCGAAAAGAAGATGGCAAAGGACTCAGAATATGCCAAGGAATATATACTTAAGATGAGAGACTACCTGAAAAAGGGTTATGCGCGAAAACTGAGCGCAACCGAAGTCGAGTCCATAACACCGAGAACATTCTATCTGCCCCACTTTGGAGTAAAGAATCCAAACAAAAGGGGGTACGTATTGTATTCGACGCAGCCGCAGAAGTACAACAATTTTCATTAAATAAGGCATTGTTAACAGGCCCAGATCTGAACCAGTCTTTGATATCGATTTTGTTCAAATTCAGGGAAGCTCCGTATGCGGTTTGCGGCGACATCAAGGAGATGTTTAGCCAAATCAGCATAGCGAAAGGAGATCAAGACAGTCAAAGGTTTTTATGGCGAGAGGATCCAGAGAAGCCAGTAGAAGTGTATGTAATGCAAAGGGTGATATTTGGAGCTACATGTTCGCCTACAATGGCCCAGTATGCAAAGAACACAAACGCATTAAAGTTTGAAAGCGAGCATCCAAGAGCTGTGAAGGGCATTGTGGAGAGACATTACGTCGACGACTATGTGGATAGCTTTCAAAACGAAGACGAAGCAATAAAAGTTTTAAGTGAAGTCATAAAGATACATCGAGCGGCTGGTTTTGACTTATGCAACATTATATCGAACTCGAAGAAACTAATGACGTCAGCGAACAGTCTAAGAGACGTCTCAGAAGCTGTTGGAGTCGACAATAAATTAGAAAGAGTCTTAGGACTACACTGGTTACCAGAGCCCGATGTTTTCATATTCAAGTTAAGCTTCAACAAGGTATCGTCTGCGGTTTTGAGCTTCCAGAGGAAGCCTACGAAAAGAGAGTCACTGAGTCTGACGATGTCCGTGTTTGATCCCTTTGGGTTCATAGCCGATTTCATGATCACACTAAAAGTCTTGATGCAATTCACTTGGAAGGCTGGTTTACAATGAGACGAACCATTATCAGATGAAATTTATTGCAAATGGAAAGTGTGTATTCAAGAACTTCCCCGGCTCGAGATGTTTCAAGTGCCCCGTTGGTATGAAGCTGACTTCAAAGATTGTAAGACGGACATCCATGTATTTGTAGATGCAAGTGAGGAAGCGATGGCAGTTGTGGCATACTGGAGGATAATACTTAAGAATGATATAAGAGTAGTTTTCATCGCAGGCAAAAGCAGTCTCGCTCCAACACGCTTCCATACAATTCCGAAGTTGGAATTACAGGCAGCCGTAATGGGAGTGCGCTTAATGGAAGCCATTGAAAAACAACATACAATTAAAGCAAATGAGCGTTGGTTTTGGAGTGATTCTCATACTGTAATACGCTGGATAAGATCTGAACACCGAAATTATAAGCAGTATGTGGCAAATCGGGTGGCAGAAATCCTGGAAGTCAGTAGGACTGAAGACTGGAGGTGGTGTCCAGGGCGTCTTAATCCTGCTGACGACGCAACAAGGGCGAAGATTCCTGTGCAATGGCAACCAGGTGGCAGGTGGGTTAAAGGACCCGCATTTTTATACGAAAACGAAACCAAATGGCCTGATGAAACTTTGATGTGTAAAGAAGTAGACAAGAGCCCTGATGAGCTTCGAGCCAAACATGTGTTACTGGCAACACAGCAGGTAAATTTTCTAAATAGCCTTATTAATCGTTTTTCGAAGTTTCCCAGATTAAAACGGACCATCGCCTGGATCTATCGATTCCTGGGCAACCTTAAAAGAAAGAAAACGAAACAAGAGCTGGTGAAAGGAGAGCTGGTGGCAGAAGAAGAAGAAGCAGCTGAAAGAAGACTCTGTCGTTTGGTCCAGCAGGAAGCATTTCCAGACGAATACGCGGCTTTATCGCACAGCAAAATTATACCATCGTCAAGCAGCATCAAAACGTTGAACCCATGTCTAAGCCCAGACGGAATTTTATACGTGAACGGACGAATAAATAACGCCAGCTGCCTCTCCATCCAAGCCAAACAACCCATCATCTTACCGACGACACACACTCTCACGAGTTTATTGGTGCGATTTTACCACCAAAAATTCCATCACATCAACATGTTAACAGCGATCAGCGAATCACGGAGAAAGTTCTGGATCCCATCGATCAGAAGACTGATGAATACCCAACGTATACAATGCCAGGAATGCCGCGTCCGCCGAGTCAAACCAATTCAGCCGCAAATGGGAATCTTGCCACCAGACCGTGTGACGCCTTATGTACGTGCCTTTACTTATACTGGGTTGGACTATTTCGGTCCTATCACAGTATCGATACGACGACAGAAAGAAAAGCGCTGGGTCGCGCTGTTTACCTGTTTAACTACACGTGCCATACATCTTGAGCTGGCCACAGACCTTACCAGCGACGCCTGTCTAGTGTGTATCCGGAACTTCGTCAACCGACGTGGCGTGCCAAAATTAATTCGAAGCGACAACGGGACAAATTTTGTCGGAATTCCCAAAGAACTGCAAGGAGCCCAAAGGTTCTTGGATCAAGACGTTATCAAGACCGGTCTTTCCCCGTTGGGAATTCAATAGAAATTCAACACCCCCTCGAATCCTGCTGAAGGTGGCGTCTGGGAGAGACTGGTTCAGTCGGTGAAGAAAGCTTTATATGCAATGCTCAAGGAACAATCACCTCGTCTTGAAACTCTACAAAGTTTTCTTATCGAGGCAGAAAACATCGTGAATTCCAGGCCTTTGACACATATCGCGGTAACACCTGAAGAACCTGAGCCTTTAACGCCTAACCACTTTTTACTAGGGTGTACCAACTCCACACAAACGCCAGCACCATTCGAGCCACGACTTATGTGTCTGAGGAAGCAGTGGCGGATAGCGCAAAATTTAAAAAACGGTATGTGGCACCAATGGGTCAGAGAGTATCTTCCCGAGTTAACCCGAAGGACGAAATGGTGTTTGCCCACAAAGAACATCAGTCAAGGAAGCCTTGTGTTGGTATGTGACGTTGAAGTCCCGAGATCACAATGGAAGAGAGCGAGAGTGTTAAAACTGTACTACGGAAAGGATGGAGTAGCCAGGTCAGCAGTGATAAAGACGAACTCAGGAGAATTAAGAAGACCAGTGTCAAAGTTGGCGGTACTTGATGTCCACGTACCAGAAAATGGTGAGGCTTCCCCCTCCAGGTCAGCTCACGGGGGTGGGGATGTCAGCGATGGAACAGTCCTAATTTGATTCGATCGATAGAGTACACAAACAGTCCCTTCTGGACGAAATTTATTAAGAAAGAGACAACAGTATAATGTTAAATCGTAAAAGAAGAAATTTCTTGAATTTTGATAGAAGCCGCCTCAGATAAGTATTGGCAACGAAAACTACATAACGCGTTTAAGAATTTTAAGAAATTGTGAATTTCATTTTTGCCTTCGCCATTTTTAAAGATTGTGCCGTTCTATATAGATAGCAAAAAAATGTAATTTCCTTTGCTTTGTAACTTATAAAAAATTTGTTAACAAGAATTTCTTTCTTATTTAGAGAAATAAACCACATTTCAACCAAATCCCAAATCCAAAGAAAATTGAAGTTTATTTCGCAAAGCTACAGCCAAGAACCGACAATAGGCTTTCTTATTGTGTCCTATATGTTGGAACTACTGGATTGCTCAGTTCAGGCTGCTTTATCAGCATTTACCTAGGCTCGGCCGCCAGGAATCTACAAGCAGGAATATATTCATGACCTCTTTAAAAGGTACGACAATAAGGAGGATGCTACCCCAGCACCTGCATTGCCTGATTGATTCTTTGAGTTTTATGGCAATGGATTGTAGCAAAATAAGCCCCAATAATGCAGCAGATACAAATGGTGCTGTGGGCTCTCGAATTCCAAGAAAAAACGGCACAGGGAGATGATAATTAAAGATAATCACTTCATGATGGGAGTTTCTGGAGTTGTTTTACTGAAGGACGAACCTCGCTTAGGTGAAATTCAGCTAAAAGTTCAATATATGTGTGGCTATGTAACTTAGGGTTTTCCTCAACATGGGGTCTTGGAAAGCCGATGGAACTAGGTACATAATGCTCATCAAGGGAAAAAATGAGGTCTACTTTTTTTTTTCGAAATCATTCCTGTTTCCAAGTAGACAGTATTACCCTTCCCCAACACGGGAATCTTCTAGAAAGTGTCTGCGAAACGTTACTAGACGGGGTATGTTTAATGGTTGATTTTTATTAATGAAAAATTCTCAATCTTTTATTTTTTTATAAAGGAAATGGTTATTGATAAAATAAAAGGGCAATGCAAACCCCTTTATTTAGTATATTAGGCGCGTTTTATTGAAACTTTTCTATGTGCACTTATGTGCTCTTATCAATAAAACGATTTTTGGTTATATGCACTTAGCAAGTTCACTTTCAGTTTTAACTTTCAAGGTTGGTACCCTTTGCACTTGTTCTAAGGATAAGAAACATTAAAAATTTGCATTCTAAGGATATAAATGCATACCTTTTACTTTCCATTTCTATTTTTCTCTATTTAATTCTCGATTCTCAATTTATTTGCCGCATTTCAACTTTTTACTTTCGATCACAGAATAAGGAATATTTTAGGCTTTACTGGCCTAGCTGCTATTCACGATGTTGAATTCTTAGCTACTATTCCCTCTATTCTGGGATTGGATACGCTTCGTATTTAGTATGGAGGGATGGTGGTGGATTTGGTGGAGATACTCAACTTCCATTAATTGTCTATGGCACGCAATTGGCTCTAAACTGGGTAGGTATGGACTCCGATATTTTTTTGGCAAGCATAATATGTTGGGTGTAAGAAAAATCATTAAAACCAATGATTCAGAAAACTGTAAAATATGTTTTCTTTTGCTTTTCAGGGCTTGATTGACTTGCTTGCTATGACAGCAACATCATCACTCTCTTCTACAAGATAAATATACAGCCCTATCATCGTAACAGATCGGAGAAACATACGATCGTAGAGAAGTTCCGATCGTAACATTTATTTTGTTTATGGTATCCGTTTCGTAAAGGAAACACTGACGCATGTAGGTGACATAAAACAACCCTTCCGCGACTACTTTGCTATCGGAGACATCGGATAGAATAGAAAACCAAGAAATCGGCATGCATCGCATGAATTCCGAATGCGTTCCCACCATTTTCACATTTAATCGCCATGCATCGCATGAATTCTAGACGCGTTGCGGTGAGTTTGACATTTTCATCGCATTGTTTCGTTCTTTTCGGAGATATGTCCGATTAAGCAATCGGAAACGTTACCATAATACAAATATCTTAAACTTCGTACAAATCGGAATGAATTTCGTTCCGATCTGTTACGATAATAGGGCTGATAAAGTTGCTGGTTGCATCTTCATTCCATATGTGGTTTGGCTCAGTTTTGCCTCGGTGCTTAAATACTCCGTATACAAACTAAACGTAGTTGATAAAGATAAGAAATCTACTGAAGCTTCCACCAAAAAAGAATTGACTGTATGTAGGTGCATTTCGATTAGAGTTGGTGGACCTATAATATCAAGCACAATTCTTTTTTTCAATTGCTCAATTGTTTTACCAAAAAAAAGAAAGAAGTATTTTACATGCGAGGATTGGTCTCGCAATTAGTTTGTAAGGGAAAAAGTTGCTTAATGTTGGTTGAATGTTAACAAATAAATAATTGTATTTCTATGGTGCGAAGCTATTTGAGTATACACACACGAATTTGATCTATCATAGGGTGTGGCTAGCGATTTATATCTAAATCTGTCTTCCAAACAGAAATAATATCAACGTTTTGGATAACACGACTTGTTTTTAAGCTGTAGCTTTCGATTTCTCTGTCCTACAGTCTTGGTGGGAACAGGGCTTCCTCAAGAAACAAACACTCACTCTTGAAGTCGCAGTCGTCGTTTTAATGTAGTTCTTTCTTACAGCCCATAGACACTTAGACAGGGCCAAAGAATATTGGTTCAGAACCAAATTGAAATCTGAATGTAAGGTTGTGTATACTGAAAGAACTCATCAAGTAATTTTCATTTAATGTTTATTGGGAACGTTTGGTTTGATGGTTATCTGATATGTCAGATAAATTTTCAGAGGACTTCTTCGTTCCTACCGTACCTTTTCAAGAAACAAAAACAATTATAGGAGTTAAAGATTTATGAAATCTGTTTTATCTGCAAAGCGTCTCTTCTATGTTTTGGAGATTGCAGCTTCAGAAATAAACTTTTAGGTACTAGAAATCATACATAATCTTGCAAGCATATATACGTATATATTTATTAAATTCAAATAAAACAAAACAAAGTAAACTTTCTCATGAAAGTTGATACAAATCCTTGTTAACTAAGTTGTTTCTTGTTTGATTCAAATAACAGTAGTTTATTTATATATTTTTTAAGTATAACATCTCTTAGATGCAACACCTTGTCCAAAATATTGTGTATTTTCCTTATACTTCCAATCACACAAAAGCTAATGTGGTAAGAAGTCTGTTGTTTTTAAACAAATCGAACCTCTTGGCATTCTTTCTCGTACCAAGTAGCGATATATGTGAATCTGATGATGCTTTTAAAGTGTTTAAGGAATTATCCCTAAGCTTGTTGATTTCATTAATGGAACCTGTTTTTATTGCAATTAATGCTGATATTGAGTTTCTTTTATTGCTGTTGCAAGATATGCTAATTGATCTGGAGTACTGTTTGCTACTAAATCCTTAAGTCTTTTTTGTCAATTATTTCTTTTATTTTAGCCACCAAGTACCACTTCTATTTGGATCCTTGGCCAGCAAACCAATTAAAAGTCTTTTAGCTTCTTCGGATATTGTTCGCGGGAATCGAACGTCTTCAAGTAGTATCAATGTGAAGGGGACATCACGATCACGATTGTAAAACGGAAGACGAACATGTGTACATCTAAAAGAAACAAAATATTGATATGAAAGGAAAAAAAGATTCGCAATTTCGTATGCGTACTCACCATTTCATACCACTCCGGTGTCCCACCGCAAAACGTTTTCGTTCTTCGTTGTGCGTCCATATGTAATATCCTCTTTTCATAGACCAAAGTCGACAATTTTAATATGACCATCCTTGTCCAATAGAGGAGTGCGGTAACCCAAGGCTGAAATTATTTCGGCTCCATAAAATCGAGTACGTTCCTCTGTAAAAACACGCTCACAACTTAGATGGAAGAAGAGTTCACCGCCATTCACGTACTGCATCACGAAGCAGAGGCGATCATTGGGTTGAAATGAAAATTTTAATGAATGAAAAAATAAAAAGATCCAAACAGAGAATAAGAATAAGATAAATCAAAGTTATTTTTGCTCCTTACAATGAAAGACGGATGATTTGTTGTTTGTAGAACTCTACTCTCGGTGAGAGTGTGTGTTACTTCGTCCTTTTGTATGATGACTTCCTTTTTGAGAATTTTAATCGCATAGAGCTTCGCTGTCGACTTTTCACAACAGAGGATTACTTTTCCGAACGTACCCTTGCTTAGAACTTTCAAGAACTCAAAGTTTTTCAGTGTCTGCGGATGGGATGAATATGAATTGGATGTGCATCAGTGTGTTAAGTGGTAGCATGCATGTACTTACAACTTTCTTTTTGCCACTTATCTTTCTGTGGATGTGCCGTTTCTCCTTCTTCAAAATAGTGCAAGCAGCAACTGAATTCAAATAGAAAAAGAAGAGAATGATGAGTAAAATTCGCATATTGTTGTGTTGTATTAGGCAGCAGGCGACTACGAGACTATGACACGATGGCATTCAGGCAGGCTAACGAAATAATTATGGGGAATTACACCACCACGACTGCTGCTGCCGATGCCGCATGTGTCTTGACGTTGCGTTCATCTATCGTTTCAATGGCAAAGTTTATACTTTCTCGTTTTACAATGCTTTACATAGTTGATTCATTTGACCTGCATGCAAAATCATTAAAATAATATAAATTTATAAATTAAATTCGTTTTACTTACTTTTCCTCAAAGACTTTTGGTTCCGAGGCCGATGTATGTAAGCAAAGCATGTTCAATTGGAACAGCGTTTTTTTAAGTAACTTTCTGTTGAATTGGCTAGCAATATCGCATTCGCTAAAGTGTTTTTCACAAAAAAATCTGTTTGAGAGACTCAAACACTTCCAATTTTTAACAGATATTTGTTTCCAGATATTCTTACACAGGTATCGCGTCGGTCATCGGTTGGTAAGCGAAAAAATGCAATAGCTACAAGGATTTTTCACAAAAAGACAGTTTTGATAATCACACATTATAGACATTATGGATGTTTTGTTTAATTTGTGTTAAGAGCTCTTAAATACAAAGAAAACAATGCTTGCATTTGAAATTAATTTTTAAAAATAAACTTTTAACTTATTTGTTTTAGCGCAGCAAAATTGTATTGTCAACAGCATTGTAGAGCTGTGTCAATCGCGATTGATTCGGTCTTTTTGACCCGTTCACTGGAAATGATTGATGATTGCAATCATACAAAACTAAAACAGTCAATCACCATTTCAATCATTTCCATAGAACGCCACTGAAAGAAACTCAGTATTTTACTTTTTTTATATGCTGTATTTCTTAGATGAATAAAGAACAAGATGGAAAACCACACTAACACATTGATACCACCCCACAAGCTGCTGCACGCACTCATTCACAAAACTTCACTAGCACAACTTTATATTCGGATCTCAACACTGGGCTTACACAAAATTTCACTAACACCACTTTATATTCGGATCCACACACAGGGCTTACACAAAATTGTACCGTAGTATTGGTATTCTCGTCTGGGAACCGGTTTTTGTTGTTTTTTTTTTTTTACTTTTAGTCACCTTAAGGCTACGTCTGGCAGAATTTTTGGATTTAAAACTTTTTTTTTGGGTTTTGTAAATAAAATTTATTTGTGATTATATACTTTTTAAAGTATTTGGAAATAAAAATTTAAGCATCAAAATATTAAAATATTTTCTTTTTTGTTAAACATTACTCTGAGTAGTCTCCTCCCTTCTATTTCTTCTTTTTTAAAAAACGTTTCTTAAGAGAAATAGACAGAAAAGTATGACTGTTAAAAAAATATATACTAAAGCAAAACAGTAACCAATAAATATGAATTCATTTTGCATTTGTTTGATGAAAGAGATTCTAACTTAAGCTTTCTATTCTCTTCTTGAAGCTGAGTTGAAAATTTAAGAAGTTAATTAATTGAATTAAAAAAAAAAGACAAAAGTAAAATAATTGAAAGCGGATATCAAACTATGTAGACATTTTTTGAAAAACTTATCTCAGTCAAAATTATTGAAATGCAGCGATCTTGCAGACATTATGGAGAGCTCAGAAAGCCTTCATTCATCTCTGTAGCACAATTATTAACAAAGCACCAACACTTTTAGTTTTAATTTTTTTGAACAAATTGAAAGTGGACATGAAACTATGTACACATTTTTTGAAAAACTTATTTTAGCCAAAATCTTTAAATGCAGCAATCTTGTAGACATTATGGAGAGCTCAAAAAGCTTTCATTCATTTCTGTAGCACAATTATTAACAAAGCACCAACACTTTTAGTTTTAATTTTTTTTTGTGTTAAGAAAAATTGAAAACTTAAAGCGTTGGCGCTTTGTTAATAATTGTGCTACAGAGATGAATGAAGGCTTTCTGAGCTTAACAGAATGTAGACAAAAATTTCACATTTAAAGATTTTGATTGAGACAAGTTTTTAAAAAATTTTCTACCGAGCTTTTAATAAAAACAAAAAATCAAAACTAAAAGTGTTGGTGCTTTGTTAATAATTGTGCTACATTATTAATAATGAAAGCTTTCTGAGCTCTCCATAATGTCTACAAGATTGCTGCATTTAAAGATTTTGGCTAAAATAAGTTTTTCAAAAAATGTGTACATAGTTTCATGTCCACTTTCAATTTGTTCAAAAAAATTAAAACTAAAAGTGTTGGTGCTTTGTTAATAATTGTGCTACAGAGATGAATGAAGGCTTTCTGAGCTCTCCATAATGTCTGCAAGATCGCTGCATTTCAATAATTTTGACTGAGATAAGTTTTTCAAAAAATGTCTTTATAGTTTAATATTTAGGTTTTGGTATTCATAAAAAGTTAAGACAAATAACCGAGCTGAGGGAGCGAATCACAATATAATGAGTCCCAATAGAATCAGTATAGTTGCATTTTTATGAGTTTTCACATTTTGCCCAGCTTTACAAAAAAAAATTGAGTTTTTAAAAAACTATAACTTTGGTGTTGTTCAAACCCTGCCCTTAAGAATTTTTCAGTGTGGTGAAAATTAAATTTCAGGTTATGTTTTAAATTGACAAGCAAAAACAATAGTTTCAAACATGAACATGAAGGCTGATTTTTATTATCCAAATACAAAAACATCTACTTTCGATGGGATATCAACGGGTAAAAAATAAAAACTTAATAAAAATATTGTTTTTGAATATATATCACTGTTTCAGAACTCCAAATTAAGCTGCATAAACGAGATTATGACTTCTCGAGATGTAAAAAAATTCTTTCGGATTGCGATCGACGAAAGGATGAACAGAAGAAAAAACAAAGCGACAATAAATGTGACCAGGAAGAAACCAGGACGGAGAGCTATATTATCAAAAAAGATGAAAGCAGCGATAATATCAAAGATGTGGCAATGGAAGCAGATGAAACTGACCAAAATGTAGAACCTAATCAAACTAGTGGTGCTGTGGAAGCGAATGGAAATAAAATGTCTGTTGGATGCGCTGTTGATGAAGAATCCCTAGGTCGTGATGCTGCCATTAAGAAGAACGTAGACTTTTTTAACAAATTGATTGTAATTCATGCGACTCATGGGAATAAAGTCAGCACCTAAGTCAGGCGGCGCCGACGGTGATACTGCAACGGCAGTAGAAAAGCACGGTCCTGACGTCAAGTCAAGACAAGCAATGTTTTCCAGCATGGAGCAGCAGTATGAGGTTGCACGGCAGGTCACACATACAATGCGAAGTGTCGGACTAGGGTTTTGCTCTCACAACAATGTTAAACAGAGTAAGTTGTTACGAACAAATTAAACGAAAAAAAGTGTTAAACGAAAAAAATAAAGATTTTTTATGATCTAAAATCAAAAGAAAGGTTATCTCTTTTTATTTTTGGAAATTTGAAGTTTATGTTTGGTTGGATGTGATGATTCTTCCTGTTCGTCACTAACATCTAAGTGTTCATCATGTTCGCTGTTTTCGTGTAGGTTCTATCCGTACCTACATCATGACAAAAAATACCAGAATTAAACTCACAATGATACTAGTAATAAATTAATCAAGGGTTATCCAAGTAATTTTTCATTGTTATTTAACAAAACATTTTGAATGAACAATAAATGTGAGTTCTATCAGTTCGATCTCTCAAAAACACCCATTCACCATTTCTCAGTGTGCTTTCAATAATTTTGACTTGAAAATCTTCAAGATACTTTGTGTATACCTATCTCATTTTGGAATAGTTGACTCCTTCCATTTCTTCAACGTAAATGTAATTTGTAAATGTTGTTTAAGATGACGCATCAGTTCGACTATTATAAGCATCCGTTCTTTTTCATTCATGATATTTGTGGGAACCTTTTCATCGTTTTGGGATGCCTTGCCGTTTTTCTTTTTATTTTTCTTAGCTTGTGAATTTTGTGATGTTATTGCAAACCGTTCATCACACATAGACAAAATAAACGCATTAAGGGATAGAATCTGTAACAACAAAGCAATCAAATTAATTGACAATTGAACCAAAAGATTTTTTTTTAAATACCTCAATTGCAACTGAAATCTTTTGCTGCACCGACCTGCGACACCAAAGGTTATCTTCGCTGTTATTACTTTCTTTAATAGCATCTAAAAACACCAATGTTGCATCAACGACACTATTGCTTATCACTTTGCACTGCTTCATTTTTATATTGCCTGTATGCAGGTCTATAATGAATTGTGATAGATCGCTGAAGAATTTTTCATACGGTAGAAGAAGAATTTATTAGAAATCTTCTACGTAATACGTAATTCATCAGACCTATCCTCTGGAACAGGCTATTCAAACCTTGTTGCAGCAATTCCACAGTGTCGGTATCTTTTATTGGGGTCATCCTTCGTTATGCAACCTTGTTATGCAACCGAAAATGTGATAGATTTTCAAGCACAACAACTTTACATGGAAATTACTAGGACTGTTTTTTAGAACATATTGCAGTAAACACAGTGCCTAGAACAGTCAGTCGGTCTGATTTTTGTTCTCTTACCTAAACGTCATACAATACGTTGGCTGCAAAAAAAAAAGAAGTTTACAAAAATTGTGAAATGTGACATTGTTAAACTTAAGATTTAAGTACACACCTGCAAGCAACGCATATGGGTCTGATGATCCCATATCAGAGGGCAAGAGATTTTTACCAAACGAGCTCAGCGCTCAGCTCGTGTTCGTAATGCACTGCCATTAACCCCTAAGTCATTTTACTTGCACTCTGCGGTAATGATGTCGAAGATATTCCAGTCTTTTAGAGAGAGAAAAATTGAAAAAGAGTTTCACTTCCACATTCTTCAAATCACTGAACTTAAGCAACCAAAGCAGAGGCTGTCTTTGATTCGTATTTTCAGTTTGGTGGCAGAACACTCTTGGTCTTGTAGTACCTGGCCAGCCTGTGGATTCTTGATTCAACAATAATCAAACGGAACTTGCCATCCTTGTCCTTACGATTACATTCCAAGTGCTTGTGCATAGCAACAGCCCTCTTGATCAAATGGTACAGATCCTCTGGGATGTCGGGCTATATGATACGAAGAATCTTGTTTCCATTTACGAAACGCACAAATGTATGATAAACTCAAAATTCACATCAAAAATGCAACTATGACGCGGAATTTTTATCTTCGATTGTCGAAGATAGTATAGTGGTCACTTTAATATACAATTTTAACACAATTTATGGTATTTTATTACGAAAAAATGTATTACGATCCCGACTGTAAAGAAATTCCTCTTCTAAAAATAAATAAAATGACTGAAATCTGAGACGTCAAATGAAAATAAACTCACCACACATATACTTCCACAACTTTTTCGCGCCTTTTTTCTGCAGCTCACACGTATTCACAGATGGAGGCTGCGATTACAAAAACAACAATGTAAACAAATGGAAGTTGCGGGGAAGGAGACGTAATGGTTTTCCATCTTGTTCTTTATTCATCTAAGCTGTATTTGTATGAGATGGGTGAAGACGACCGAAACTGAAACCAATGATTTGATAGAAACGAACGACGAGACCGAAACCAATCATTTGTACGAGCCGAACGTCTGAAAATGAAACCAATCACTTGAACGATAGACGAACGACCGACATTGAAACCAATCGCTTGAACGAAATGAACGACCGAGACTGAAACCAATCACCAATCACTTGAACCAAACGACCGACCGAGATTGAATTGAAACCAATCGTTTGAACGAAACGAACGAACGAGACTGAAACCAATCACCAATCACTTGAACCAAACGAACGACCTAGACTGAAACCAATCGTTTGAACCAGACCCGAAACGATTGACCGAAACTGAAACCAATCAAACAAGTACTACAGATGTTTTTCATTTCAGGTGAAGCACATATGCATACTTATGTTTATTTTATATTTTCAGTTTTTAGAATTTGATTGATTTAGAACTTTTCTAGTCCTTGTTTTAAAGCGATATTGGAAGATTTCTACTTCGAATTTTTTAAAGCCATTCTCACTGAAAATGTAAAATGAATGTAATGTGTGTATGTATGTGCACATCTAAAAAAGAAAACCATCCCCCATCTACAACTCAGTACCATATTATTGGTTCTTGCCTACGTTTCTGTTTCGATGTTGACTCGACTGCACCTATGTATGTATGTAGGTAGACACGAAACGTAAACAGAGAGTAATAAAGATTAAAAAATACAACGCTGCACCGCAAATGATTGGTTTCAATTTCGGTCGATCGCGCCAGTTCAAGTGATTGAATGATTGATTGAAATGACCGAATCTTTCCATTGAACGATTGATGATTAGTTCGTTCACTGGAAATGAACGATTGACACAGCATTACAGCATTGACATAAAATGACAAAAACAGAGAGACATCTGTTGTTAAGTGGTAAATTTTCTCGTTACTTCTAGGAAAACAATAGATGGCCATAGCGGAAAATCACGATTATTTTGCCACTATCCTTTCAGGGGCGCAAAGTCGCGGGACCGCTTTGCTTTTAGGCATTGACATAATTGGGACTGGCCATCACGACGCGTAGCGGCAAAAATAGAAATGAGCAGGGGCACAACAAGTCACATTTTGTATTGAAATTGCCACTTTTCCAAAAAAATTGTTTAAAAATATAATGTTTTGCCGGTCGAATATTCGAAATTCTTATTGAAATAGATTAATAAAAGTGTAAAGAAAAATATGAAATTAAAGCACAACCAAAAAGTTTACTGGAAGTGTCCAAAATGCAAGTGCAAAAACGAGCTGTGATTTTCAACAAAAATTTAAGTTGAAAAATATGAATTAAAATTTCCACAAAAGCACAAATTAAGCTCTTAATCAAGAATGTGTGTTAGTTTAAATCAATAAAATATCGAAGACCACTCATAATTCAATGAAAATTTAAGTTAAACAAAATTTATCATCCCCTCAACAAAATCTCCGTAGCGCTTTGTTTACATTTTTTCCCATACAAAAATGGCATATTCTTAAATTTTTCAAAAGCAAATTAAATACATTTGAAAGGTAAAAATCACTCGTGTGCACTGTTTTATTCAAGCTTTAACATTTTAAGATGCTAATGCGCTCATAGTTCAATCACTTTTATTTGATTTTATATTTTATTTAAATTATTTAATCCGACACCATTTCTTCTTTTTTCAGTACAATTTGTATGGGCTGTCAAAACAGCATTTCACTTTGTGACCCCACTTTAGTTCCAAAACAACCGGCAGGTGGTGTGCAAACTCATGTTCCCAGTCCCAATAGATATGGACTGCCAGTACCCAACTTCACGTCGGTCCCACTTGATGCCCAGCGCCTGTGAAAGGATAGCGGCATTTGTGGGTACTAAAATTTGACATTACTCTGTCATCTCCTTGTCACCTTTTTTCATTAAAAAAAATTATTTTCTTTTGCAATGTAACACCCACAAATCCGAACGAGAATCCGAAATGATAATGTTTGTTTTTTATGTTGAGTACACGACAAAACCTAGTCCTAAATTCAATAGCGACTTTAGTAGTTGTCCAAATCTACCTATGAAACCTTGCCGAAAGGAAAGCAACAAGCCCCTATCTGGAAGAAACTAAAACAGTCAAGGGAGGTGGTGGAAAGGCTGCAAAACCACAGGAAAGGCAGGTCAAATGAGGAGACAAAGCTGCAGCGTCATGGAAGAAGGAAGAAGTCAACACTTCACCTCTTTTGGCTATCAACAACACGAAGAACCAACGTCTCAGCAGAAGCTAAGAGTGCTTAAGTGGACAT
This sequence comes from Melanostoma mellinum, assembly GCA_914767635.1. Classification (NCBI taxonomy): domain Eukaryota; kingdom Metazoa; phylum Arthropoda; class Insecta; order Diptera; family Syrphidae; genus Melanostoma; species Melanostoma mellinum. The sequence continues at coordinate 109,659,636 of OU612058.1, forward strand.
TTATCACACCAAGGGAAGAATTTACTGATTTGCTACGTGAGCAGATGACTACTGCCAACGTTAACAAAGAACTTATGGCAAACATGTTTCATGATGATTTTAGGTGAATTTCTTTTGCAGCTTTTGGTTTTTTTTTTTCGAATACTAAATGATTGATTTTAGGTATCACTTGAAGATGATTGAATCGCTGAACGAAGATTTGCCCAAGAACACCAAAGCCTTAGTTTGTAATTTGGATTTGAAGGAACGATACGGAAACGACTTAATCAATCAGTTTGCCCGAAATAACTAGCAGGGTCTTGAAAAATTGGAGTGACAGAATACACCACTGCCAAGCAAGCTACTGAAACGACATTGTTTTCCACAATTTGAGTTTCTGGGTTTTGATTTCTGAACATCTTGGACTACCACAAGCCAACTCCTTTTCAGTCAATGGAACTCGTTCGTTAACTGGGTACTTGTATTACATTCCTGTAGACAAAAATTAAAAGGACTAAAATCAATTATTGTTCTCTTCATATCATTTTATTCCTCTGATTTTAAAAGCTACACTTTTCTCAAGGCCTAGACTTTCTTTTTTTTTGCAAAAGACTTTCATCGGAATCAATGGCAACTCAGTTTCGTAAAGAACTTTTTTTATACTTCATCTTTCGAAGAGTGTATTTGATCTCCTCGTCTATTGTCTTCCTCTAAGAGAGAAACGTGGCTGGTTTCGCTTGTTTCTACATCATGTAGTATTCTTTGTGCGATGCCAGTACTCTTGTCTTAATTGAAAATCAAATCTGCATCCGGTGCACCTTTCTGATGTTTGAATTTCGGACGGTTCTTTTGTGATTGTAGAAGTGACTCTTGGTAGTCTTCCTCTTCAATGCGTTCGCTTATGTTGAGAGTAAGTCTCTTTACTTTTTCATTCTTTTCTCGTATGTTCTGCTCTTGGAGTTTTAAATTGATGACCAGGTGACTATCGGATATATATTATATATCTTATATATTTGATTAACATTTTCAAGGCCCGAGATATCATCTAATCATCTTTGTCTTCATCACGACGCCGTTCTTTTGTCTCGTCCTCGTCAGACACAGATGAATCATTACTCAGCTAGAAAAAGCATATTGCTCAGCATTGTTTATTTTATTACCACGTTATACTTACAACTTCATCAAACTCGCTATCCTCACGAAAAAGATATGCAATTCAGGTTCTTTGGGTGCACTATCACCAGAAGATTTACCGACAACCGTTGCTTCGTCCCGCTGCTTGTTACCTGATGATATCTCAAATGAATCTACACTACAATCGTATGAGCATTGCGCTATTGAGATAGTTCACTTTCTTGTTATATCAGGTCTCCTCTCTGGTCAGCCTAGTGCGTGGTAATTTCGTAACATAAATCACACCAATTTGGGTTTTTTCTTACAACTAAATTGATTTTCCACTCCCTTCTCCAACTTTTTAGAACTTTTTCTCTATTAAGAGCCGAATCTACGTCTTAAAATTCTTCAAGTGAACTAATTTTTGTACATTATATTTCGACGTAAAACTGTGAATAACTTTGTTCTTATGCTCGCAAATTCGATTAACTAAATTCGATAAAGCTCGACTTTTAATTTGTGATATACACACATTATAAACTTATTTGTTTGAGCGCAGAAAAATTCATCGAGCATTGACAACAACATAAAACTATAAGTCAACAGCATTGACACAAGATGACAAAAACAGAGAGACATCTGTTGTTAAGTGGTAACTTCTCTCGTTACTTCTCAGAAAACGATAGATGGCCATTGGGACTGGCCATCACGACGCGTAGCGGCAAAAATAGAAATGAGCAGGGGCACAACAAGTCACATTTTGTATTGAAATTGCCACTTTTCCAAAAAAAATGTTTAAAAATATAATGTTTTGCCGGTCGAATATTCGAAATTCTTATTGAAATGGATTAATAAAAGTGTAAAGAAAAATATGAAATTAAAGCACAGCCAAAAAGTTTACTGGAAGTGTCCAAAATGCGAGTGCAAAAACGAACTGTGATTTTCAACAAAAATTTAAGTTGAAAAATATGAATTAAAATTTCCACAAAAGCACAAATTAAGCTCTTAATCAAGAATGTGCGTTAGTTTAAATCAATAAAATATCGAAGACCACTCATAATTCAATGAAAATTTAAGTTAAACAAAATTTATCATCCCCTCAACAAAATCTCCGTAGAGCTTTGTTTACATTTTTTTCCATACAAAAATGGCATATTCTTAAATTTTTCAAAAGCAAATTAAATACATATGAAAGGTAAAAATCACTCGTGTGCACTGTTTTATTCAAGCTTTAACATTTTAAGATGCTAATGCGCTCATAGTTCAATCACTTTTATTTGATTTTATATTTTATTTAAATTATTTAATCCGACACCATTTCTTCTTTTTTCAGTACAATTTGTATGGGCTGTCAAAACAGCATTTCACTTTGTGCCCCCACTTTAGTTCCAAAACAACCGGCAGGTGGTGTGCAAACTCATGTTCCCAGTCCCAATAGCGGAAAATCACGATTATTTTGCCACTATCCTTTCAGGGGCGCAAAGTCGTGGGGACCGCTTTGCTTTTAGGATTTTGTATGGATATGACGTTTCACTAGCAGTCCATATCTATTACGTCAATGCTTTTAGGGTTTTGTATGGATATGACGTTTCACTAGCAGTCCATATCTATTACGTCAATGGTCTGTAGCTGGCACTCTATAATTGGGGTCACCATGACAACTAGCCATGCTCCATGCATTGAGTAATTTACTATTTGCCAAAACAGAAGCCATGCCGGGTTTTTAGAACAAAAATTATTTTCATTCTTTAATTTTCCCTTTTTAGATTTTTCTTTAGGTTTTTCATTGTGGTAAGTTTGAAAATTCGTTTGATAAATTTTCGTTTTCTTTTTCTTTTCAGATACGGCGGGTAGAAGACAGATCCAAAACAAAAAGGTAAACAAGTAAACAACATGAACATGGCACAAGGTGAGTACATACGTACATACTTTTACGCGAAAACTATTATTATTATTTTGTTTCACAATAGAGATTGTGTTTTAATCTTTATTTTTCGTTTATTTCGCAGGTATTCATAACAAAAACACCGGCGGATACCATACCTGAATGAGGATCCGTCGGTGGAAGGATGCTTTTGCCTGAGCGAGCCAACGTGGGGAAGAACACTCGTTCAGCCGGGCAATAAGGTTAGGAAAATTATTGAACAATTATTTTTAAATTGTTTCGCTGGGAGTTTTTTCAACTACTTTTCTGTTTTCAGGTACTATTTGACGGAGTATGTTCCTGGTAGCTGCTATACTGATGTTCCAAAAAAAATTACCATGGTAATTACCTGCGCCTAGGCAAACGTGGGGAAGAACCCTCGCTAAGCCGGGCAGTAAGGTTAGGTCATGATTGTAGATTGTTTTTATTTTCTAAACACTTGTTTTAATAAATTTTTTTCTTCTTCCTTTTAGATTTCTTTGAACCTGGTAGCTGAATAAAACCACAATCGAACCTCACGCAACACTAAACATAAACACATTGATAACATGGAATAAAAGTACCAATAACCCAACACCCAAAACAACAGATGCCTCATCGGTCTTTCGCTGGAGTATTTTACGTAAGCGTGCTTTCTTTATCTTTATTATGTATACCTATTTATATATATATTTTTTTTTGTTTGGGTATTTCAAATGAAACATAGTTCATTGACCTTCATTTACCATTTCTCATATTTATCATTATTATGTTGGTAGATGACGGTATATGTATATATAAGTGTGTTTAATGACCTGCTCTAGATCGATCTAGAGCAGAAAAAAGCAGCTTTTCGGTGTTTAATGACAAATTTTTCTACTCCGAGCAAGAACTTTTTGTGTTTAATGACCTGCTCTAGAGCTTTTAGAGCAGCTCTTAGAGCTTTTAGAGCAGCATTTTCTGCACTTGCTTTTGAGTAAGAGCAGATGGGAGTGGAAGTGTCAAAATCAGCTGTTGACATTTGATTCAAATATTTTTGTTTATATTTTGCGTTTTGCAATCGATTTGAAATCGAATTTAACTTAAAATCAATTGAATTAACATCGCATGTTAGTTTAGTTTTGATTCCAATGTTTCCGCATATAGATTTTTATTATAATAGCATACCAAACATAATTTTGCAAACTAGCAAAATGCTTGTTGCTTTCTTATCAGCTGACTTTTGACACCAGCTGTTCTGCTCTAAATTGCCTGACATTTCCACACTTTCTTGCTCTGCTCTGAGCTACGCTGCTCTACTCTTTTTTTCATTAAACACGGCTTATATATTATGCTAAGGACATGGTGATATTTAAAAATACGAATAATTTAACATGAATTTATTAACCTAACTATACCTATTATCACAATAATTTAAAATCGTAATTGATATCACAGGAAAAAAAATATAACTACCTATATATACCAATAAATAAAATAAAGTAATCTGTGACATCACTTAACGATACAAATATATACATACTTAATTGCTTAACATAAAATCTAACCTAATATCACCATGGAATACTTAAGACTAGTATATATACATATACATAACTTATAAATACTTAAAAGATAAGATAGATAGAGAACTATATACTTAGAACTAGATTGTAAATATCACAGACTTAGAGATAGGTAGATAAATAGATAAATATAGAACTATACTTACAACTAGGTTTAATAAATTAACATATAATAGGACATACATACTTAATATAAATAAACTCTATATAAAAATATAACTCTAAACAGATTTTAATAAATTAACATATATAAGACTAACAAATAAAATAAATTAACATAGATATACACATATACACATCGGTCTACCTGCTAGCTTATTAGTCCTCATTGCACCTGAGAATTTGGGAAAGACTTTTCATTGCACTACCCTCGTATTGCACATTTTATTTTTTTTATCGTGATTTAGGTGTAATATCACAGGTTGTTTTTTTTTATTGGTTCGTGACTAAGGGGCATATGCATAAAAGAGAAGTACTTACTTGTAGTATAATGGTTATAGTATATACTAGTACTACCAGTAAAAGCTCAAATTTGGAGTATTTACTTCATTTGGTATGCATAAAGATAAGTTTATACTGGTAAGACTATACTAGTAGTATATACTGGGTTCATCCAAGTAAATACTACCAATTCATCGGAAATTGGCAGTAGGTACTAGGTAAGTATATAATTTATTAATAATTGAATTTGCTACGTGATGCACAGCTCTGCAAACAGTACTCTGATGGAAGCCTGTGTCTTCTCCAACCCCGGCTTGAAATCCTGGATCTCTAACATAAATCTCAAAAAGATTCGGATATTTTCATCAGGGGTAGTAGATCCTCTCCATTTTTAGTTTTTTTCATTTTTAAATTAACTTTTTTTATTGGGTCTCTAGGTCTTGAAATAAAGGGTACTTGCCATGCAACCGATATGATAATACTTTTTTTTCTCAAAAACGGCTCTAACGATTTTGATAAAATTTTACTAGAGGTATTATTTTTGAACAGCTGTTTTAATGATGTAAAAATGTTTTTTGGAAGAAGTCTAAGAACGGTAACCCCATAGTACCGTTTTTTCAAAACCGACTTTCTCACTAATGGCTACCACGATTTTAACGAAATTTCATATTTTAGAAGTCCTAGATTGTTTTAAAAGGATTGCGTATCTACATTTGAAAAATTTAGTTTTTTTTCGAATTTTCGTTAATTTAAAAAAAAAACTTTGTTTTTTCAAATATTTTCAAAACGATATACATATTTGACTTATTTCAAATTTTTTGTGAATACAAATTTCAGCAAGATCTTAAGATTTGTGTACTTAAATTTTTAAAATTTCGTCTTTAAAAAACATTAAAAATAAAAAACCAATTTTTTAAAACATGGTTGTAATGATTTTGATTAAATTTGCTAATGCCTTTCGGCCTAGATATAACTTATATATTTACAATCTAGACTAAGTGTTTAAACTTTATTTTTTTCAGTTTGAGTACCTAAATGTTTATATCATTATTATTGTTATTACTATTAATATTATTATTTTCTTATTACAAATAAATTAGTTGTTTCTTAGTTTCATTAAATTTTAAATTAATCAACGTTTTCCTTTTCAAAACAGTAAAGTATTTTGAAATTGTTATCTCCGGAATCTCTTCGCTCCTTATAATTTTTTTCTGCGATTACACTTAAAAAAAGAGGCCATTTAAAAAAAAATTCTACCGAAAACCGAAATATAAAACTGCCGACTAAAATGGACATTTAACATGAAAAAGTATTTACTAGCAAATGTTCAAGTTGGTTTTCAATAGCTTGAAAAAATTCCAGTATATACTTGAACAGAATAGTTTTTATGCATACCGATTAAAGTATTTACTGGTTTAATTCATCCGAAACCAGTAAATACTTTGTTACCTAGTAAATACTTTTTTTCCAGTATTTACTATGGTTTTATGCATACGAAAATTAGTCAGCCCTAAGTCATATCACAGAAACTTTATATGGCTTTTAAGCCTAAAAATAAAATATCACAGAGGGTTTTTCTAATCTTGACGTTGTATCACAGATTGTTATCAGGTACTATCGTAATCGTGATGGGGCATCACCGCCGTTAAAATTTTCTATCACAGCTTTTGTTGTAAGATCGTGGTCAGGTGTTATCACAAATCGTTCATATACTTTTAACAAGGTTTATCACAGCGGGGAACTAAAATATTTCATAACGTAAACGTTTAATCATCGTAGTCAAGTGTTATCACAGTTCGTTCTTACATTCTAACAAAGTTTTAACGTGATGTCGTATCACAGTTTGTTTTTGAAGTTTTTGTATTGCACGGAAATATAATTTATTTGTTTTGCTGTCATAGGGTATTGCACATCATTGTTTAAGGTCTTTCGCATGAAAAACTCCTAAACGTTTGCCATTTAAATTTTCTAATTCATACATGCACTTCCCTACTGGCCTAACTATTCTGCACTTCATGTATTTCGGACACAGTTTAGCGTTCAGGTACTTGGACGATTCGCTTAGGATAAAATTTCTACGGTACACTTCTTGTCCTGGCAGGTACTTTACATTGCGTGCTCTGACGTTATACGCTTTCGCACTTTTTTCATTGGATTCCAATATGGAATCTTGAATCCTTTCATGTATGCATCGCAACTTGCTATGCCTCGGTAAGGTTACCAACTCGCCGTCTTCCAGCGCAGTCAGTTCATAGCTATCGCCGTGTGTCATCATATTGGTGCCAAAAAGAGCAAAATACGGTGATACACCAGTAGCTGAATGAACTGAGCTCCTGAGCGCTCCTGCGATTTCGTGAAGATGAGCATCCCAATCACGCTGGTCATCCTTAATATAAGACCTTATCGCTGCTAGTAATGTTCGGTTTACTCTTTCCGAGGCATTCGATTGCGGTGCATAATTCGCGGTCTTAAAATGTCTAATTCCATACTTGTGTAGGAAGTTTTGGAATTCTTTCCCTACGAACTGTTTCCCGTTATCCGAGTGAATGATTTCGGGCACTCCAAATGTATTAAATACTTCCTTCTGTAAATAATTTATAATGCTTGTGGCATTTGCAATTTTAAAAGCTTTTATAAACACAAATTTAGAAAAGTGATCTAACACGACAAAAATATGAACATTTCCTGTTTTGGATCTTGGATAAGGTCCCAGGAAGTCTACATAAAGTTTTTGGAACGGACGAACTGTGGTATAACTGGTATTAATGGGTGGACGTTGTACTTGATTTGAAGACTTACACTGCTTACAGATACTACAATTAGACACATATTGGCGGATTTGGACAGTCATGTTCGGCCAATAGAAGAATTGCCTAATACGATCTAAAGTTTTGGCGATTCCGCCATGAGCCGCTTGAGGTGGCTCATGAGCTTTAACAATTATTTCGTCAGTAAGACCAGATGGTATCCATAACAACCATGAGTGTTCTCTAGTGTATTCCTCGTTAGAGTACCTCGGTAACGCTCTCTTATAAACAAATTTGTCCTCGACTTTTAAGTCCGGTAATTGGTCTTTGTTTTCTTTAATAGTTTTAATTAATGTAACGTACTCTTCTTCCAAGAACTGTTCGGAGTCGAGGTCTACTAAAGGTGCAACTTCTTCCAGCTCTAAACTATCTAAGTGTGCCCGAGAAAGTGTGTCTGGCACGACGTTAAGAGTTCCTTTTCGGTGCTCTATGTCGAAAGCGTAGGACTGTAACTCCAGGCTCCACCTGGCCAGACGACCGTTCAGGTCTTTCATCGTCATCAGCCATTTAAGGCTGGAATGGTCTGTGATGATGGTGAAGTCCATGCCTTCGACATAGGGCCTGAACTTTTTGACAGCCATGACCGCAGCCATACACTCCTTCTCGGTCACACTATAGTTACGCTGACACGAATTAAGCTTTTGAGAAAAGTATGATATGGGGAACTTCTCACCTTCACTTTTCTTTTGAAATAAGACAGCACCGATACCGGACTCAGACGCATCACACTGAACATAAAAACGTTTACTAAAATCTGGGTGTGTGAGAACCGGAGCTGTGGTCAGAGCTTTCTTCAGTTTTTCGAACGCTTCGATCGCTTCTCGTGACATTTCAAATTTTGCGCTCTTCTTAAGGGTGTCCGTAAGTGGTGCTGTAAGGCTTGAAAAATCTTTTATGAACCGTCTATACCAACCTGCTAGACCAAGCAGCCGACGTACCTGCCTAGGATTTTTCGGAAGAGGGAAGTCAACGACTGCCTCGACTTTCGCCGGGTCAGTCTTTAACTTACCTCCGCCTACTATGAATCGGCCCTAAACTTTGTGATAGCAGACTGGAAAGAGAAATTGCACGAAAACAAAAAAATAGCAGCTGTGTTTCTTGACCTTAAAAGAGCTTTCGAGACGGTTGACAGGAAGATATTATTGAAAAAGCTGTATACTTATGGGATAAGAGGGGTTGAATATGAATGGTTTAAGTCATACCTTTTTGGGAGAAAGCAAATTGTAAAATTTAATGATAATTTATCCTTACCAATCGAAACGAATATAGGAGTTCCCCAAGGATCGATCCTGGGTCCGCTCTTGTTTTTGATATATATAAATGATATAAAAAAAGTAATAAAGCATTGTCAAATTAAATTTTTTGCTGATGATGGACTGCTGTATATTGATGAATTTGAATAAAGCACTTGTAAGAGTAAACTTGTTGATGAAATCAAAAGTATAAAAAATTATTTAAGCATGAATAAACTTATGCTAAATGTTGAGAAAACAAAAATTATGATATTACCTGAAAATAGTGCAATAACCCATATAGAAGAATTTGAATGTGTAAATGAAATTAAATATTATGTGTTATAATAGATAGTGAACTTAATTTTAAAAAGCATTTTGAATATGTACATAAAAAAATTGCCAAAAAAATCGGTTTTTTTCGTTTTATAAGAAGAAAACTATGTATTCCAATGGCAATAAAAATTTATAATACTATAATAAGACCCCACTTTGAGTATTGTCCAACAATACTATTGTTGGGTTCTTCAGGTATGATAGAAAGTCTACAAAAGCTACAAAACAAAGCAATGCGTTCAATTTTATATTGTAATAGATATACATCCATTAGAAGTATGCTTGAATCGCTTAAATGGTTGAACATTAAACAAAGAATTGTTATGTGTACACTTATTTTTATATTTAAAATCAAAAATAATATGTTACCCGATTATCTTAGTAGAAGACTAACAACTAGAGCCAGTGTACAACCATATAACTTAAGAAATAATAACAACTTAAATGTGCAATTATTTAGAAACCAAAAAACACAAAACATGTTATTTTATAAAGGAATTAGAATTTTTAACGAGCTTCCAAATAATATGAAAACGGAAACAAATATTTTAAAATTCAAAAGAGATGTATTGGTATTTGTTAAAACTTATTATTGAATTTAAGATACTTAATATTTGATGATTATGTAAATGAAGTTGTAAAATAGCAAACTTAAGCTAAATAAACTTAATCTAATCTAATCTAATAAATGAATCCCAAGTACTTCAGTTCTTTGAACCACAACTTTGACTTCTTGAGATTGATAGTTAGGTTGGCTTTCCTAAGGCAGTCAGCTACTTGTTCTAGCAAGTCGATATGGTTGCTCTTTGATGAGCAAGTCATCAAGATAAACAAAGACACGGTCCCTGAGTCGTGCAGGAATAACCTTGTCCATTAAACGGCATAATCTTTGAGCGGCATTACACAGCCCAAAAGGCATGACCTTAAAATGGTACAAGGGTCTTCCCGGAACCGCAAACGCAGTTTTCTCTCTACTTTCCTTCTCCAGCGGTATTTTCCAGAAAGCCTCCTTCAAGTCAACGCTACTTATGAAGTACGTATCAGGTAACCGACTGAGGAGTCCTTCTATATGAGGAAGTGGATTAGCGTCCTTCTTCGTCACCGCGTTCACTCTTCTAGCATCTAGGCAAAACCGGTATTTTACGGCGTTATTTTCACCTAGCTTCTTGATGAGTGCAACGGGTGAGCACCAAGGACTCTCACTCTCCTCAATCGCACCGAGCTGAAGCATGCGGTCTATTTCCTGATACAGCACGGCTTGTACCGCTGGTGACACCGGGTAGTGACGCTGCTTAACAGGAACTGCGTCTCCAGTATCTATCACATGCTCCATCAATGACGTTCTTCCAAGACCATGACGTTCATAGTCAAGAAATTTCAACCTTACAGCATCCAATCTCGATGTTTGCTCGAGAGAAAGCTGATGCGCATTTGTTAAGTCAGCTGGGCTCTCACACACCGATATCTCGCTAATGACTCCTGGAGCTATGTGGAAAGCCTTCCAGAAGTCAATTCCTAGGTATAATTCTTGGTCCAAATTTGGTACCAAGTAAAAAGTAATGATTTTTGTGGTTCCTTTATAACCAACTTCGGCTTCAATCCTTCCTATTATGGCCTGGTTTTTGCCATCAGCCGTTTTCACCGCAGCTATATGTGGTAAAACCGGTAGTTTTAGCGCGTTAACAATTTTTTCGCAATTTTTACCTAAAATAGAGATACTTGCGCCGCTATCTAGCAGCCCAAGAATCTCTTGGTTACCGATCCTTACCATCGCATAGGGTCTCGGATCTGAATTCGAACACAATGTCGTAGATACGATTTTCTTCCTAACTTCTTTTCTTAGTTTGTACCGGGTTCTTGTCTTTGATATTCTATTGGAAACTATGTTATCACTACCAAAAATTCTTTCTCTAGCCTTTTTGTACTCAGCTATTCTCAGGTGCAATGGCCTAATTTCTACTAACTTTACCGGGTTTTGCTTATTTTCATGAGGTCTTTGCAGTATTTTGGTTATCACGGGTGTTTCTTGTTGGGTTTGGGACTTTACTAAGGGGTTTGTGTCGAACGCGACTCCCCCGAAAAAGTCACGTTCCGGCTCAGGTTTCCCGGATTGCAATTAGGACATTTCGGTGTTATATAATTTTCTCGTCCACACTTGTAACAGAAAATTTTCCTCTGGGCCTCGCAGTCTTGGTAGAGGTGGCCCTGTAACCTGCAGTTCCAACATATCACTGTTTTCGGGTCGCTATTTCCCCTATTGGGCTTTGGTCTAGCCCCGGTATGTTGGAAAGCTGCCAACTCTTCCTCACCACGAAACATTGCCTCTTCGTCAAAGCCTATTTCGTGTACCGTGTGTTTATTAATGGATCTGGGGTGCTTAAATGTTTCGCGCTCCTTCGCGGGGAACGCATACTCCGCCTCCTTGCAGGCCATTCTCAACTGGTCCAAACTAAAAATGGATTGAGGATATACCATCCTCCCTAACCTCTCGTTCAAATTCTTTTTGAGCATTCTCACAAGTTCTCCCTCGGGGATCGGTATCCTGAGCTGAGACTTTAGCTTGTTGACGGAAGCAAAGAACTCGTCACTCGACTCTCAGGTGCCCTGCCTACGATCCATGATCTCCCGCACGATGTCGAAGTCCGACTTGGAATTGCGGAATTGTTGCATCATCGCACTCTTCAACATCGGCCAATCCGGACGACCATTGGACCGCTGGTACTGCCAGAACCATTCATAGGCCTCACCTGAGAGGAGGAGATGTATGCTACGCAAAACCTCAGCCCAGGAACACTCGTACTGACACTGCAGCGTTTCCAGACGGAACACAAAATCTTCCACCGTCAACGCCTCAGGTTTTCCGCTGAAATTTATCCCCCATTTGTCGACTCTTACGGGTATGTTTTTCTGTCTTCCGTTTGTTTGTGACCAACTGGGGGGATTTCTTTGGAAATTTTGCTGCTGTTGTTGGTGGTGATAGTACACCGCCTGGAACGCGCCTTGCTCAGCCCTAAACTCCCTGTCTTGCTCCGTACTGGGACCGAATGGTCTAGCTAGTGGGTCCAGTTGAGAATGGTTGCTTGGAATCGATGCTCCTCGCACTTCCCTACTCTCTACTACTTCTATAGCGCTACTGCCGCTGAGCCTGCTCAAAAATTTTTCCAACTTGTCATCAAGTGACTTAGTAATGTCTTCTTTAAGAGAGCTAGCGTACGACCTCTGAGCCGTGCAAACCGCTGAGTTGATGGCTTGCATCAATTCGACGGATATACGTCCGTCTTCCGCCTGTCCCGATGCTGCCTGTGCGACCTCTCTATTCCTAGCTGACCCTGGCAAGTTACTATCCAAGTTAGCTTCCCTACCTAAACCACTAATCAGACTGAATTGCGGTCCTTCTGGTGAATCCGCACTATTATTGTGACTAGGATTTGCGCTTGGCGGTGGAACTGATAGATCAACTTGATTCACGATCTCTACTCTATCTCTTGCACCCGTCTGCTTTGGAGGAGAATGTCCTCCGAATGGCAACATTTTTGCTCTACTTATAGATCGGGTAACTCTTTTGCTTTCTTTTTCTATTTCTTTTCCTTCACTCATACTCTGCTGAACAGACCGATAAGGACCAGGCTATTATAAGATTCCTAATATCTATAACATAAACTAACACTCTAACAAAAATACAAGTTTACTATATTCCTATCCACAAAAAAAAAACTAACACTACCTAACAAAAATGTTCACACCTTGGTGACACTAACTAATACTAAAATCAAACTAAACCTAAACTAAAAATTAAAAATCACTAAATAATAATCAAAAAAACTAACACTCAAAAACAAAACTGTTCACACCTTAGTGACACTAACCAAACCTAAAATCAAACTAAACCTAAACTAAGAATAAAAAAAAACAATGTTTAAAAAGAAAAAATATATATATAAAAAAAAAAACAAAAGAAAAACGACAAAACTATAAATGTAAACACTTACCATAACCAACACCAATAATAAATAAACATATGACAACAGACTAAATATCCAAAGAAAATTTTTTTTTGTATATTTTTTGTTTAAATGTTTGTATGTTTTTATATTTGTATATTCGTTTCTATATGTATTTGTGGGGGTGGTATAACATTTATACATTACTAGGATAGGATATAGTTGTCAACATCGGCCTCAACATCTTCGTCGCAAATGATCCGGCATGCTCGAAGCTATCCAGATCATGACTTACGAAGTGTTGAAGCTTCTGATGAGAACTTTATAGGGATTGAATTAGAAAGGTGAGTTGCTTCGTCAGCAGGTTGAATTCATGTCGCAATTCAAATGGTCCGTCAGCGACCTTCCAATTGAAGACATACAAGAATTCTTCCCGCTAGCGAAGACAACTTGACAACACAACAGTAGGAAAATCAACCTAGACACGCACCATCGCAAATGTTATAGCTTGCTGAAGAGCTATCCATAACATGACATACGGTGTGTGACTGGTTGATGGGGTTTGGAAACATAAAAAAACAAAAACAGGACTGTACGTCTGAACACTGTCGATCGACAGTGTATTTCATCCATAATTAGACGACACAATTGCACAACAGGTCTGAGCTCCATTTGAAGCTCAGGACAACCAGGACGTTGCACATAAACGTTGGGCGCCATTTGATGCAGACTGGTAAAAGGAGGGGATAAGGAATTAGGATTGGAATTTGGATGGTGTAAGGTAGGGATTAGGATAAGGTAGGATTAAGGAATCAAACATACTCAGGAACGGAAAAGGGAACAACCAGGAAAAAACTAGGAAACAGAAAGGAAAGGGACCAAAACAAGAATGGGAAAGGTAGGTGTGAACGATAGGAGGGGAAATTTGGGAAGGGGAAGGAATGCACAGAGAGGAGACCTGGCACGCTTGCTGAGCACGGCTTAGCTCGCTGGATGTGGGTGGGTCTTGTCTTCTCTACTGTACCTCGCCTCGCATCAAAACATAAATCGTGCCAAATGAAACGGAATACCACCACTAAAAGAAAACACAAAGCACACCTCACGTTGGGCCCTGCTGCTGGTAGTGCAGGGTGGCCTGATCCCAACTGCAACCTAGAATCCAATCGGCCTTATCGTTTGGATTCCCCTTATGAAAATATCGAACTGTCAGAATTCAAACACCAAACACTAAACACCAACAGCCGTATTTATTAGATTTTGCTTTTACACGCTTAAAACGCATAATAGTTATTCAGTGAATAAGAACCTATTAAGACTTTATTCAGTGAATAAAAAATCCTTATTTATAATCTTTTTCATCAACCATTATAGTTATTCATCCCTTACGTCAAAATCATAAAGAAACTCTCTATTTTTGTTTCTCAATGGTTGAACTCAAAGAATAAAAAGTGTGTGTCGAAATCAACTATCGAACAAAAAATCACCTGGGTACGATCTAATAACTGCTCAGGTTATGAAAGAAATGCCATCAAAAGCCTTCATAAAACTCCAATTCATAATAAATGCATGCCTAAAGACCCAATATGTCCCACATCATTGGAAAATTGCTGAAGTAATTGTTATACCAAATAGTAGGGGAGCCCAAGAGGGGATTTCGCGCGTTACTCGAGCGCGTAAGAAAATCATATGGGGAGAAACCTTGCACCATGTAATGTACTCCTACC
The DNA here is from genome assembly GCA_914767635.1 of Melanostoma mellinum. Classification (NCBI taxonomy): domain Eukaryota; kingdom Metazoa; phylum Arthropoda; class Insecta; order Diptera; family Syrphidae; genus Melanostoma; species Melanostoma mellinum. Next base: position 109,674,677 of record OU612058.1, read on the forward strand.
ATATATTAAACCTAAATGTTGGGGCGTTCGCTGAGAGCAGCCCGTCAGATTAGTAAAAAAAAGTCGATCATCGGAAATACTCGAGCGCGTCAGATTAAAAGATGGTAGGTTGATTACATCGAGAAGAGTGTATATTTCAATAATCTGACAATTTGAGCGGGGCCTTCGTAAGTAGGCGAGTCACAAAGATGTAAAAAAAAATCGATGTTTCGAAATACTCGAGCGCGATTAATTTTTTTTTTATTTTGAAGGTAATTTTATCAGGATTACAGAAAACATATAATCTGACATTTTGGTTGGGGCGATTGAGGTAAAATCGTCAGTAAAATGTATAATATATGATGGTTAATATCTCGGTTAATATTGATATTAGCAATTGGTCCAGAAGACTTTTTTTTGTAGAAAACTAAATTCTCTACAAGTTTGTAATTTACAATTTTTCTGTAGCTTTTGTTATTTACGAGATAACTGCGACAAAACGTGAATGTTATGCAAAAATCTGGTTAAGTGGCCCGTACCACCTTCCCGGTATGAGTAACGACTTTGCCAAAAAGAACATTTTTGTAGAGCTTTCAATTTTGAGAAAAAAAACATCTTCGGTTAAAGCGATCCCATGAAATGCCGCTGAGTTATAGAAATTTAAAAATAAAAAATCAGAGTTTACGTGTATTTTCAATGGAAAATCTTCACACCTCTTGATCGAGCACTTTAAATTAATATTAAGGGCTCAAACTTTCAGGATTTTTTTTAAAAGTATTTTCAACAAAATTTCGATACAAAATTTTTAAATACATAATATGTGTACATATTTTTTGATTGCATCCAGTAACAAAAAATAGAAACAACAAAGAATTGTTACTTTAAAATTGTCAGACTAAGAGTACGCCCCCATATAATTGTCAGATTATCATCCTGGAGGACGAAGACATCAAGTTGATCACTCTGTATAAAAATCTGACGCGCTCGAGTATTTCAAGGTCACGTGTTTTTTTTACATTTTTAAAAATCAGCCATGACTGATCGCCCCACTCAAATTGTCAGATTATTGAAATATACACTTTTTAGAGTACACTTAACATTCACTTTGAAAATCTGACACGCTCGAATAACTTTTTATTTTTTGTTTTTTTAACCTCTCTTTACGCCCATTTGCCCCCAGTAAATCGTCAGATTAATATATATCCGTTATAAGAAAGACAAAGCGCGTATACTCTATGAAAATCTGACGCGATCGAGTATTTCAATTTAACTGTTTTTTTTTACATTTTTAAAAGCTCATACACGCCCATCGCCCCACTAAAATGAAAAACTGCCATACACTTTTTTTCGTTTTAGAACGTTACCTTCACAATCCAATAAGTCCCCATGACGCTTTAGTAACTGCAAATTTAGCGGCTCGGGCTCCCCTACTAAAAGCAAGGTAAGCCACCAACAGAAGTGACGTCTTACAGACCAATATCGCTTATACCAATAATGGCAAAAGTCTTTGAAAAATTGCTACTGAAAAGACTGAGCAAAGTCATAGAAGAAAGAAATCTAATCCCAAATCATCAGTTTGGATTTAGAAATAAACATTCCACGATAGACCAAGTTCATAGAATAACGGATGCAGTTGAAAAAGCATTAGAAGAAAAACAAGTATGTTCGGCTATATTTTTAGATGTTGCTCAAGCATTCGACAAGGTATGGCATGAGGGGCTAGCGTACAAACTGCAAAGGGACCTACCCAGGCAGTACTACGAAATACTAAAATCTTATATCTCAAACCGGCTCTTCAGAGTACGGTATGATCAAGAATATTCAAAGCTATGTAATATACAAGCCGGTGTTCCACAAGGAAGCGTCCTAGGACCTACCCTGTATTTGCTATATACAAGGGATATTCCAGTAAATAACAACACCATTATGGCTACTTTTGCAGATGATACCGCAATTTTGGCATCCAGTAAGTGCGTCGTCAAGGCTGCTGAGAAATTGCAAAATGCCGTCGACACCGTTAGTGATTGGACCAAAAAATGGCGTATCAAGCTCAATGAAGCTAAATCTGCACATATAAACTTTACAAATAAAAAGTTAAGCTACGTTCAAATATTCATCAACAATCAAGCTGTACCCTACGCCAATACGGCCAAATACCTTGGGATGAATTTGGATGCAAAGCTAAAATGGAAAGAGCATATCAAAAAGAAAAGGGAAGAGCTCAACTTGAAATATAGAAAAATGTACTGGTTACTCGGTAGAAATTCGGACTTATCTGTCGAAAATAAAATAATGCTTTATAAACAAGTACTTAGACCTGTTTGGACCTATGGAATCCAATTATGGGGCTGTTCAAAGAAAACAAATACTGAAATCATCCAAAAGTTCCAAAACAAAGTCCTTCGTGGAATAGTAAATGCACCATGGTATATAAGAGATAGCGATTTACATCGTGACCTACAAATAGAAACGGTTACAGAAGTTGTAAGAAAACATGCTGTATCACACAATCAGCGACTGCATAGTCATATCAACTCTGAAATGGAGTCCGTATTAAATACGAGAGGCAATGTTCGGAGATTAAGAAGAACCAAGCCACACGAGCTAATGGCCTTAAAGTCATGGGAAGCATTAAAAGTTTAAGCTTCCCTTAACACGTTGACTGCCACGCCAATTTTCAGTATGTTTCACTGGGTGCCAACAACGTTTTTGCTATATTCAAAATTTTTACTATATAAATATATATTTTGATATGAATTTTTATGTTTGTGTTGTCCTGGGAAACCTTGTGAGGGATTTTTGCCTGGCAATCAAATATGATAGCCATGGCACAGCACAATAAGTTAGACTTCTATCTTTCCGTAGGAGGCCATTGCTATTTTATGTGATATTCAGTTTGCTCAAACCAAGTTTACCTAGCACATCACAGGGTGCAAGAGTTATCAATTTGTATGGAGATTTCTCCTTAGTAGCCACCATTTTTGGTACTCCTATCATTTTATGAAAGCATACCTGGCTATCATATTTGATAGCCACGGCACCACTGAAAACAACTGGCTATCAAATATGATGGCCATGGCAGTCAATGTGTTAAAGAGATAATATTATTGAGAAAGAAAAATCTGTTGTCGATCGTTATAGATTGGTTCTGATTATGAGGAGTTTTTAGTGGGTAAGAATCCTACACTACTTGGTATCGAATACTACTAAGTGTCTTTTGAAGATTTACTCCTGACAAAAAAAAAAAAAAAAAAAATGGTTGAACTGACAACAGAATTTTGTCTTGTTTTTATTTTCGTTCGGTGTTCGGTCTAAGTATAAAACTGCAAGTACAAATAAAATAACAAGCTAACTAAATAAACTAAAACTAAATAACTAAAAGAAAATGGATCACATTTACACCATCCAAATTATGCATAAAGTTAATGTTATTTGAGTACATTTCCATTTTAGTTGCTTTTAAAATTCTCAAAGTTGTAAATAAACCACTGAATGACAACTCAATACTCACAATTAAATGACATTTATACGCTAAAACACGCTTAAAACAAGCTTAAAACACACATTTCTGCGTTTAAGCTATTCAGCCCCTATTCACTGACGAAAAATGATTATAAATACGATTTCTGATTTATTCAATGAATAAGCGTGTTATAAAGTTGTTCGGAGTTTATTATGCGATTATAAATACGGCTGCAAAACTTTATGGAATAATTTAAAGGAAGTAGGAGTGGTTTCAAAAGAAAGCCCTAGCTGTTCTTTTGGTCCTGTAGAGATGGCTTTAGCTTTGATTCCGACTTCATCGGACTCATCACCACTGGACCTTAGTGGTCCCAGTTCTTCTGACTCTGGACTTTCTTTCAGTTGTGTTAGCAATGTTAACGTTGAGTGGGCTGTTCGTTCGGTCAAATCCAATGCAGCAGGGATGGATAATGTAACTCCAAAATTTCTAAAATTTATTCTGCCTTTGCTTCTTCCATATATAGTTCACGTTTTCAATTACTGTATCTATAGTTGTAGTTACCCGGAAGTTTGGAAGTATGCAAAGATTGTTCCAATACCAAAAAAACCAAACCCAACTAATAGTTCAGAATTCCGTCCCATTAGCATACTGCCCTATTTATCCAAAGTATTCGAAAAAATATTGGCTCAGCAAATTCAGGATCATTTAGACTTACGCAACCTGCTCTCAAAATGGCAATCCGGATTTCGTAAAAAACATAGCTGTGAATCAGCAGTGATGAAAGTTACCACTGATGTGAGAAAGTCAATGGACAAGGGTGAAATATGTATAATGGCATTGTTAGATTTTTCAAAAACTAAAAGAAAATTTTCAATTTTCTGACACAGCCCTTAAATTGATTCATCAATATCTAAGTAACCGTTACCATACAGTGCAAATTAATCTAGGTATCTCTACTCCATGTTTGGTCAATAAGGGTGTCCCACAAGGATCTGTATTAGGACCACTATTGTTTTCTTTATTCATTAATGACCTCCCTGATATTCTAGAAAATTGTAACATTCATCTTTATGCTGATGATGTTGTTATATATCTTAATAGAAAAATAGGTTTGATTGAAGATTGTGTTACAAGAATTAATGAAGATTTACTCAATATACAAAATTGGTCAAACGGAAATCATTTATTTTTAAACCCAGACAAGTCTTTGGGCATTGTATGTTCTAGAACGGAAATATGCCCCACAAATGTTCCCCCTCTAGTTGTAAATGGCATTCGTATTCCTTATGTGGATTGTGTTAAATATCTAAACCGGAGAATGAGCTGCTGTAATGCCACTGCGGATACTATCAAGAAAATCTATACTGCCTTGCGCAAGTTTAGAGCCTCTTCACGTATGCTCTGTAAAGATTTGAAAATACACCTCGTTAAAAGCCTTATACTTCCTTTCTTTGTTTACAATATCAATGTGTATCCGTGTCTAGACTCTCTATGTAAACGTAAAATTAAAGTTGCGTTTAATGATTGCTTGAGATATATTCATGGCTTACCAAGGTATGTAAGTGTGTCTCAACATGAAAGATCTTTGTTAGGGATAAGCCTTGATGAATACTATGAGTTCAGAACCATTACAAAACTTCATAATATAATTTACAACAAATGTCCACAGTATTTATTTGAAAATCTAAACTTTTCACAGTCACCTAGAGGCCTCAAATTAAACGTGCAAAGTTTTACACACATAGGAGAGCGATCTTATTTTGTCAAAGCCATTAAATTATGGAATGCTCTTCCACATGATTTACAAAGAACAAACTCAACAAAAGATTTTCATATAAAATTGTTTTCTCATATCTCACAACGTTTGCTAAAAAATTAAATGCTTTAGTAAAAAATTCTTTTAATTTTATATTTTTGAAAATTTTGTTAATATATGTATATAATAATTGTGTCATCTGTATACATTCTTAATTTATTAATGTTAAAAATTTTTTGTAATTACATATTAACGCTTATCAAAAGATATACATCTTGAAGCGTCATGTCAATTTATATAAGTAGATGAAATAAAGATAAAGATAAAGAAAATAAAGAGTAAATAAAGAGTAAAACCATCACAACACAACACACCTCACCACGTCACCGCCCGCCCACACCCCACTAAAAATGGAATTTACCACGCCATCTATTCAGTGAAACATTATAATTTCGAAAATAAGTTTGGCGCGATGAACATTTTTATTTAATAAAATGAAACACAAAACAGAATAAACCTAAACGTAACAAAAAAAAACATAAAAAAACATAAAAAAAAACCAAAAAAAAAAACAAACTAACAATATCAAGATTGAACAATAAAATTAAAATCAGACTAACTACAAAAGAAATAAATTAATAGAAAAAAAAAGGAAAATGAAAATGAAATAAAAATGTAACCTTAAAAACTAACCTACTATCTATCTGTATATATTGTTTTTTTGTTTTTATGTTTTTTGTTGTTTTTGTATTTTTATGGGTTTTATGTTGTTTTTTGTATTTTTATAAATTTTATGTTGTTTTTGTATTTTTTTTATAAATTTTATGTTGTTTTTGTATTTTTTTATAAATTTTATGTTGTTTTTGTATTTTTATGTATTTTTAATTGTATCTTTGAAATTGTATGTTGTTTTTGTATTTCTGTGTTCTTAATGTTCTTCTTAATAAGTTTGGTTTCTTTCTTTATTTATTTTAGGGAAACTATCCGCGCCACCGAACCCCGACTTTTCTCACCCCGGGCTACTTGGGGGATTGGTCTCACCCCGACTACCAATGTCCTACCTAAGGAGCTCCCTAAAATGGACGAGGTCGCAATATTATCGACCAACAAAAACAAGCGCAGCCCTCGCAGGAAAAATCCAGCTACCAAACATACAGGCAAAACACACAAAAAACCAAAGAAAAAAAATTTAAAAAAAATGAATGTAACAGGAAATTATAAAAAAAACGAATAAAATAAGGAAAATAATAAAAATAATAAATAAATCACGCCAAAATGTAACTTAAGAACTAGTGCAGCAACACAGCATTTCAATTAGTATATCGGCCACTTTGGGCGCTCCGCCACCTTGGCCACAGGCGACGTTAAAGATTGCTTCACTCCGTTTTTGTTGTTTTCGTGTCTCTTGATTCGTATTTTGATTTGCTGAATACGTGTTTCAGTGTATCATGTGCACTTTGTTTTGCTTTTAAAATTTTTGTTGCTGGTTGTCTACCCCCCTTTTTGCACTGATTTTACGTTCTTCAACCCCAATTCATATATATATAAAAATAGCACTAGTACTTGGGTGACCCGGGACTCCCACGGGCCGCAATTTTTCCAGTTCGTTTGTTATTGTCTTTTTCTGCTTCTTTTTGCGTTTTATTGTCTGTTTGTTGGGTGTAGTGTTGGAATCTCCAATGGTACTTCGCTGGTATCAAAAAAATGATGGGCGGCCACGACCTTTGCCTTGTCGTAGACCGCCAGGGGGCTAAAACATTTAAATAAACATTTAGAACACTCTAAAAACTATACAGCAAACAAAACATACAAAAAGGAAATACTTTAACATAAAACATGATTTTACTTCACACTCACCAGACAGACTTGGGTATATATATATATATATAAATATGTGTGTGTACATATATGAATATATTCCCTATGGAAACCTTTTTTTTTCTCCTGCACCTTTTTTTTATATTTTATATACTTTAACTTTATTTTGCCACATGCACTATACGTTTTGAAAGAAAAGAAACGAAAAATTTTGAATTTTGAATTTAAAAAAGAAAAAATACCGAATTTACCACTTACACAAAAAAAAAAAAAAAATCGCAACCTCGAAACGAACTGTTCTAATATTAGACCAAGAGCTGGAAGCAAATTTTTGGAGTGGAGTGATAACCAAAAATATTGCACATGTATGTGTAGATACACGCACCATTATATCAGATTCAACCGTCTGGCAGGTTTCTTTTTCAGTCGTGGGCGGGGGTGGGCGTTCGAAAATGGTAATTTTTCAGATTTTGAGGTCGAAGTGATAACCACATGAATGATACATCAAAAAATCAGAAAAATTCCCCTGATTACAAAAAACTCGGTCCCACACGATTTGGTTTCAGCCTACTGCTTGCCAGACGCATTTTAACACTTTTCAAGTGCATTTTTCAGCTTAAAGCACTAATAACTTTTTTTCTATTACATATAACCAAGAAAGTGGTACGCCAAAAAATAAGAAAATTTACCCTGATTTCAAAAAAGTGTATTTCAGATGATTTAGTTTCAGCCCACTGCTTGCCAGACGCACTTTAACATTTTTTTAAACGCATTTTTCAACTTAAAGTACTGATAACTTTTTTCTTATCACATGTAACCAAGAAAGTGGTCTGCCAAAACATCACAAGAGTTCCCCCGACCACAAAAAAGTATGTCCAAAAGGATTTGGTTTCAGCCTCCTGCTTGCCAGACGCATTTCAACATTTTTCAAATGCATTTTTCAAATGCATTTTTCAATTTAACATGTAACTTTTTTCTTATCACATGTAACCAAGAAAATGGTACGCCAAAATATCAGAAAAATTCCACTAATTACAAAAAAGTCGGTCCCAGACGATTTGGTTTCAGCCTTCTGCATGCCAGACGCATTTTAACATTTTTAAGTGCATTTTCAGCTTAAAGCACTAATAACTTTTTCCCCATTACATATAACCAAGAAAGTGGTACACCAAAAAATAAAAAAAGTTACCCTGATTTCAAAAAAGTGTGTCTTGGACGATTTGATTTCAGTCTACTGCTTGCCAGACGCTGGCACGAGTACGATAACTATGGCGACAAAAAATAATAATGGTTTTTGGTGGAGGGGTTCAATACAAGCATTTTTTACTATGGGAGGGGGGGGGGGGGGGTCTATCTCCCCCCGTTTAGGCGGTAGGGGCAATTTTATAAAAATTGACTTAAAATCTAAAAAAAAATATTGTAGAACAACGGGAGAACTTACAGATACAATTTATACTTTTTATGAAAGCCAGAAACTTGCACTTTATAACAAATTTTAAATGAAGTGGTTTCAATTTATAGTTTTTGAAATAACTGACTTCAAAGTCAAAATTTACGAAAAAAAAATTTAAAAAATCACTTTGAGTACTATGTTTCTCGTGATTACAAATGCCAATAAAAAAAAATTAGATGTAGTTAGTTGCTTCAATAAATTTTCTATCAAACAATATAAATTACTTTTTTATATGTCTTATAGTTTTTGAGATAATTGAAAAATTGTAAAACTATTGAAGTATGCATTATTTTCAAAAAATTGTGGAAATACGTACGAATTTACAATAATGTTAGGAAATAGACTAGTGAAAGTATAAAAAGTCATAAGACAGGTACTTATGTGCAATTAATTTCCGTATGCAACAGCTTTCCGCATGGACCGCTTCGCGGGGCTCATTATTTCAACCCTTTTTCCGCAGGGTTAAGCTGCTCATGCTAAATATGAAAATAGCAATTAATTTCCGTATGCAACAGCTTTCCGCATGGGCCGCTTCGCGGGGCTCATTATTTTAACCCTTTTTCCGCAGGGTTAAGCTGCTCATGCTAAATATGAAAATAGCAATTAATTTCGGTATGCAACAGCTTTCCGCATGGCCCGCTTCGCGGGGACTCATTATTTTAACCCTTTTTTCCGCAGGGTTAAGCTGCTCATGCTAAATATGAAAGTAGCAATTAATTTCCGTATGCAACAGCTTTCCGCATGGCCCGCTTCGCGGGGCTCATTATTTTAACCCTTTTTCCGCAGGGTTAAGCTGCTCATGCTAAATATGAAAATAGCAATTAATTTCCGTATGCAACAGCTTTCCGCATGGCCCGCTTCGCGGGGACTCATTATTTTAACCCTTTTTTCCGCAGGGTTAAGCTGCTCATGCTAAATATGAAAATAGCAATTAATTTCCGTATGCAACAGCTTTCCGCATGGACCGCTTCGCGGGGAATCATTATTTTAACCCTTTTTTCCGCAGGGTTAAGCTGCTCATGCTAAATATGAAAGTAGCAATTAATTTCCGTATGCAACAGCTTTCCGCATGGCCCGCTTCGCGGGGCTCATTATTTTAACCCTTTTTCCGCAGGGTTAAGCTGCTCATGCTAAATATGAAAATAGCAATTAATTTCGGTATGCAACAGCTTTCCGCATGGCCCGCTTCGCGGGGACTCATTATTTTAACCCTTTTTTCCGCAGGGTTAAGCTGCTCATGCTAAATATGAAAGTAGCAATTAATTTCCGTATGCAACAGCTTTCCGCATGGCCCGCTTCGCGGGGCTCATTATTTTAACCCTTTTTCCGCAGGGTTAAGCTGCTCATAAGCTTTGGGGTGCAAATTTTTTATATGAAAAGTTTCTTTTAAAATTAGAAAATTTTTTGATTTTAAAAAAGAAATATAGTTTTACTATTTTTCAATTATCTCAAAAACTATAAGACATTTTAGCTAGGCATGTTTATCAAATTGAATGAAAATCAAAAATTTCATTTAAATGAAACACTACAAGCAATTATTTATTCAATTTGATAAACATGCCTAGCTAAAATGCGTCTGGCAAACAAAAGGCTGAAACCAAATCGTCTTGGACCGACTTTTTTGTAATCAAAGGAACTTTTCTGATGTTTTGGCATACCACTTTCTTGGTTATATGTGATAGGAAAAAAGTTATCAGTACTTTAAGTTGAAAAATGCATTTTACTAAAATGTTAAAGAGCGTCTGGCAAGCAGTAGACTGAAATCAAATCGTCCAAGACACACTTTTTTGAAATCAGGGTAACTTTTTTTATTTTTTGGTGTACCACTTTCTTGGTTATATGTAATGGGGAAAAAGTTATTAGTGCTTTAAGCTGAAAATGCACTTAAAAATGTTAAAATGCGTCTGGCATGCAGAAGGCTGAAACCAAATCGTCTGGGACCGACTTTTTTGTAATTAGTGGAATTTTTCTGATATTTTGGCGTACCATTTTCTTGGTTACATGTGATAAGAAAAAAGTTACATGCTAAATTGAAAAATGCATTTGAAAAATGTTGAAATGCGTCTGGCAAGCAGGAGGCTGAAACCAAATCCTTTTGGACATACTTTTTTGTGGTCGGGGGAACTCTTGTGATGTTTTGGCAGACCACTTTCTTGGTTACATGTGATAAGAAAAAAGTTATCAGTACTTTAAGTTGAAAAATGCGTTTAAAAAAATGTTAAAGTGCGTCTGGCAAGCAGTGGGCTGAAACTAAATCATCTGAAATACACTTTTTTGAAATCAGGGTAAATTTTCTTATTTTTTGGCGTACCACTTTCTTGGTTATATGTAATAGAAAAAAAGTTATTAGTGCTTTAAGCTGAAAAATGCACTTGAAAAGTGTTAAAATGCGTCTGGCAAGCAGTAGGCTGAAACCAAATCGTGTGGGACCGAGTTTTTTGTAATCAGGGGAATTTTTCTGATTTTTTGATGTATCATTCATGTGGTTATCACTTCGACCTCAAAATCTGAAAAATTACCATTTTCGAACGCCCACCCCCGCCCACGGCTGAAAAAGAAACCTGCCAGACGGTTGAATCTGATATAATGGTGCGTGTATCTACACATACATGTGCAATATTTTTGGTTATCACTCCACTCCAAAAATTTGCTTCCAGCTCTTAGACTATATGACTTTATAAATTTTCCAAAGTCGAACGGTTCCTTTGCTCAACCATCTAAACACAACTTTTTCCCATAGATGGCATTGAGCTTGCCAGCAGGAATTATAAGTCAACATAAAGCTTTTATTATGGCCGGCTTCAGGCTCGCAAGCGACTAACCTCTTTTTTTACATTTTAAAATCGGGTATTTTCTATTGTACGTACAAATTCTGTATACATAAATACATATACATAATTATAAATAGATACATACATACATACAATAACTAATATATAATATAAATACCTAATAATAACTCACCCTAATAAAAAATAAATATATATACTATAACTCTCTAAAACTTAAATACCTAACTTATTGCACTTAAATATCACTAATTAAATAAATAAATATATATATAAATAAAATAAATACCTAAATAATATGATAATTCTACATGACATAACACTACTATTGTAATGTTCACTGGTTTTTTAAACTACCAAATCGCCAAGCATTCACTGCTGTAGGCTCAAACCTCTTCGCACTAACTGCAAAGTTGAGGGATGGTAGTGGAAACAACTTGGAACTATCCAGGAATTGCCTTCGGCTCAATGCCTTATATCAACAAAAACCAGGGAGTATGTTCGATCGAGTCCACGATCACTAATGACAATTTATTCTCAGATTTATACCCTATTTATACAACGTTTTAATGCTCCAATTCTGGTTATCGAACAATCGACTACACTTCGATATCCGATTAGAACGCTTCATCATCACATTCTTTTCGGTGAGCGCCAATGACCTATATCATAAACAAATGCTCATACCCAAAGACTATTGCTGTGACATAAACAGCGCGCATGCAGCCAAAGCAATATGATCCCTTACTACTTCTGTCGGCTGGCAGTGGCCTGCCGTTGGGAATCATATTGTTCTGAGTACAATGCACTCTATGGATACACAAGCAAGTCAAGTGTTATGCATTTCTATGCAATGCAACTGAATGTGAGAGGATCGGATATCGAGGCACAGTCGAAGGTTGACAACCCGTTAATAGTTGTAGAGCAATTAATTAAGAGGTCGTTGGCTGTGACTCCTTCACACCACCCTTCCTGGGGAAAAAGAAGAAATCAAGACAAGAGTGTTGATTTCTACTTTTCCACGACTCTTTTACAAATACGGGAGTATGAAATCAAAATTTTTTTTCTTTTATCATATTGTATTGAACATTGTGGCTATTTCTGGATGTTTACTTTTAGTTAATATTTCAGTATTAATTGTGATATTTACATTAGTATTATATTTTGATTAGTTTACTTTTCATTAAAATTTAGTCAGTGTTTGGTATCATTTGCGATATTTACATTTTAAAATCTAGTTCTCTTTTTTTTATATTTTGCAGTTTTTGATACATATATTTGTTTTGATACGTCACATTAGTTATAGGGTACATACAATGTTCAGTATTTACCTTTATAGTTCATATGTTATATATTTTCAGTAGTTATCAATATATGTATTTTTTTTTTTTTTTTTTTTTTTTTTTTTTTTTTTTTTTTTTTTTTTTTTTTTTTTTTTTTTTTTTTTTTTTTTTTTTTTAGCAATAATTATTAGATCAATGTATTTAAGTCAATGCATTTAAGTCAATCTATTTAAGTTAATCTATTTAAGTAAATATATTTAAGTTAATCTATTTAATATATTTAAGCCAATGCGCATTGACATGTTGATAGTTTCTTATAATTAGTTTAATGTGACCTTAGTTCTAATTTTACAATTACTTTTCAATTAATTTTACATGTTTTTTTTTCAAAATACACGAGTTTTGTACAATAATAACAAAAATGTTTTTGATATATTTTTCTATTTAATGAACAATTAGTCTCTATTTTAATTTAACAATTCCTCAGATTAAACAATTCTTCCAATTACAATAATAGCATATAAATATAAAATGGTTTTAACCTATTTTTGTGAACAATTAATTTCTTATTGTCACATTGGATTTCACAATTCACTCCTTTTTGTGATAATACTTCGTAGGGTCCTATATATATCGGGTCTAATTTCTTTCTTTTTTCATTTCTCAACAGGACTAAACTACCTACATTGAAATCAACAGTTTTAGCTTTTGCATCAGCATCGTATCTATCCTTCCTAGAAATTTTCTTTTGTATTAAAGTATCCCTAGCGTCTTTATGAGCAATTTGTAGCCTATGTTTAAGGTCTATGACATAGTCCTCGTAGTTGTATACTGGTTCAACTTTCTTTGTAAGATTGGAAGGCAAGTTACATTGTCTCCCAAATACTAGCTCAAACGGGGTGTATCCTGTTTCTGAATGTATTGAAGTATTGTAACAGAAAACGTAGTAGGGCAACCAGTTGTCCCAATCTGTATGTTTCTCATCTACATAATTTCTAAGATATGCTCCTAAAACCTTATGCGAATTTTCTAGTGCTCCAATACTTTCGTGATGGTACGCTGTGGATTGTAGCTGTTGTATCTTTAATAGTTTACACAGATCTTTGAAAACTCTATTTATAAATTCTGTACCCTGGTCAGATGCTATGGTAGCAGGGACTCCATACTTTAGGATAAAGCCTTCTACAAGTCCCTTAGCTACGGTATTAGCCTCCTTATTTGGCAAAGCAATAGCTTCTGTAAATTTCGTTAGTTCGTCTTGAAGTGTTAAAATGTATTTTGACCCGTTTTCTGTCTCGTCAAGAGGTCCAACTAAGTCAAGGTATATTTTGTCAAAACATGTTTCTGCTGTTGTAGTGATAGTCATTGGTTGTTTTTTGGGTTGTATATGCTTATTTCGTTGACACATAGGGCAATGCTTAACGTATGTCGTCACATCGTTTTGCATCCCTGCCAAAAGTATTTTTTCTTGATGTTACGCAACATGCGATTTATTCCCGCATGTCCACTTGTAGGTAACATATGGTAATCGTTGAGTATAAGTTTTTGTTTTCCAGGGTCCGTTACTCTTATTTTATTATCAATTATGTGCACTTTTATTTTACTTCCTTTGAATAATTCTTCTATCTTTTTCTTTAATATATATAATTTCTCTTTTCGACGGCCGTCTGAGAGTTTACCTAACTCTTCTTTAGTTATATAAATATCTTTAATTGATAGAGGTCCGCAAATTGTACGCACGTCCCTCAACAACATTTTGTCAAATGATGCCGATCGAGCAATAGTGGTATTTTTGGATTCCTCTTCATTATTTAATAATGGTTCACCGTTATTTTGCACGTCCCTCAACAACATTTTGTCAAATGATGCTGATCGGGTAATAGTGCTTATCTTTGACCTATTTAATATCAAACAATTATTCCCTGGAATGTATCCTAAAATGAGGTTTGGACTTATAACTCTGGTACCTTTTAATAAACTGTAATCTTTGTCTTCATCTTTGAAGCTATTTAATATTTTCAACTCGACTATTTTTAGCCCCTTTTCTGGCGGCTATTTAATATCAAACAATTATTCCCTGGAATGTATCCTAAAATGAGGTTTGGACTTATAACTCTGGTACCTTTTAATAAACTGTAATCTTTGTCTTCATCTTTGAAGCTATTTAATATTTTCAACTCGACTATTTTTAGCCCCTTTTCTGGCGGTTTAAGAAGCTCACTTATGATCTTTTCTTTCTCTAATTTACTTGTTGTTGGGTTTTTTTCTTCTAAATTTGAGTTTCTAGCTTGTGCTCTTGTTGTGACACACACAAATAAATTCTGTAAGTCCTCTGACTTTAGTTGTATTCTACTTAGTGCATCCGCAGTGCAGTTGTCTTTGCCTGGTGAATACTCCACAGTAAAGTTATATTCCTCTAATATTAGCCTAAATTTAGTTAATCTACTTGAAGGTTCTTTTAGTGAGAACAGATATACTAGTGGTCTATGGTCTGTTAGTATTTTGAAACGTCTTCCGAAAAGATACGGTCTGAAATGTTTTACTGCCCATACTATAGCAAGCAATTCTTTTTCTATAGTACTATAGTTCTTTTCGGCTTTATTCAACGATTTACTTGCGTATGCGATAGGTTTATCATCAAAATTCGATATAACAGCACCTAAGGCAAATCTAGAGGCGTCTGTGCGGAGTATGAATTCTTTTTCAAAATTTGGAAACTGTAAAATATTTGGGCTTATTAGGAATTCTTTTAGCAAATTAAATGAGGTATTGCAATCTTCGGAAAATTTAAATTCTACGTTCTTTCTTAATAAACGGTTTAAGGGAATTGCTAGTGTTGCAAAATTTGGTATGAATTTTCTATAGTAGTTAGCAAATGCTACAAATCTCCTTACTTCGTCTGCATTTTGTGGGACTGGATAATTCTTCATTACTATGGATTTTGATGGATCTGGTATAATACCTTTGTCTGATATTATATGACCTAGATATAAAACATCTTTTCTAAGGAAAGCACATTTACTTGGATGTAGTTTGAGATTTACTTCTCTCAGTCTTTCGAATACTTCAATTAAATTTTTATTGTGGTGTTCTAGATTTTTACTCTGTTTTTTTTTTTCGAATACTATAAGATTGTCAAGATACACAAAACATTTTGAATATGTTAGACCCGATATTGATAGAAACCTTGAAAACGTACTGTGTGACAATATGTATTTAATAGGTAGTTAACTCAGTTTAAAAAATCAAAAGAAGGAGTAAAAAAAATTTCGCCGAAAAAAAAATAAAAAAAATGGTTAAAAATTTATGGGAATTTCTCATCTTTGATAACAATGTAATGATTCTTTTGCTTCTCTTTTCGTAAACCAAAAAAAAAAAAAAAACTATTTCCTAAAATAACTAATTCTAAATGCAGTAGTAGTAGTACTGTAGTACATAATTTAGTCAATTTGGAGACTCATCTGCTTTCTTCCTGTGAAACTCTTTGCGATGGAAGCAATGTAGTGTTCGGGAAAAATTTAGAACGCTTTTTGTGCTGCTTGTTTTGATCGCCCTCATGATGTTGTTTGGTTGTTGTAATTTGTGTTTAACTGTAGTCATCTTTGTTGGTGTGTTTTTGTGTTTATGTACATGCCTTCTGTACTCTTGTATGTACAGAGGACACGGGCCAATAGTTTGGCATGGAGTTGCTTGGTTCGTTTTAAGTAGTAGTTGCGCCTCTGCGAGGTGCTCTGCGGCCGCTATTAGGTCGGTTCGTGTGGTCATTAAAAGGATGATTTTATAGTACCGAGCGATAGAGCAAAAAAAACTGCTTTGAACAGCTTTACAAAAAAAAAGAGACTTTAACTCTGACTTGATCTACTACTTTTTTTTTTTTTTTTTACTAGTATGCGCGAAAAAGACTTTAACTTTGTCTTATGAAAAATACTCGCTTTGAACACTCTCTGGCTCCTGATTCTGTTGATTTAGAATTAGACTGGCAGGATCGCCATGTAATGTTCACTGGTTTTTTAAACTACCAAATCGCCAAGCATTCACTGCTGTAGGCTCAAACCTCTTCGCACTAACTGCAAAGTTGAGGGATGGTAGTGGAAACAACTTGGAACTATCCAGGAATTGCCTTCGGCTCAATGCCTTATATCAACAAAAACCAGGCAGTATGTTCGATCGAGTCCACGATCACTAATGACAATTTATTCTCAGATTTATACCCTATTTATACAACGTTTTAATGCTCCAATTCTGGTTATCGAACAATCGACTACACTTCGATATCCGATTAGAACGCTTCATCATCACATTCTTTTCGGTGAGCGCCAATGACCTATATCATAAACAAATGCTCATACCCAAAGACTATTGCTGTGACATAAACAGCGCGCATGCAGCCAAAGCAATATGATCCCTTACTACTTCTGTCGGCTGGCAGTGGCCTGCCGTTGGGAATCATATTGTTCTGAGTACAATGCACTCTATGGATACACAAGCAAGTCAAGTGTTATGCATTTCTATGCAATGCAACTGAATGTGAGAGGATCGGATATCGAGGCACAGTCGAAGGTTGACAACCCGTTAATAGTTGTAGAGCAATTAATTAAGAGGTCGTTGGCTGTGACTCCTTCACACTATACCTACATGAAAATAAATAACATAAAATATAAATAATACAATACGTAGTAATAATTTAATACATAACAATAATCAAATGTATATACACATAAACATACAAATAAATAAATAATAAAAAATAATAGAACAAATACGTACAATAAACATTTCCCTACATCACGCATAACCCACCGGCGGCCCCTATGTGGTATCTAACGATGACCATCGTGGCGCTTGCGTCGGCAACACGAATTCGTATGTCGTATCCGATCATCGTATCGTCTGTAGCTGGCACTCTATAATTGGGGTCTCCATGACAACTAGCCATTGACCCATTGTCCCCTATTATACGATGTCTCGCGAGACATGTCTCATTTTTGACGTTCCTTTTAAATTTCCATCCCGTGAGACAATCACTATTACATGTTCAATTTTGAAGGCTCACGTCTCAAAATTGACAATTCTTCATTTCTCTTTCAATCCTTTTCTTGTTGTCACTTCATAAATTTGAAAGTTTTATTTTTCTCTAAATAAAGTAAGTTGCTTGATAAAATTACAAAAATAACAAATTGGTTTTACAACTTTTGATTTGAAAAATAAAAAACAAGACCACAACGAAAATGAAAAAACATTCAGATGACGCTCATTTGACCAACACAAAAAATACATCAAAGCAACACAGCAAAAACGAATATGGGAAAAGAGAAACGTCAATATGAGACTGCTAAAAATCGGCACGGTACTCATCGGGAATTTTTTTGTGCATCTCATTTCCTCACATCTCCTTTCTTTTTCGCACTCATGTGAGACTGGGCTCGTGAGACATCATGTAATAGGGGAAATTGAGTAATTTACTATTTGCCAAAACAGAAGCCATGCCGGCTTTTTAGAACAAAAATTATTTTCATTCTTTAATTTTCCCTTTTTAGATTTTTCTTTAGGTTTTTCATTGTGGTAAGTTTGAAAATTCGTTTGATAAATTTTCGTTTTCTTTTTTTTTCAGATACGGCGAGTAGACAAGACAGATCCAAAACAAAAAGGTAAACAAGTAAACAACATGAACATGGCACAAGGTGAGTACATACATACATACTTTTACGCGAAAACAATAATTATTATTTTGTTTCACAATAGAGATTGTGTTTTAATCTTTATTTTTCGTTTATTTCGCAGGTATTCATAACACTTGTAGAGTTCACGCAACTCGATTGGAATCCTCTCGATGTGCTAAATTGATCCACGACCAGCTATGATTTTGTTCTTCATGTCGTCGTGTCACAAGTCTAGGTCTGTTAAAGTCTTTCAGAAGATGCTGATTGACGATCTGGAATTCACCGGACAAAACTCGCCTGTGTAGATATTTAAAGAGAACGGTTCGAAGGACTCATTGTTGCGGTCGATGCAGTTGGCATTGGAGCAACAAGTAGAGAGATCCGAACGACATGTTTGCCAATTTTTTCTTTAAGAGCAGCCCAATCCCAGAGGTCGGTTGGAATTTTTTTCCACATGTAATATTGCAAGACAAGTTTGCTGACTGGATTTCCTTCGTACGTTTTATATGGGCCTTCCTTCACAGCCCGCTCACAACTGGCTTCTAGATTGTCTGGAAAATTTGCTGGTTGATAAATTTAGAAACTTATTTAGTTAGAAATACTTACAAGAAATAAAACATTACAAAACTTTGCAATATTTTGCAAACTGTCAAAGATAAATGTCATCTTGTTTTTTTTTTCAATTTATTGAAGTTTGGAACTTCACCACGACTGACCACGACTCCATTTTTAATCAAGAAATAAGTCACCATTTTCAATTCAATATGGCGTCTTATCTCTGAGTTTGAGGCTCTGTGCTCACTAGTATGAACTGTAAAAACTTAACGAAACGCCTGCATCGGTATGAATTTTTTTACTAATTTTTGTCTTTTTGAGTGAAATACTGGTCAAAATGGAAAAAAAAAGTTAATTCCTGCAACTTAAATTCATTTTTCAAAGTTCTAGGCTGTATAAAAATTAAAAACTATCGATTTTTTTGCAACCAAAAAAAATTTTTTTACTTTTCAAACTCAACTGACGACCGCACACAATGGCGGCTGTGGTAAGTGAAGGCCAGTGAGGGCATCCGGGTTCGGGCATCCGGTTTAGTTTAGCTTGTAGGCAAAACGCACAACCTTGCCGGAGTTGACTCTCTGGTTATACTCTGTGGTTTTCACCACAGAGTAGATAATACAGAGTATCCACTTCCACCCACAGAGTAGATAATACAGAGTATCCACTTCCACCCCTTCAACCCGAAACCACAGAGTAGATAATACAGAGTGCCAACTCGTACCCCCCTTGCCTGAAACACCCTCAAAAAATTTTTCAACACGAATTCAAAATGGCGACCTATTTCTTGATTAAAAATGGAGTCGTGGTGAAGTTCCAAACTTCAATAAATAAAAAAAAACAAGATGACATTTCTCTTTGACAGTTCCAAAATATTGCAAAATTTGGAATGTTTTATTTCTTGTAAGTATTTCTAACTAAATTAATTTTCAAATTGATCAACCAGCAGATTTTCCAGACAATCTACTACGGGGCTCTGGAAGCCAGTTGTGAGCTGGCTGAGAAGGAAGGCCCATATATGAAACGTACGAAGGAAGTCCAGTCAGCAAAGGTATTTTGCAAAATGATATGTGGAACAAAACTACAACCTGCTACAACCAACCACTGGGATTGGGCTGCTCTTAAAGAAAAAATTGCCAAACATGGCGTTCGCAACTCTCTACTTGTTTGCTTCAATGCCAACTGCATCAACCACAACAATGAGTTCTTTGAACCGTACACTTCAAACATCTACAATAGACGAGTCCTGTTCGGTGAATTCCAGATCGTCAATCAGCATCTTCTGAAAGACTTTAACTGAGCTGGTGACTTGTGGGACGAAAACATGAAGAACGAAATCATAGCTAGTCGTGGATCAATTCAGCACATCGAGAGGATTCCAATCTAGCTGCGTGAACTCTACAAGACAATACAATTTATCGTAGACAAGACACGTCTGGCAGGAACTGTAATCCAAAACGGTTGCTCACCAACGACACTAAATAAGCAAACTGGTCAAACGTCAAAGTAGTGTTTCTTCCACATCTGAGAAAGCGGAACATGAACGAAAGATGGTAGAGATGCTGTGTTCCCTGTAGAACAAAGATGCCTGCATGAGTTGCAGGTTGTAGAGTTAAATTTGTATCCTTCTTTATATGTGTATTTATGTTTTATATCTTATTGGTTTCGTATTAAAGTATTTTACTTTCAAAATTTGTATACAATTTTTTTTTTGCTACAAGCATACATCAAACAATGTAGACAATTTTTAAAAATCTTGTCACAATGAAAATCTGTAAAGCCTTCAATACTGTCTACGTTATGTTGAGCTCAAAAAGCCTTCATTTGTCTCTGTAGCACAATTATTAACCAATTGTCAACAGTTTAAGTGTCCACTTTTTCTTAACACAAACAAAAGTGGAAACTTAAACTGTTGGCAATTGGTTAATAATTGTGCTACAGAGACAAATGAAGGCTTTTTGAGCTCAGCATAACGTAGACAGTATTTTGGCATTTTAAGATTTTCATTGTGGTAAGTTTTTCAAAAATTGTCGTCATGGTTTAATGTCGACTTCCAATCAGCTAACTTTTTCTGAAAAATCAAAAACATTTGGTGATGAATGGCTACACTTACGGTTACGAACTATACATTTTTGGAGTCTCTATTGTATTAGCTACAAAGCTCCATCATGAGATTTTCAATGCGAGCTATATTTCAAATATGGTAGCATAGTAAAAATCACTTTTGATTTGGAATTACAATAACAAACCGCAGTAGTATTTAATGCTTCCAAAAACCAAAGCTGTCTCTCGTCGTTGAAGAGAAACCAACCCCTCTTGCCACTGTTCTTCCGCCATACAAATAACGCATAGGTCTTATCAGTTATCACATTTTTATTGTTTTATCATCCGAACAATATTGATGAAATGTATAAACTATATTAATAAGCAATTGTATTGCTAAGACGCGTTCGATATACATATTTAAAACTATCAAATCTATTTCCGAAACAAAGTCGCAGCGATAGGCAGCCATCCTCATTTGCTATTGTGCTTGCTGCATTGGGCGTTTGAGTCGTGTTTTCGGTATTCCCCGTACACACAGCGACTGCACAACATAGTTTTAATTTTGCAGTTAGGCGACAATTGCGTGGAGATATCTCCTTCGAATCTGTCTAGACAATCGATGAGGTCTTCGTCATTACGCATTGGGAATGGCAAGGCTATAGCAGCAGCAGTTAATTTGCGACCATAGTTTGTTAGGTCACTACAAAAGGCCCCTAGGCTGCTAGACAGGTGTGCATTCTTCAGACGATAGAGGAAGGAACATGGAAACATGGAACATGTTCGATTAGCTCTGCACTCCGTTGGTAAATGTGTCTAGCGATTCTAGTGTGGGAGAATGTTTATACTCCTTGATAATATTTATTGAGCGAGGGTGGTATCGACTGTATAGGAAGTCTGTCCATGTTTCCACATTTTCACTTAAGTTATATTCCTTAATGGTCGATATTTACTTCAGAGTCATCTAGGTCCATTTGGAATTCATGCTTCGGCTGCCTCTGATTCGATAACTTCAACATCAGACTCTTGCAATTGTGATTCTTTTTGAGCTTATCTATAGGATTATTATTAATATTTTGTATTACTTGCAAGCGCTTTCTTAATAAATTACTTACTTTATAGTTTTATCCTTCCCTGTATAGGACATCGTGATCGATTTGATAAATTATTTCTAAAATTTTATTTGTATCTGTCATTTGACATTTTTTTGACTTACCACACCAGGTGCTATCGTGTGGGGAGTTTAAGGCTATGTGCAAACTAGTATGTTCTGAAAAACTTAACAAAACGCCTGCATCGGTATGAAATTCTTTACTAATTTTTGTCTTTTTCAGTGAAATACTGGTCAAAATGGAAAAAAAAGTTAATTCCTGAAACTTAAATTCACTTTTCTATGTTCTAGGCCGCATGAAAATTAAAAATTATCGATTTTTTTGCAACCAAAAAAATTTTTTCTACTTTTCAAACTCAACTGATTTTTTTCTCTGACAAATCAATGGCGGCCAATGGCGGGTGTGGTAAATGAGGGTTCCCGGTCGAGGGTTCCCGGTCTAGATTAGCTTGTAGGCAAAACGGCAAGGTAGTGCCGAAGTTGACTCTCTGGTTATACTCTGTGCCCGAAACCACAGAGTAGATAATACAGAGTATCCACTTCCACCCCTTCAACCCGAAACACCCGCAAAAAATTTTTCAATATGGCGTCCTATTTCTGAGTTTGAGGCTCTGTGCTCACTAGTATGAACTGTAAAAACTTAACTAAACGCCTGCATCGGTATGAAATTTTTTACTAATTTTTGTCTTTTTCAGTGAAATACTGGTCAAAATGTAAAAAAAAGTTAATTTCTGCAACTTAAATTCATTTTTCTAAATTCTAGGCTGTATGAAAATTAAAAATTATCGATTTTTTTGCAACCAAAAAAAAATTTTTTTACTTTTCAAACTCAACTGACTTTGATCTGCGGGAAGTGAAGGCCGGTGAGGTCATCCGGGTGGGGTCATCCGGTCTAGTTTAGCTTGTAGGCAAAATGGCACTACCTTGCCGGAGTTGACTCTCTGGTTATACTCTGTGCTTCAGGCAAGGGGGCTCAGAGTAGATAATACAGAGTATCCACTTCCACCCCTTCAACCCGAAACACCCGCAAAAAATTTTTCAATATGGCGTCCTATTTCTGAGTTTGAGGCTCTGTGCTCACTAGCATGAACTGTAAAAACTGAACTAAACGCCTGCATCGGTATGAAATTTTTTACTAATTTTTGTCTTTTTCAGTGAAATACTGGTCAAAATGTAAAAAAAAGTTAATTTCTGCTACTTAAATTCATTTTTCTAAGTTCTAGGCTGTATGAAAATTAAAAATTATCGATTTTTTTTGCAACCAAAAAAAAATTTTTTACTTTTCAAACTCAACTGACTTTGATCTGTGGGAAGTGAAGGCCAGTGCGGGCATCCGGGTGCGGGCATACGGTTTAGTTTAGCTTGTAGGCAAAACGTACTACTTTGCTGAAGTAGACTCTCTGGTTCTACTCTGTGTTTAAGGCAAGGGGGCACAGAGTAGATAATAAAGAGTATCCACTTCCACCCCTTCAACCCGAAACACCCGCAAAAAATGTTTCAATATGGCGTCCTATTTCTGAGTTTGAGGCTCTGTGCTCACTAGTATGAACTGTAAAAACTTAACTAAACGCCTGCATCGGTATGAAATTTTTTACTAATTTTTGTCTTTTTCAGTGAAATACTGGTCAAAATGGAAAAAAAAAATTTCTGCAACTTAAATTCATTTTTCTAAATTCTAGGCTGTATGAAAATTAAAAATTATCGATTTTTTTTGCAACCAAATAAAATTTTTTTACTTTTCAAACTCAACTGACTTTGATCTGTGGGAAGTGAAGGCCAGTGCGGGCATCCGGGTGCGGGCATACGGTTTAGTTTAGCTTGTAGGCAAAACGCACTATCTTGCTGCAGTGGACTCTCTGGTTATACCACAGAGTATAACTATTTATTTATTTATTTATTTATTTATCTACTCTGTGGGTTATACCACAGAGTAGATAATACAGAGTATCCACTTCCACCCCCTTCAACCCGAAACACCCGCAAAAAATTTTTCAATATGGCGTCCTATTTCTGAGTTTGAGGCTCTGTGCTCACTAGTATGAATTGTAAAAACTTAACTAAACGCCTGCATCGGTATGAATTTTTTTTACAAATTTTTTTCTTTTTCAGTGAAATACTGGTCAAAATGTAAGAAAAAGTTAATTTCTGCAACTTAAATTCATTTTTCTAAATTCTAGGCTGTATGAAAATTAAAAATTATCGATTTTTTTTGCAACCAAAAAAAAAATTTTTTACTTTTCAAACTCAACTGACTTTGATCTGTGGGAAGTGAAGGCCAGTGCGGTTTTCCGGGTGCGGTTTTCCGGTTTGATTTAGCTTGTAGGCAAAACGCACTACCTTGCTGAAGTGGACTCTCTGGTTCTACTCTGTGGGTCACAGAGTAGATAATACAGAGTATCCACTTCCACCCCTTCAACCCGAAACACCCGCAAAAAATTTTTCAATATGGCGTCCTATTTCTGAGTTTGAGGCTCTGTGCTCACTAGTATGAACTGTAAAAACTTAACTAAATGCCTGCATCGGTATGAAATTTTTTACTAATTTTTGTCTTTTTCAGTGAAATACTGGTCTGAATGAAAAAAAAGTTAATTTCTGCAACTTAAATTCATTTTTCTAAATTCTAGGCTGTATGAAAATTAAAAATTGTCGATTTTTTTTGCAACCAAAAAAAAATATTTTAATTTTCAAACTCAACTGACTTTGATCTGTGGGAAGTGAAGGCCAGTGCGGTTTTCCGGGTGCGGTTTTCCGGTTTGATTTAGCTAGTAGGCAAAACGCACTACCTTGCTGCAGTGGACTCTCTGGTTATACTCTGTGGTTTTCACCACAGAGTAGAACCAGAGAGTCCACTCAGCAAGGTAGTGCGTTTTTGCCTACAAGCTAAGCTAAACCGGATGACCCCACCCGGATGATCTCACTGGCCTTCACTTACCACAGCCGCCATTGTGTGTGGCCACAGAACAAAGTCAGTTGAGTTTAAAAAGTAAAAAAATTTTTTTTTGGTTGCAAAAAAATCGATAATTTTTAATTTTCATACAGCCTAGAACTTAGAAAAATGAATTTAAGTTTCAGGAAATAACTTTTTTTTCCATTTTGACCAGTATTTCACTGAAAAAGACAAAAATTAGTAAAAAATTTCATACCGATGCAGGCGCTTTGCTAAGTTTTACAGAAAATAACAATGTGCACGTAGCCTTAAACTCCCCACACTCATAATGACAGATAGCAAAATAATAACAAATCAACTTCGTTCAAGACAAATATTTTTGTCGAAAAGTTTTCTTATTCGCATTTGGGCACAGAAGGGCAGCAATTGGATAATAAAAACAATTGTCTCCGATTGTCTTCGACGAAAATGTGTGATAGATAACATAACATAAAACATGTACGCTCCTAGTTCAGCATTTCGATCAGAAAGCCAGAGAGTATCAAGAACTCTTGCATAGCCAATCGCCTAATCCCATGGATGTGACAATCCACGAACTGGAGCTTACATGGTTGGTATACATAATTGTATCGGCGATTGTAGGTCGTTTATCGTTCAATTCGACCGACGAGTAGGATACCATGGACGGTGAACTTGTGATACGGGTATGTAAAATTATACAAACTGTACAAATTCATTTGTCCAATGTTCTTTCAAGGTATTACAACTGATGAGCCTCACAGACGCTAGACTTACACAAGCCGGCTGTGAAAAACTAGAGTTGGCTATCCTTAGTTTCCTTGAACAACCGCGCATCTTTGTGAGGAAACACAAAAACCCCACGTCTACAAAAGACTGTCAGAAGTATTCGACAATTTCGAGTAAAATAAAACCTGTACAATCCGATATATCTGTAAATCCATATTCCTCACTTACTAAAGCAACTGTTTAACAATAAATATTGTTTAATAACAATCAAATTCCATTAATTCTATGTAATAAATGATTATTGAGTTTATTTTCTTCCTAAGACTGTGCAATAATGGAAAATGGTCAAGAAATACATCGACGAAAACTAAAACAACTTATGTGTTTAGGGATGATTATGAACATCCAACATCACTTCTTCACCGCCCCAAATAAATAATTTTTAGCTGGTCTTGGGCTTTCGATAGCGCTTCGTTTCTTAAGACAACGATAAGAGTAATTTGTAGGTTACATTGGCTGAATAAGCATATAAGCAGGTCCTCTTTGAGGAAGTATAGAGACTTGTCCATGTCCTCGTTAGAGAACGACTTCCACTGAGTATTAGGCTAAACTCTAGAACTTCGTCTGCTAGACAGGACTGCACAAATTGATAAATTTTGTTTAGTTTTTCATAAACGTTGAATGTACCCTAGAAAAAAAACAATAATACATTTTATGTGTATTAATACTAGGCTTCAAAAGCAAACCTGTAAATAAATTCCATTGGGAAACTTAATCCGAATCAACGCAAATTACGTTGTTCCTCACGTTCATACATCGCTTTTGTCTTCAATATTTGTGCACTCTCGATAGCCCCGGTTCGCAGTTGTTGTTCGCGTTTTATTTCCTCTGGACTGATGCGAAAAAAGTCGTGGTAAAGTTCGGCACGTTTGGCTTGCACTGGCAGCAGAACTTGAATATTTCGATTTAATTCGAAGAGAATTATTTCGGCATTATGAAGCGCATCGAGTAAAACTGAAAGATTGGTGTGAGTTGCAGTTGTATATGATGAGACAAGCGGTGAGTGCTCTATCCGCTTCCAACTGTTGATACAGAAATTCTTTGATTTTGTGTTTCCACTCCTTCTTGGGTAGGATTTCATCCCCAATCATTGGACAACGAAAGAAAACCCCATGGCAAGCTAGATTCTTGTTTTCCACTACTTCCATTGGTACTTCGGCACTGTTACCTCCAGCAGCTGTTTGCTCTTCAAGTTTACGTTCAGCTTCTAGTTCACGTTTTGCTTGTGCCTTGATTGCTGCCAACGATGTTTTGACTTTCGTAAAAATATATGGGAATGATGTAAATACTGATAATTTCCGAAATAAGTTTGAAATACTTACAAGAAATAAAACTTAAAAATATTTTGCAGTATTTTGCCATTGTCAAAGCAAGTGTCATCTTGTTTTTTTTTTTTTTATTTATTGAAGTTTGGAAATCTACCACTACTCCATTTTTAAACAAGAAATAGGACGCCATTTTGAAATCGTGTTGAAAAATTTTTTGCGGGTGTTTTGGGTTGAAGGGGTGGAAGTGGATACTCTGTATTATCTACTCTGTGGTTTTCACCACAGAGTATAACCAGAGAGTCAACTTCGGCACTACCTTGCCGTTTTGCCTACAAGCTAATCTAGACCGGGAACCACAGAGTAGAACCAGAGAGTCCACTCAGCAAGGTAGTGCGTTTTTGCCTACAAGCTAAACTAAACCGGATGACCCCACCCGGATGATCTCACTGGCCTTCACTTACCACAGCCGCCATTGTGTGCGGACGCAGAAAAAAGTCAGTTGAGTTTGAAAAGTAAAAAATTTTTTTTTGGTTGCAAAAAAATCCATAATTTTTAATTTTCATACAGCCTAGAACTTAGAAAAATGAATTTAAGTTGCTGAAATTAACTTTTTTTTCATTCTGACCAGTATTTCACTCAAAAAGACAAAAATTAGTAAAAAATTTCATACCGATGCAGGCGCTTTGTTAAGTTTCACAGAATATACTAGTGAGCACAGAACCTCAAACTCCCCACTCGATAGCACCTGGTGTGGTAAGTCAAATGTCAAATAACAGATAGCAAATAAAAGTTTAGAATTTGTATCTGCAACAAATAATAAAGTCGTTTTCATAAAAGCTTCTCTTGAAAGTGAAAAATACCAAATAATTCTTTGATTACTAAATAATAATGGAGCCCTATGATGTCGTAGTAAATAAACCTGTTGTAATCGATAATGGTTCTGGTGTTATCAAGGCTGGCTTTGCCGGTGAGCATATCCCAAAATGCCGATTTCCCAACTATACTGGATGACCAAAACACGTCCGGGTTATGGCCGGTGCATTGGAAGGTGATTTGTTTGTCGGCCAAAAGCGGAGGAACATCGAGGTCTGCTGAGCATAAGATACCCAATGGAGCATGGAATTGTGACAGATTGGAATAATATGGAGCGTATTTGGAGCTACATTTACAGTTAAGAACAACTGGCCACAATCACAGAAGATCATCCTGTTTTGCTGACAGAAGCACCATTGAACCCTCGAAGAAATCGATAAAAAGCGGGCGAGTTCTTTTTTGAGAGTATTAATGCTCCAGCCCTTTTTGTTTCCATGCAAGCAGTGCTCAGTTTGTACGCAACTGGACGAGTAACTGGCGTTGTTTTGGACTCGGGCGATGGTGTGACACATGCCGTTCCTATCTACGAAGTATTCGCAATGCCCCACAGTATTATGCGGGTAGATATCGCTGGTCTAGACACACAGAACACTCATACGAAAAGAAGGATTCAACTTTATATCAACGGCTGAATTCGAAATAGTCCGATCGATCAAAGAAAGGATTTGCTATCTGGCTAGTAATCCACAAAAAGAAGAAAACATTGAAGCTGAAAAACGAGCTTACACATTACCCGATGGAAAGACACTTGAGGTAAGCTACCGTTTCCTTTTTATTAAGTTGAAATTTAATTCTTGTAACCTTTAGATTGGTCCAGCACGATTTAGAGCTTCCAAAAGTTGAAATGGATTTGAATTCCGACCCAGTACCGTGTCACAGGACTTGCACAATCTCGAGAAACTCGACCTATCTTATGCCGAGGTGTTGCGACGAGTAGATGCATGTAAACAACCCTCTACCATCGAAGGAAATAAAGACAGTGAAGAGACACCTTTTACTTGCATATATTTACATACACAATTTACCATTTAATTAAAGGGAGAGATTGAGAAGTGATGAAGTTTGCTGTAACAGATTTGATAGTTTTAAATATGTATATCTAACGCGTCTTAGCGATAGAATTGCTTATTAATATAGTTTATACATTTCATCAATATTGTTCGGATGATAAAACAATAAAACTGTGATAGCTGATAAGACCTATGCGTTATTTGTATGGCAGAATAACAGTGGCAAGAGGGGTTGGTTTCTCTTCAACGACGAGAGACAGCTTTGGTTTTTGGAAGCATTAAATACTACTGCAGTTTGTTATTGTAATTCCAAATCAAAAGTGATTTTTACTATGCTATCATATTTAAATGGCAAGTGAAATCACTTTCGATCGGGAATTTTTTTAAATTTTGTTTTAATTGAAAATGTGATGATGCAGGTTTGTAGTCAATGCAATACCTGATTAGGAAATATATAATTTGTAGCTGTATTTCTATTCATATACAAGTGACGCTACCAAATACACGAAGAGTGTTTCAATTTCTGATTTTGATAGAAATTCTTGGTACATTTTTTGGAGTTACATCTGTATTAATAGACATAGAGCTATAAAGTATATATTTTCTGATTAGAAATTATATTTGTCACAAAGCTGTATAGTTTTTTTTTAATAAAAAAATTTTTTTGAAGAAATTCCTTATCTAAAGCCGTTTCGATTGGTTTTAGTCAAAAAAAGTAGAAAATGATAGCTTTTGAACTAAACTTTTTTGAAATATAGCTCGCATTGAAAATCTCATGATGGAGCTTTGTAGCTAATACAATAGAGACTCCGAAAATGTATAGTTCGTTACCGTAAGTGTAGCCATTCATCACCAAATATTTTTGATTTTTCAGAAAAAGTTAGCTGATTGGAAGTCGACATTAAACCATGACGACAATTTTTGAAAAACTTATCACAATGAAAATCTTAAAATGCCAAAATACTGTCTACGTTATGCTGAGCTCAAAAAGCTTTCATTTGTCTCTGTAGCACAATTATTAACCAATTGCCAACAATTTAAGTTTCCACTTTTTCTTAACACAAACCAAAGTATAAACTTAAACTGTTGGTAATTCGTTAATAATTGTGTTACAGATATCAATGAAAGCTTTCTGAACTCAGCATAATATGAACAAGAGACTGGAATGTAAAGATTTTGATTGTGCCAAGATTTTCAAAAATTGTCGACATATTTTGATGTAAGCTCGTAGCAAAAAAAATTGTAAACAAATTTTGAAAATAAAATACTTTAGTACGAAACCAATTAGATATAAAACATAAATACACATACAAAGAAGGATAAAAATTTAACTCTTTAACCCGCAACTCATGCAGGCATCTTTGTTCTCCAGGGAACACAGCATCTCTACCATCTTTCGTTCACGTTCCGCTTTCTCAGGTGTAGAAGAAACACTGATTTGACCATTTTGGTTATTTAGTGTTAAATTGTTTTGCATGTCCGGCTGGTTATGGTTCGGCCGCTTCTTATTCATCGAAATCAGCATCCTAAGTGAAGATGACATGTTAATCAGTCAACAAATATTATTACAAAACAATTTATTGGCACTCACCTTAGTCTGTTGATTGATTTCCCTGTCTATCACCTCAACCTTCTACAAATGCTTTAAATGTAAAATATTCGCAGTCTCTGAAGACCCTTGCAGTTTCCCAGCATGCTTGCGATAATCGAAATTGCATGTTTTCGTGCACGTCTGAACAAAGCACTCGATTCTTGTTCTTCTTTGGAGTGTTCATGGAGTTGTCAGTGGATACTTGATAATGTTGTAATTGGGTGAAAGTCTTGCATCTGAAATGTAAAATATTTGTTTTTATTTTAACGTAATCGGGGAAGAAATTTTGTCGGTAAACACACCTGAACAATGTTTTGTTATAGTTAACGCAATTGTTTCTTAGCAACAAGATTTCTTTTAAGTGCATAGATCGCCAAGACAAACCCAAAAGAAGATGCTGGCCAGCATGAACACTTAACAAAGCAACTTGATCGTCCAAATGCAAATCATTGAAGGCAGGAATTTGTTTGGCAGGATGGTGTTTGTCAGACAAATAGAACTCTGTAAAGAATGTTGTTTCATCGAAGGCTCGGTTTGTTGTGATGATTTTAGTGTTTGAATCAGAACAATTCTTGTTTCTGAAAGATAATCGAAATATAGTTGGATACATAATAATTTAGTAATACTTACAATAAATAAAGATTTCTTCATGCGAGTTTTATTCTCAAATGTCAAAGATGTCATGTTCTTTTTTTATTTTTCTATTGACGTTTAGAATCTTACCACTACTCCATTTTCTTATCAGGAAATAGGACGCCATATTGAATTCGTGTTGAAAAATTTTTTGCGGGTGTTTCGGGTTGAAGGGGTGGAAGTGGATACTCTGTATTATCTGCTCTGTGCCGGGAACCCTCGACCGGGAACCCTCATTTACCACACCCGCCATTGGCCGCCATTGATTTGTCGGAGAAAAAAAATCAGTTGAGTTTGAAAAGTAAAAAAAATTTTTTTGGTTGCAAAAAAAACGATAGTTTTTAATTTTAATGTGGCCTAGAACATAGAAAAGTGAATTTCAGCTGCAGGAATTAACTTTTTTTTCCATTTTGACCAGTATTTCACTGAAAAAGACAAAAATTAGTAAAAAAAATTTCATACCGATGCAGGCGTTTGTTAAGTTTTTCAGAACATACTAGTTTGCACATAGCCTTAAACTCCCCACACGATAGCACCTGGTGTGGTAAGTCAAAAAAATGTCAAATGACATTTATACGTATACAAATAATAAACAGAAAGTTGGTTTCCAAACGTTTGTGTAAATTATTTTTGTTGAAAAGTTTAAATGAAATCCAATAACCAAATTTTATTTTGCAGATTAAGTGAATGTGATTTCATCAAAAGAAAGAGATAACCATGAACGGCTTTCAGTCAAAAGTCTTGCCAGTGATGTGAGCACTGTGATCATTGAGACAATATCCCTGGAAGAAATCCCACAATCTAAGGAGCTCCATGTTAAAGAGGAGCCAGAACATGTTTTTGCACGGCCAATGCGTGCTGCTAAACTGAAAATAAATAGTTTCGTAAGTCTGTTTTGTAGATTGACCACTTCTCGAACTGGGTAACTCATAAATCTATTGCAGAAAGAAGTATCAATTAATCACAAGATGAGACGTCCAGATAATCCTAATGAAACAGTCAAGAAAATCAAAAAGTGTTGTTACAGAATATTCTACTTTAAGACAGATGAGTCTCTGCTTGTTCTGGATAAGGAAAATCCAGTAGTAGAACTTTTCTCTGAAGAAGGCGATAGTGTCTGTTCCACTTCAAACGAAGTCACAAATAAAAGTGAGTTCACCTTTACCTGCAATTGATTTAGTTAGTTCATCAAATTTTATTTCAGAAACAAAGAAAGATAAAAACACAACCAAGGGCTTAGTTGTTAAGGTTAAAAAGGAAAAACAGTGGCTCGGGGCAGAAAAGTCGAGGAAGTGCCTGTGACTGAGGCTGAACCTGAAAAAATCATTGCCACGCCCAACAGACGTTCGTAATGGAAGGTAATCCTAATGCAATAGTTGCAGTAGCCAATATGACTGCTAAGCAACCGGGTGGTAGTCTTGGTGATGCCACATTCGATGTTAGGGACACTCCAGCCAGTGTTAGCAATACCAAAACCCGAGCGATAATCCTGGTGACTCTACATTCGATGTCAAAGAACCGCCTGCTAATGATAGCATCATGACTGAAGATGATTCATTTGACAAGCCGTTGGTGCCGTCGAAAAAAATAAAACCTCCTCCACCACCTCAGTCAGTGAAGGTTTTGAAGGCTAAGGCCAAGCCCAACGAGCCCTTCAAGTGCGTTAAGGTTTTAATGTAATTTTTTTGGAGATTGTGTTTTACTACAATGGAAGGATCTGATCAGCTGTCTGATGAACAACATTGTCGCATAAAAAAGATGTTACAACGTTTGGAACCATTGGCTATTCCTTTAGTGAAAAAGATATTTGCCTATGAAGGCGTGCCTTTGACTAAAGAAGAAGCAATAGGAGTTAGTTCTCCGGCATTTTCAAGGACAGGCAACTGGACTGAACATCACTTTATTATGGAAGCAGTTGTCGACAATTTTGAGAAACAAGAACAAAAATACAAAACTTTGTTAAGGAAATGAGAAATACAAGAACGAAACAATTATTCTGTATTTTCATGGAATTGATTTGGTAGTTTTATAGCACTTTTGTTTGTGTTAAGAAAAAAAGGAAACTTAAAATGTTGGCAATTGGTTAATAATTGTGCTACAGAGATCAATGAAAGCTTTCTGAGCTCAGCATAACGTGGAAAAGAAACTGGAATATAAAGATTTTGACTGTAACTAGATTTTTAAAAATTGTCTACATGGTTTAATGTATGCTTATGCAAAAAAAAATTTATACAAATTTTGAAAACAAAATACTTTAATAAGAAACCAATTAGATATAAAACATAAATACACATATAAAGAAGCATACAAATTTAACTCTATGACCCGTAACTGATGCAGGTATCTTTGTTCTCCAGGGAACACAGCATCTCTGTCATCTCTCGTTCACGTTCCGCTTTCTCAGTTGTGGAAGAAACACTACTTTGAACATTTTGGTTATTTAGTGTCGTTGGTAAGCTACCGTTTCGGGTTACAGCTGTCTTGTCTACGATAAATTGTATTGCATGTGCAGCTGGTTATGTGCGAAGGTAGTACATGCCCGTTTTCAAGCCAGACATCCACGACTAGCTATGATTTTGTTCTTCATGTCGTCGTGTCACAAATCCAGGTCTGTTAAAGTCTTTCAGAAGATGCTGATTGACGATCTGGAATTCACCGGACAGGACTCATCTGTTGTAGATGTTTAAAGTGCACGGTTCGAAGAACTCATTGTTGCTGTCGATGCAGTTGGCATTGGAGCAACAAGTAGAGCGTTCCGAACGCCATGTTTGCCAATTTTTTCTTTAAGAGCAGCACAATCCCAGAGGTCGGTTGGAATTTTTTTTTCACATGTCATATATCATATTGCAAGACAAGTTTGCTGACTGGATTTCCTTCGTACGTTTTATATGGGCCTTCCTTCACAGCCCGCTCACAACTGGCTTCTAGATTGTCTGGAAAATCAGCTGGTTGATAAATTTAGAAACTAGTTTAGTTAGAAATACTTACAAGAAATAAAACAACAAAACTTTGCAATATTTTGCAAACTGTCAAAGATAAATGTCATCTTGTTTTTTTTTATTTATTGAAGTTTGGAACTTCACCACGACTGACCACGACTCCATTTTTAATCAAGAAATAGGTCGCCATTTTGAATTCGTGTTGAAAAATTTTTTGAGGGTGTTTCAGGCAAGGGGGGTACGAGTTGGTACTCTGTATTATCTACTCTGTGGTTTTCACCACAGAGTAGATAATACAGAGTGCCAACTCGTACCCCCCTTGCACAGAGTATAACCAGAGAGTGAACTCCGGCAAGGTAGTGCCATTTTGCCTACAAGCTAAATCAAACCGGAAAACCGCACCCGGAAAACCGCACTGGCCTTCACTTCCCACAGATCAAAGTCAGTTGAGTTTGAAAATTAAAATATTTTTTTTTTGGTTGCAAAAAAAATCGATAATTTTTAATTTTCATACAGCCTAGAATTTAGAAAAATGAATTTAAGTTGCAGAAATTAACTTTTTTTTCATTCAGACCAGTATTTCACTGAAAAAGACAAAAATTAGTAAAAAATTTCATACCGATGCAGGCGTTTAGTTAAGTTTTTACAGTTCATACTAGTGAGCACAGAGCCTCAAACTCAGAAATAGGACGCCATATTGAAAAATTTTTTGCGGGTGTTTCGGGTTGAAGGGGTGGAAGTGGATACTCTGTATTACCTACTCTGTGCCCCCTTGCCTGAAACACAGAGTAGAACCAGAGAGTCCACTTCAGCAAGGTAGTGCGTTTTGCCTACAAGCTAAACTAAACCGTATGCCCGCACCCGGATGCCCGCACTGGCCTTCATTTCCCACAGATCAAAGTCAGTTGAGTTTGAAAAGTAAAAAATTTTTTTTGGTTGCCAAAAAAATCGATAATTTTTAATTTTCATACAGCCTAGAATTTAGAAAAATGAATTTAAGTTGCAGAAATTAACTTTTTTTTACATTTTGACCAGTATTTCACTGAAAAAGACAAAAATTAGTAAAAAATTTCATACCGATGCAGGCGTTTAGTTAAGTTTTTACAGTTCATACTAGTGAGCACAGAGCCTCAAACTCAGAAATAGGACGCCATATTGAAAATTTTTTTTGCGGGTGTTTCGGGTTGAAGGGGTGGAAGTGGATACTCTGTATTATCTACTCTGAGCCCCCTTGCCTGAAACACAGAGTAGAACCAGAGAGTCCACTTCAGCAAGGTAGTGCGTTTTGCCTACAAGCTAAACTAAACCGGATGCCCGCACCCGGATGCCCGCACTGGCCTTCACTTCCCACAGATCCTAGTCAGTTGAGTTTGAAAAGTAAAAAATTTTTTTTTGGTTGCAAAAAAAATCGATAATTTTTAATTTTCATACAGCCTAGAATATAGAAAAATGAATTTAAGTTGCAGAAATTAACTTTTTTTTTACATTTTGACCAGTATTTCACTGAAAAAGACAAAAATTAGTAAAAAATTTCATACCGATGCAGGCGTTTAGTTAAGTTTTTACAGTTCATACTAGTGAGCACAGAGCCTCAAACTCAGAAATAGGACGCCATATTGAAAAATTTTTTGCGGGTGTTTCGGGTTGAAGGGGTGGAAGTGGATACTCTGTATTATCTACTCTGTGGGTGGAAGTGGATACTCTGTATTATCTAATCGTTTTGATTTTCTTTCAATCAGGCTTCAATCATTGAAGAGTGTATAGGCGAGATTGAATGCTTGATCCAGCATTCATTTCGTAAAGACACCGCAAAGCGAACATTCGTCGTCTCGGAGCGCGAATTTTAGTGGGGAAAACAACAACAACAACTACAATGATTGAAGACCCAAGCTTGAAGTGTGTATATCCAAAGTCATATAGCATTTACTAATATACTCTCACGTGCTGGTCAAGCATTTGAACAGTGTATATGCCGCATAAGAAGGAAATCCAGTCAGCAAACTTGTCTTGCAATATGACATGTGGAAAAAATTCCAACCGACCTCTGGGATTGGGCTGCTCTTAAAGAAAAAATTGGCAAACATAGCGTTCGGAACTCTCTACTTGTTGCTCCAATGCTAACTGCATCGACCGCAACAATGAGTCCTTCGAGTCCTACACTTTAAACATCTACAACAGACGAGTCCTGTCTGGTGAATTCCAGATCGTCAATCAGCATCTTCTGAAAAACTTAAACAGACCTGGACTTGTGACACGAAGACATGAAGAACAAAATAATAGCTAGTCGTTGATCAGTTCAGCACATCGAGAGGATTCCAATCGAGTTGACTCTACAAGACTATCTGGGAAATTTCAGTTTGTTCTTCTATTAAAATGGCTGCCGATAGGGGTGCCTTCATAGATCAGAGCCAGTAATTCGACATCCACGCTGCTGAGCCCAACTATGGAGAACTTACTTCGATTAACTTCTTTGGCTGGATGTCTGGCCTCAAAACGGGCATATACTACCTTCACACATAACCAGCTGCACATGCAATACAATTTATCGCAGACAAGACAGCTGTTACCCGGAACGGTAGCTTACCAACGACACTAAATAACCAAAATGTTGAAAGTAGTGTTTCTTCCACACCGGAGAAAGCGGAACGTGAACGAGAGATGGCAGAGATGCTGTGTTTCCCGGAGAACAAAGATACCTGCATTAGTTGCGGGTCATAGAGTTAAATTTGTGTCCTTCTTAATATGTGTATTTATGTTTCATATCTAATTGGTTTCTTATTAAATTATTTTATTTGTTGGCAACCATGGTTTGCAAGTGAATAGAAGTGCTGAGGAACTGCTCTTGAATTTTTTTTAAATAAAATCAGTTTAATTCACTATTGTAAAAGCTTACATTTTGTTCAATACATTTTTACGTTAAAAGTTGTTAACCGCAATAAAAAACCAATTAAAATATAACAGGTAACGCAACAAAATACACCTTAAAAAAAAAAAAAAAAACCCCACTGTCATCATCGCACATGACTGAGAACAAAAGGAAGAGCCACCAAATTTCCTTCGAGGACGTATCCGATTCAGAATTTGATACTGACAGATCAACTAAAATTTATAGGCCACATTCAATCATGTCACTGTCGACGGCCGACTTTCAGAAAATTAAGGCAATTATCGACGACTCAATCCACACAGAGCTGGTCAAGGTGACCGCCAAGTTAGCCACAAAAGATGATGTCACTATGCTAAATGCCGAAATAAGCTCTTTACGTAAACAAAATGAAGAACTCTCGATGAAAGTCCAGCGGTTTGAAGAACGTTGCAATGTCTTAGAAGATGAAATTGAATTGCAAAGTAGAGAACTCAAAGGCAAAAATTTAATAGTCTCTATACCAAAGGACGGGACTGATCCACAGGAAAGAGTACGTTGTATAACTCAACTACTTCTTGGCGGTTCGGGTGCACACGATATGCCAGATGCAATTAAGCTTAACGAAAATAACAACGTAATTAAATTGAAAATTTACACAGGCTCAAATGAAATAGCAAACAAGATGTTGTTGAATTGCTCAAAATTAAAAGGCACAGGTGTTTACGTCCAGCGAGATCTGACAAAACAGATGCAACTAAAATGCCGAATTTTACTAGGTTACCGCCGAGTAATCATATCACATAAACCAAATGAAAAGGTGCAATTAAAAAACAACAATCTTGTGATAGGTAATAAATCATTTTATTTAAACTACGATAACATTCTTAAAGTAAATCAAAACGATGGAGAACAAGAACTACAGCGATTGTTTGGCAAAATAAGCTTTGAAAAAAAAAAAAACGTACTGTCAACAAAAAAAAAACCATACTGTCAACAACAACTTCTGGACGTCAAAGTGAATGTACTAGATTAAGCAATTCTGCGTCACCAGGGGTGTCACCTAAACCAAATGGTAGTACTCTAGTACGAAACTGAGATACAGAAGCCGTCAGCACAAATAGTTTTAGTTCTAAGATATTATCGTATAATGGTGGATTTACATGCATCTGCAAGTGCAGATGAAAATCGGAAAAAGACACAAGATGTAAAATTCATACTTGTCTGATAGAGAGGGAACGAACTTCCTAGTTATGGTTGCAGATGAAAAATTATGGGTGCAGATGAACATGTTCATCTGCAACCATAATTTTTCATCTGCAACCATAATCCTATTCGTCTCCCTTTTTAACTTTTGTGCTTTGTAATCTTCATCCGTCTCGCTTTACTCTTCTGCACTTCCGCAGTTGCAGATCCATGTAAACCCAGCATAACATATCAGGTCTCAATAACCAAATACTTTTTCCTGATTTCTTTAATTATATCAAAACATTTGATGTATTTTTCCTATTCGAAACACATATTATTTCTGAAAATTCTTCTAAATTTAAAAGTCTCTTTAACGGATTCAAACTTTTCTGGAACGCAGCAATTAAGACATCAACTAGAGGACGTGCAAGTGGAGGAAGCATTTTTGGAATCTGATATGAAGGCAATAGGAGAGGATTTGGGAAGTTGGATTTTTGGAAAGGAAACGGAAGGATTGAACAGGATGTGGATAAGGTAAGGAATATGTCGGCAGAAGGAAAAGAATAGAAAAGTAGGTATAGAAAGGAAAAGAAAAATGAAAGAAGGAAGGTAAGAGAAAGAGGAATAGGATAAGGAAATAGAATTAAAATAGAAAATAAAAGCAAAGGAAACGGAGATAGAAAAGAAAAGGAAGCCGACGGGAAAGGGATATAGAATGGGAACAGCGAAGACCTGGCACGCTAGCGACACGCGGCTCAGCTCGTCGGATTTAGGGGGGGTCTTGTCCCCGCTGTTACCCCTCGCCTCAATCAAAACATACATCGTGCCAAAACCGACCACCACACACTCCACATTCCAGGCACTGCAGATGTTTACGCAGTGTGGCCTCTAACCCACCCTACCTGGAACCCTTTCGGCCAATGTGGTAGGATTCCCCTAACGCCATTCCGCTGCTAATACCACTTACCTCGTCGCTTCACCATCCTCTCGCTTCCCCCTGAAAATTTCAAATTAAGCTCCCATTGAGCCGGTTAGCTCATTCAAAATGCTAAATTTTTCATACCAATTTGGCGTGAGCACATTTATTGTAATTAAAAAAAAGAATTATTGAATATAAAGCATATTAGAATTTGTGGCTCAGGAAAGGAATTTAAACCAAAGGAATATATAACAAAAAAATAAAAATGGATACAGCAAAAGTTAAAAATGTAATGAGCGTGTGGGTATCACAACACTTGAATAAAAATTATATAAAAAAAAAACTACGAAAATAAATAAATAAATGACAAAATAAATAGCAATATAAAAAAATTTACTTAATACTAAAAATGTATAACAAAAAGAAATACCACGAAACCGAGGAAAATATGGCCCTCTTTAACACAGCCAAACTCAACAAAAAAAGAATTCAATTAATTGCACTTCACCCTGACAAACAAAAAAAAAACAGAAGATCCCTCGAATCCCACTTAACCTTTGGCGGATTTAATCTCACGCCCTCTACTCTAATGCTACCTAAAAAGAGCTTTCTTTATGTAGTGGGCCTTCAGAATGCTTTGACCCCCAAAAATTAAATCAAGGTCAGTCAAAGGCTCGAGAAATTTCGGTCTTTACAAGTGGTGCACTCTTCAATATAAATCTTGTTTGACTCACTTTGACCACACGTTCCCCTTTTCGAACCTTAAAATTTAATTTACTAAAAAAAATTAAGCCACGAAAAATTATAAAAAAAAATCGAGCAAATAAAAAAACAAAATTAACAAAAAAACACCATCAGAAAAAAATCACGCCAAAAACACTTAAATCTAAAACGTTGTTACGGGGCTTCAATCGACCCTTGAAAATATTGCGGTGCTTCGGAGATCCCCTATGTCCCCTCAGGTACTGTTTTAGTGTCGTCCGGTATTTTTTTCCTGTTCCGGCACT
Organism: Melanostoma mellinum; assembly: GCA_914767635.1. Taxonomy (NCBI): domain Eukaryota; kingdom Metazoa; phylum Arthropoda; class Insecta; order Diptera; family Syrphidae; genus Melanostoma; species Melanostoma mellinum. The sequence continues at coordinate 109,714,569 of OU612058.1, forward strand.
TTTTTCTTCCCCCAGGCACCAAAATAAATTTACAGTCTCTAGACACCGGACTATTGAAATATTTGCACAAAAAAAACATTACAAAAATTACTTGGATGCCTGGGACTCCCACAGGCTCTTAATTTACCCGACGACCTTCGGCTTCGTGACCTCTTTTTGGTACAATGGGATTTTTTTTTCCTGCCTGTATCGTCTTCGCCTTTTTTTTTTCTATGGTATAGATCACCTTCCGCACCTATAACACAATATATGTTTTTTGTTCCTTAAATGAACGTTTTTCTTTCTTGCAATTTTTTTTTTCTCCTACTCGAATCTAACTAAAAACTAACTACCAGTAATAGAAATTCAAACAATAAAAAAACTCACCGCTTCAAATATTCTTTCCTGTACTTCTTTCTTCACTTTATTTTCCGTGTTTTTAATGTTTTTGTTTATGTATCTTTTTTTTTCACCTTTAGATATCACTTATCTTTATTGTCTATGTCTAGCAATATGAAATTTAGTTTTATTCACTAATCACTGCACTACTTTTTCCCTTTTTTTTTCTCTAATTTGTTCTGCTCAACAGCAATCGGGTTTTTAGTTGGTAATGCACCACTGCAACTATCGAACTAAACTAAAGACTTTTCTTCTTCTTGTGCAATAACGTACCCTCTGTACGTTATTTTCCAAAGCTGTTGCTGTTTCATTGCTTTGATTGCCGTTTACGACCGTTTACCATCAATACCATCTCGTCATTTCCCACCAATCGGATTTTAGATGGCGTTTAGAAAAAGCACATACTTCTAGGCTCACCGTAAGAGTAAATGTGTACATCGTTCTACTTATCCAAGCTCACAACCTGTTTGTACCTTTTGTGTTTCGAATATGACACTTCCCATCAGCTGTGTTCTGTCAACTCCAGCGGCCACAACTCGCAATTCGCAAATCATTTTTCGTTTTCGTGGATGTGTCCGACAAACAAGAAAGTTTATTTTCATTTTTTCATTCTTTTCTCAAAGAAAAAATTATTTCAACCAATACAAAATGCAGCCTAGCTCTTTGGTTTGTTTTGCTTTGATTTTTAGTGTGTTTCCCTTTTCCCTGACTCCTTTCAGCCTACCTTATCGTTTTGTTTACTTTTTGTTTCTTTTAAGGGCAATCTCCAGCTACCAGGAAACCGGAATCACCTTAAGGGTGCTACGCATCTGGTCAGTGCTACCGTGGTCGTAACAAAACACCGGATTTGGTGTGTACCTGTACTTGCCAAATTCGGTGGACACGACTAAATACGTTCAGGTGGGGAAGAACCCACGTACTCAAGCCGGGCATGCTACTTAAGCGATTTCTACATTCTGCTGGTGTACTCAAATCAAATCCTATCAAACATCATGTTCCTTTTTTCTTTTCTACAACTATTTCCTTTTTGTTTCAGATGGTCGAGACCTACATTGAGTTTGAGTATCCCTATATCTACCTGCATCTTTATCTAAACCTTTTCATCTCTAACTACCTGTTCTGATATAACATCGTTCAGAAATGCCTGCAAACGTAAGTGGTGAGTGTTTAGATTTACTTATTGGTAGTATGTACCTACATGATAAACAATTTTAAGACTCTGTGCGTAGGTAGGGGTAGGGAATAGTTTAAGGGTTGATAAGAAATGTATTGAAACAAAAATTATTAGTTGTTGTACATACATATATACGTAGAGTTACAAGATACCTTATAACCGAATACAAGTACTTTTGCTCAGATGGAAGTTGAACATACAGTACGATACGTAACATATAGTACCTAATCGTGTTTCATGTTTTGATAGGTCACTATTGGTAAGATGGTGAATCAAGATAGATTTACAAGTAAGAATAAATAACATAGATGCACAGTAAGTAGTGTAGATACACAGCTAACATGGACACAATAAATAGGTATATAAGTATTAATAAGATAAACTAGTAGAACGTACATATAGTTGATAACTAGACTTTGAACTTAGAAGAAATAAATAACATCTGAATTAATAATAAACGCTAGGTAGATAGGTATACAACAATATTAATAAATAACAATAAGTAAATAAATAACAATTAATAAATAAATAAATTCTATAAATACTCTATAAATTAATAACAATATAATAAATAAACTCTGAAACTTAGGAACAATAAAGTAAATAAATAAACTATGAATAACTCTATATATTAAATAACTATAAAATAAATAAATAAACTATGAATAATAATAAATAAGTTCTAATATAGGTCTATATATGTAAATATTGCACTAAGTATGAGGTAGAAGAATGTATGTACTGTTGGATGATATCGGAATCGTTAGGCGTTGGGTTTGGGTCAGTGTTAGTTGAATGGAATAGGTTGGTTATTGTGTTAATGGGTTGGTGGGTTGTTGGGATCGTTGGTTATTGGGGTTGTTGGTTTGGTGAGTGGTTGCTGGGATTTTGGTTAGTTGGGTTGTTGGACTGGTGGGATTTCGGGTAATGGGATTGGTTATCACAGTTGTCTATTGCTTAAGGTCCTTGCCGTGGAATATACCTAATGTCTTGCCATTCAAATTTTCGATTTCGTATAAATTTTTACCCACTGGTTTAACAATTCTACATTTAACGTACTTAGGACAAAGTTTTGAGCTGAGGTATTTCGAAGAATCGCTCAAAACAAAATTTCTTCTAAAAACCTCCTGTCCTGGTAGGTAGTTAACGTTTCGTGCTCTAATATTATACGTTTTTGCGCTTTTATCGTTCGCGTTAAGAATCGATTTTTTTACTTGATCTCGTATGCATTGAAGTTTGCTTTGCCTTGGAATTGTCATTAGCTCACCATCTTCAGCGACATTCAGTTTCCGAGACAGCTCATAATTACTACCGTGGGTTATCATATTCATACCGAACAGTGCGAAATATGGTGATACCCCAGTAGCTGAATGTACCGAACTTCTCAATGAAGCTGCGATTTCGCTAAGATGGGTATCCCAATTACGTTGATCGTCTTTCAAGTATGAACGAATAGCTGCTAACAGCGTTCTGTTTACTCTCTCAGAGGCGTTTGATTGAGGGGCGTAGTTAGCCGTTCTGAAATGACGAATTCCATATTTTTGGAGAAAGCTTTGAAAATCTTTCGAAACAAACTGTTTTCCATTATCTGAATGGATAATTTCAGGCACTCCAAAAGCATTAAAAACTTCATGGCTTAAAAATCGAATAACGCTACTAGAAATAGCGGACTTTAAAGGTTTTAAAAACACATATTTTGAAAAATGGTCTAACACGACAAAAATAATAGTGTTTCCACTCTTTGATCTTGGGTAAGGACCCAAGAAATCAACATACAACTTCTGAAACGGACGATCGGTACAAAAACTATTTGAAATGGGTGGACGCTGAATCTGGTTAGACGGTTTACACTGTTTACAGATATCACACTTACTTACATAGTTTCGAATTTGAATGGTCATATTTGGCCAGTAGAAATACTGTCGAATCCTATGTAATGTCTTGGCGACTCCACCATGAGCAGATTCAGGTGGCTCATGGGCATTTGCTATAATACTTTCAGTTAAGCTCGATGGTATCCAGAGTCTCCAAGAGTGTTCAGATGTGAGCTCATTTCCCCCATTTGGAATAGACTTCTTATACACGAAATTTTCTATTACCTTTAAATCTGGCAACTCTTCTAGGTGTTCCTTTATTGTTTTTATAAGACTCGTGTATTCTTCCGATAAGAACTGTTCCGAATCCAAATTTACCCATGGAGCTACTTCTTCCATTTCCAAACTCTCCAAATGTGCCCGAGAAAGAGTGTCCGGCACGACGTTTAAAGCTCCCTTTCGGTGCTCTATGTTGAAGTTGTATGACTGCAGGTCTAAGCTCCACCTGGCTAATCTACCGTTAAGGTCTTTCATGTTCATCAACCATTTCAAACTGGAATGGTCGGTGATGACGGTGAAATCCATACCTTCAACATAGGGCCTAAACTTTTTAATAGCCATGACCGCAGCCATGCACTCCTTCTCGGTCACACTGTAATTCCTTTGGCAGGAATTCAGTTTTTGGGAGAAGTACGAAATCGGACATTTTTGATCTTCATCCTTTCTTTGAAAAAGAACAGCTCCGATACCAGAGTCGGACGCGTCACACTGAATGAAAAATCTTTTGCTGAAGTCTGGATGGGTGAGAACAGGTGCAGTCGTTAGTGCAGTTTTCAACTTTTCGAACGCGACTATAGCTTCCTCACTCATCTTAAATTTTACATTTGTCTTTTTGAGCATGTCGGTTAGTGGTGCTGTCAAGCTGGAAAAATCCTTAATAAAACGTCTATACCACCCTGCTAGACCAAGTAGCCGGCGAACTTGTCTTGGGTTATTAGGCAAAGGAAAATCGACGATCGCTTCGACCTTGGCCGGATCAGTCTTTAATTTCCCTCCCCCGACGATAAAACCCAAATATTTTAGCTCTTTGAAGCAAAATTTTGATTTAACTAAATTGATCGTCAGGTTGGCTTTTCTGAGACAGTCGGCTACTTGTTCCAGCAGTGCGATATGTGTCTCAAAATCAGGAGCAATAATGAGCAGGTCGTCGAGATACACGAAAACCCGATCCCTGAGTCGTGCAGGAATAACTTTATCCATCAAACGGCACAACCTTTGCGCTGCATTACACAGTCCGAAGGGCATGACCGTGAATTGGTATAAAGGTCTCCCCGGAACCGCAAACGCAGTTTTCTCCTTACTCTGCTTTTCCAGCGGTATTTGCCAGAATGCTTCTTTTAAATCTACGCTGCTTATAAAATAGGTGTCAGGCAATCTGCTGAGAAGTCCTTCGATGTGCGGTAGAGGGTTGGCATCTTTTTTCGTAACCGCGTTCATTTTTCGAGCGTCTAAGCAAAACCTGTACTTAATAACGTTATTCTCACCTACTTTCTTTACGAGTGCCACTGGTGAGCACCAAGGACTCTCGCTTTCTTCTATGACACCGATTCTCAACATCCTATCTATCTCCTGGTAGAGTAATGCTTGTACCGCTGGTGAGACAGGGTAATGACGCTGCTTGACAGGCTCCGCGTCTCCTGTATCTATGACATGCTCCATTATTGATGTTTTACCTAGACCATGACGTTCATAGTCTAGGAATTTTTGTTTGACAGCATCCAACTTTGCACGCTGTTCTAAAGATAATACATGAGCATTTATCATGTCAGCCGGTTCTTCTAAAATTGAAACTCCACTAACGACGCTTGGTGCTATGTGGAATAATTTCCAAAAATCTATACCTAAATATAGTTCCTGGTCTAGGTTAGGAACTAAATAAAATGTTATCTGTTCTTTGTGTTCTTTAAAAATGACATCTACGCATATTTTACCAACTATACTTTGTGTTTTACCATCCGCGGTTTTAACACCGGACTTGTGAGGCAAAACTGAAATTCCTAAATCAATAACGAATTTTTCACATCCTTTTCCCAAAATGCTAATACTAGCTCCGCTATCCAATAATCCGAGTATTTCTCGACCTGCTATTTTGACCTTGGCGTATGGCCTAGGGTCATTATTATCACCGATGACTGTCGCTAATATATTCTTTTTTTCTTCCTTCCTCAACTTGTACCTTTTCCTAGTTTTAACAATTCTATTACCCCCGTATTAATAAACGCGGAATAGCCTTATTCCATGGATTAAGTTTCCATTATACCATTTCCCATTTAATTAAAGCTACCATTATACCATTTTTCACTTAATCCATGGAACGCAGCTATTCCGCGTTTTATTAATACGGGGGTTAGACACTACCTTTACCTTATTATTAAAAATCCTATCTCTTACTGCATAATAATTTCTTAACCTAACATGTAATGGTATAATTTCAAACTTCTTAACATTTACTTCTTTCTCTCCAGACTCTCTTTGTAACACTGTTACTTTTCTTCCACTACTACTATCTGTCAGAGGTGCTTTCATTGCGGGGTTTGCATCGAACGCGACTCCCCCGCTTGGATCGCATTCCCGCCCCGGTTTTCCGGGTTGCAGTTGGAACATTTCGGTGTGATCACCCCTTCCTTACCGCATCTATAGCAGAAAATATTTCTGGCGGCTGAACAATCTTGGTATAAATGACCTGGTAGTCGGCAGTTCCAGCATTTTATAGCCTTAGGGTCACCCTGACCTCGACCTACATTAGGCCTAGCGCCGGAGTACTGAAATGCTGCTACCTGGTCATCCGAAAACCGATATTCTTCCGTCTCCAGATCTAATTCACTGACTCCGTATCTAGGTGGTCTAGCTGGCTTAATTGGTTCACGCTCGCGATTAGGAAAAGCATATTCAGCTTCCTTACAAGCCATCCTCAGCTGGTCCAAGGTAAAAATCGGCTGAGGGTACACAAGACGTCCAATTTTTTCATTCAGGTTCTTCTTCATGATCCGAACCAATTCTCCCTCCGGAATTTGTATCCTGAGCTGAGATCTAAACTTTGAGATGGCTGCAAAATAATCATCGCAGGACTCCCAGGTGCCATGACGACGGTCCATGATATCTCTCATAATGTCAAAATCGGAACGAGAATTCCGAAAGTGCCTCATGAGCGCATCCCTTAACATCGGCCAATCCGGATTGTAATTTGACCTATGAAATTGCCAATACCAATCATGTGCCGCACCTGAGAGTAATAGATGAAAATCTCTAAGGATCTCCGCCCAGGTACAATCATACTGGCATTGCAATGTCTCTAATCTGAAAATGAAATCTTCTACGGTAAGTTGTTCAATCTTCCCATTGAATTTTAACCCCCACTTGTCTACTTTTATAGGTTTACTGCCTGAATGAGACGTATAGTACGGCATGCTATACGCAATGCCAGTACCCGGAGGTTCTTTATCGAAATGACGCAGTTCTTGAAAATAGTTGGCTTGATACCCCCTTGGATCTGACCTGTTTTCCCGGTAAAGGTTAGCGTTCGGGTTTGGATTCGACCCAGCCACACCCGGTCTACCTGTGTGGTCCAGCTGAGGATATCTGCACGCTGTCGCCTGCTCTCGCTCGTTTGACCTAGGATTAGGAATCCTTTCTTCCTGCGGTGGAGTAGGACGAATAGCGTTGTTTATATCTTTCATGAAATCCATGAAGCTATTTTTTACTTGTTCTTTAACGGATTCTGAAATTTTTTCTTCCAGCGATTTGGTGTATGAATCATACGCATTCACCACCGCTAGATTGATCAGCGTCTTAAGTTCAGCTGAAATGAAGTCGCTACCCTGACTTGGATTTGGAACATCTTCCCTATCTTCTACATTTACCTCGCAACGAACATCCTTACTACAAGCTGGTCTAGAAATCTCATTATTCGTTAATAAATTTACTTCCAGGTCGTTTCCTTGCTGTCCAGCAAGTCCACTCAAGGGGCTATATAGAGGTTGCTCTACAGTATCTACACTGTCAGTTCTGACCCCCGCTCTTTCACTCAGAGGTGGCGGTGGAAACTGATATTGGGACTGCATGTTGGTTGGAACTAAAGAACTTGGTTGGTTACACTTATTTTTCACTGGTGAGTGACCTGCGAATGCCATTGCTTTGGTTGGTGGGTTGACAGGAACTTTCGCTTTGGAACGTGTAACTATCGTACTCTTATCCTTACTTGTAACGCTGTTATTAGTATCTTTCTTTTCCCTTACAGGTTTCATACCGTAGAAATGACGAGTGTACGAGAGATTGGTCACGACAAAGCAACAACAACTGAGGACACCACAACAACAGTCGGAACGGCTTGAAACTTAAATATTTAAAAATTATCTTAAGGTATGCCCTACAAACTATTAATATATATATATATATATTTTTTTTTTTTTTTTGAGTTTATTTATCTTTTTTTTTCTTTTTTTTTTTTTTTTAGTTCTAAAATAAGCTATCTACAAATCTAACACTACCTATAGACTATATTAATAGAAACCTAAAAGTACTAATATCGAAACAAACTAAGAAACTATAAAATGAAACTAAAAACCTACAAAATGAAACTGAGAAACTATAAACTGAAATAAAAACTAAGAAATTATGAACTGAAACTACGAAAATATAAAATGAAACTAAGACTCTATGAAATGAAACTATGCAAATAAGAAAACGAATTTCAAACAATAAAATAGTAAAAAAACAAAAACCAATTCAAATGAAATTTGTTTTTTCTTCTTTGTTTTGTAATTTTTGACTGTTTTGTGATTTGTATATGTTTATATATATTTTTTTTTTTTTTTTTGCTTTTGTGATTTGCTGTTTATTTGTTTGTTTTTGTTTGTAATACGGGGGTTGCTTGAGGTGGTACTTCAGTGACTTCAGGTATTTGTTCTACGTTGAGGTATCATTAGCAGCGGTATATGGCGTTTTTATTTTCTCGATGTACCCTGGAATGTGGTGCACAAAAAAAACGACGGAGGAAAAATTTACGAACACTAATTGTTGTTGTTGGTATCAATCCACTCGTCGCAAATGTTCAGGCTTGCTAAAAGCTATCCTGATCATGACATACGAAGTTTTTTGAACCATCAACAACAACGGAGAGGTATTTGGGAAAGGTTGAGTTGTTCTGGTTGTTAAGTTTTAAAATTTGTGTCGCCATCCGACTGGTACGTCTGAAACCTTCCAGTAGAAGACATACACGCCTTTATGTAACTCAACAACCATTACAACTGTAGACAAAACAACAATGGGAAAGGATAACCAAGAAACTAGTCGTCGCAAATGTTTCGGCATTCTCACGAGCTATCCAAAACATGACTTACGACTTGTTCCAAGGTTGTGAAGGATAGGTAGGTAGGACAACACATTTGACAACACGTCTGGGCGCCATTTGATATGAAGGCAATAGGAGAGGATTTGGGAAGTTGGATTTTTGGAAAGGAAACGGAAGGATTGAACAGGATGTGGATAAGGTAAGGAATATGTCGGCAGAAGGAAAAGAATAGAAAAGTAGGTATAGAAAGGAAAAGAAAAATGAAAGAAGGAAGGTAAGAGAAAGAGGAATAGGATAAGGAAATAGAATTAAAATAGAAAATAAAAGCAAAGGAAACGGAGATAGAAAAGAAAAGGAAGCCGACGGGAAAGGGATATAGAATGGGAACAGCGAAGACCTGGCACGCTAGCGACACGCGGCTCAGCTCGTCGGATTTAGGGGGGGTCTTGTCCCCGCTGTTACCCCTCGCCTTAATCAAAACATACATCGTGCCAAAACCGACCACCACACACTCCACATTCCAGGCACTGCAGATGTTTACGCTGTGTGGCCTCTAACCCACCCTACCTGGAACCCTTTCGGCCAATGTGGTAGGATTCCCCTAACGCCATTCCGCTGCTAATACCACTTACCTCGTCGCTTCACCATCCTCTCGCTTCCCCCTGAAAATTTCAAATTAAGCTCCCATTGAGCCGGTTAGCTCATTCAAAATGCTAAATTTTTCATACCAATTTGGCGTGAGCACATTTATTGTAATTAAAAAAAAAGAATTATTGAATATAAAGCATATTAGAATTTGTGGCTCAGGAAAGGAATTTAAACCAAAGGAATATATAACAAAAAAATAAAAATGGATACAGCAAAAGTTAAAAATGTAATGAGCGTGTGGGTATCACAACACTTGAATAAAAATTATATAAAAAAAAACTACGAAAATAAATAAATAAATGACAAAATAAATAGCAATATAAAAAAATTTACTTAATACTAAAAATGTATAACAAAAAGAAATACCACGAAACCGAAAAAAATATGGCCCTCTTTAACACAGCCAAACTCAACAAAAAAAGAATTCAATTAATTGCACTTCACCCTGACAAACAAAAAAAAAACAGAAGATCCCTCGAATCCCACTTAACCTTTGGCGGATTTAATCTCACGCCCTCTACTCTAATGCTACCTAAAAAGAGCTTTCTTTATGTAGTGGGCCTTCAGAATGCTTTGACCCCCAAAAATTAAATCAAGGTCAGTCAAAGGCTCGAGAAATTTCGGTCTTTACAAGTGGTGCACTCTTCAATATAAATCTTGTTTGACTCACTTTGACCACACGTTCCCCTTTTCGAACCTTAAAATTTAATTTACTAAAAAAAATTAAGCCACGAAAAATTATAAAAAAAAATCGAGCAAATAAAAAAACAAAATTAACAAAAAACACCATCAGAAAAAAATCACGCCAAAAACACTTAAATCTAAAACGTTGTTACGGGGCTTCAATCGACCCTTGAAAATATTGCGGTGCTTCGGAGATCCCCTATGTCCCCTCAGGTACTGTTTTAGTGTCGTCCGGTATTTTTTTCCTGTTCCGGCACTTTTTTCTTCCCCCAGGCACCAAAATAAATTTACAGTCTCTAGACACCGGACTATTGAAATATTTGCACAAAAAAAACATTACAAAAATTACTTGGATGCCTGGGACTCCCACAGGCTCTTAATTTACCCGACGACCTTCGGCTTCGTGACCTCTTTTTGGTACAATGGGATTTTTTTTTCCTGCCTGTATCGTCTTCGCCTTTTTTTTTTCTATGGTATAGATCACCTTCCGCACCTATAACACAATATATGTTTTTTGTTCCTTAAATGAACGTTTTTCTTTCTTGCAATTTTTTTTTCTCCTACTCGAATCTAACTAAAAACTAACTACCAGTAATAGAAATTCAAACAATAAAAAAACTCACCGCTTCAAATATTCTTTCCTGTACTTCTTTCTTCACTTTATTTTCCGTGTTTTTAATGTTTTTGTTTATGTATCTTTTTTTTTCACCTTTAGATATCACTTATCTTTATTGTCTATGTCTAGCAATATGAAATTTAGTTTTATTCACTAATCACTGCACTACTTTTTCCCTTTTTTTTTTCTCTAATTTGTTCTGCTCAACAGCAATCGGGTTTTTAGTTGGTAATGCACCACTGCAACTATCGAACTAAACTAAAGACTTTTCTTCTTCTTGTGCAATAACGTACCCTCTGTACGTTATTTTCCAAAGCTGTTGCTGTTTCATTGCTTTGATTGCCGTTTACGACCGTTTACCATCAATACCATCTCGTCATTTCCCACCAATCGGATTTTAGATGGCGTTTAGAAAAAGCACATACTTCTAGGCTCACCGTAAGAGTAAATGTGTACATCGTTCTACTTATCCAAGCTCACAACCTGTTTGTACCTTTTGTGTTTCGAATATGACACTTCCCATCAGCTGTTCTGTCAACTCCAGCGGCCACAACTCGCAATTCGCAAATCATTTTTCGTTTTCGTGGATGTGTCCGACAAACAAGAAAGTTTATTTTCATTCTTTCATTCTTTTCTCAAAGAAAAAATTATTTCAACCAATACAAAATGCAGCCTAGCTCTTTGGTTTGTTTTGCTTTGATTTTTAGTGTGTTTCCCTTTTCCCTGACTCCTTTCAGCCTACCTTATCGTTTTGTTTACTTTTTGTTTCTTTTAAGGGCAATCTCCAGCTACCAGGAAACCGGAATCACCTTAAGGGTGCTACGCATCTGGTCAGTGCTACCGTGGTCGTAACAAATCAAGACGGCACTACTTAATATTTATGATTTTGTAGAACTAGAAGGCACTACCATAGTAAAACTCTTACAAAGAAATAATATGTTTATTGTTCCGGTCTACATCAATTGCAACAAGTGGAAAGAAGATTTTGAAAAATTAAACAACATTATGAATCACATGGCCAGTAAAAGTGTTATTTTAATTGGGGATTTCAATGCCAGAATAAGTAGTATGCAAATACACACCGCACAACCTGCAAACAATATTCTTATCTCAACAACCACCCGTCGCGTCGGTCTAAAGATGATATCTACAATCAAAATGGTCTAGATCTTTTAGAAATGCTGCAGATGTATGAAAGTATCGTTTTAAATGGTTTCGCTTTTGGAGATACGGATGGACACTTCACTTTTGTTGGAGGACAAGGGAAATCTGTTATCGATTATTGCACAGCGAATAATGATTGGATTAACTTGGTTTCAAAATTAGTAGTTGAGTATAAAACCTATTCTGACCACATGCCCCTCGTATTTGAATGGAAGAGTGAAAATACATTTCAACATCAAAACCTAAAGCTACTACCAAGACTTAAATGGAAAATTGAAAACCTGTATACCTACCAAAATAATCTGGATTTACATATCTCTGAGACTTTTTCAGTTGATGAATCTGTCGAGTTGTTTTCAGAGAAAATAATATTGCTTATAAGAAAATCTTCACCAGCCCAACCTTCTGGATATAATACAAAATTCAAAAAAAAGTGGTTCGATAAAGAATGTATGAATGCCCTACGGAACTTTTATACTGAGGAACTTAGAAAATGGTACGTTGACTCAAGCTCCAAGTACAAGCATTAATGTCGCAAAAAAAAAGCTGAATTTGAAAATATTCAAGAAAAATCGCTAAGTCTGGCCAGTAATTCAAAAGACTTTTGGAACCTAGCTAAAGAAATAAATGGATCCAACTTTGTAATTGGTACAAATATATCCGCAGAACATCTTTCATACCACTTCAAAAACCTGCTCTCCAATAAGTCTGATTTGTCCTTTTCTTATGCAGAACCACTGGTTATAGAGGAAACTTTAGACTCTGAAATAGACGAAAATGAAATAAAAATGGTACTTCAAAAAGCGAAAGATGGAACAGCACCAGGCGAAGACGGAGTTTCATATGAATACTTCAAAAATGCAACACCAGCTTTCATTAACAAACTAAAGCAGCTTTTCAACAACATTTTTTCAACCGGTTTCATTCCCTCTTCGTTCAAAAAATCTGTTATTTTCCCTGTTCATAAGAAAGGTGATATAAACAACGTCGAGAATTATAGGGGAATATCATTTATGAACGTCATGGCCAAAATATTTTGCGGTGTTCTCGTGAACAGAATAGAAATGTGGGCTGATAACAACAGCATTTTAACAGACTTCCAAGCGGGTTTCAGGAAAAACTATTGTACTGTTGATCAAATATTTGTATTAACGTCAATTGTTAAAGCATTCCAAGCCAGAAATAAGAAGATTTACGCTTTCTTTGTTGATTTTAAGGCAGCTTTCGACCTTGTGAATAGAAATGCACTCATGTATAAACTCTCTCAACTCGGAATCTCTACAAAGCTCTTAAATGTATTAAAGAACATGTATACTGGTACAGAAGCGTCGGTATGGGATGGATCTACGTTCTCACAATATTTTGATACTAACGCTGGTGTCAAACAAGGATGCCCTCTGAGTGCTTTGTTGTTTGCGTTGTATATTAATGATATTGGCAAATATCTTCCTGGTGGAATTCGGATAGCTGACACTACAATCAATGTTCTTCTGTATGCAGACGATCTAGTGATTCTTTCAGAGTCACCAGAAAATTTGCAGCTTATGATAAATCGGTTGTCAACATACTGTATCACATGGGGACTTACAATAAATACTGAAAAATCTAAAATCATGGTATTCTCAAGGTCTTCTCACAGTTTGGTTAGAGAAAGTTGGTTCTTCAATGATCATCGGCTTGAAATCACTAAGGATTACAACTATTTAGGCGTCAAGTTGAACAAAACGATGGATTTCAAAAATCATCTAACTGAAAAGGCGAAGTCCTCCCAAAGTTTGATAAATATGGCTTGGGGGAATATTTTCTCAAACCAAAATGTATTCTTGTCAGCTAAATGGAAAATTTTTGAATGTGTTGTAAAAACATCTCTTCGCTATGCGGCACAAGTTTGGGGAACGGATGAATTTGATGTTGTAGAAAAGCTCCAAAGAAATTTCATAAAAAAAACTTTTTAATTTGCCAAATGGAACACCTAACTAGTTTACTTGGAAACGGGAATTGCGAAACTGTTTACCAACACCCTTAAGCTGCAGGCAACACAAACAAAAGTGGAAACTTAAACTGTTGGCAATTGGTTAATAATTGTGCTACAGACATCAATGAAGGCTTTCTGAGCTCACCATAACATGGACAACATTTTGGCATTTAAAGATTTTCATTGTGGTAAGTTTTTCAAAAATTGTCGACATGGTTTAATGTCGACTTTCAATCAGCTCACTTTATCTGAAAAATCAAAGACAATTGGTGATGAATAGCTTGACTTACGGCTACGAACTATACATTTTCGGAGTCTCTATTGTATTAGCTACAAAGTTGCATCATTAGATTTTCAATGCGAGCTATATTTCAAAAAAGTCTAGTTCAAAAGCTATCATTTTCTACGCATTGAAAATCTTATGATGCAACTTTGTAGCTAATCCAATAGAGACTCCAAAAATGTATGTTTTGAGGATCAAAGAAAAATACCTGCAATATCTGTCTAGATTCACCTCGCAAGAAAATATTGTGCTCGAATCTTATTTTTCTTTTCGTAATTTTTATAATATTTCCCAAAGAAAAATACATGTACTACAATGTTTCATCTTATTATACAACTTAATTGACCATTAACTTCATTAATAGGATTCAATTCTGAATAAAGTCTAAAATTTTTCATCACGAACTGTGCACTCTAAGTTAAAGCAACAAATTGTCTCCTTCCTCGAATTGTTAACCACTTTTCTAATCGTAACCTAAAAACAAGAGCGTAAGCTAACATTTCTGACCAAATCCGAGGGATAACACATGATGGTGTAGTTTTATTTAGTTTTACGTAAATGGATTATACAAATGTAATAATGAATAGGTTTCAAGCCAAGTATATGGAAATATTTCCGTAACACAGCTGCTGTGGCCTCACACAACAGTATCCTGCTGTTGTGAACTTTAACAACTTCTCCTTCTTTGTTTTTCTCAATGCAATAGCATTTATCATAGAACTTCGTGCTCCACTGATATTGATTCGGTTTTCAGTACTTCCTGTAGTACTTTTTGTAGGTAAGTAATGCATTTGCATGGTCCATGCCTGTCGGCCAAAGGGGCTTCTAATTATCACTTAAAAAAAAATTAAGATTAGTGGACGGAGAAAATAAACCATCTTAAAACACAATCTTACATGTGACAGCGGCTCCTCTAGCAATACGAGTATCGATGAATTTTCTTTTACAAAATACTAAAATTTTTCTATTGCTTCTTCTGTCGTCACATTTGCAGCATTTGGTATCGAACTACAATGATTTATCAGAGCAACTTTGTCTGACAACATAATTGTTTCTGGCCCCTCAGTTGTAAAATATCCGACTTGTTCCATAGCAATTGTAAAGAGATGTTTGGCAGCATCTCGTACTCGCATCGAAGCAGGTTTGTTCGTGGGTTGTTTGTGGGTGGCTCACCAGGTTTACCAACACTTTTTGATCCTGAAATACCCAATTCGACCACTTCCATTACAGTATTGCGGCAATCTTTATCTTATATGGATGTGCATCAGCCATGCTGATGTACACTGAAACGCAGCTACAATAGTACTACGTAGATCCTTGCTATGGGCAGGCGGTGGCCTCGAACATTGATAACAAATGTAGTCACATATCCACTTCACCACTCGCTTGTATTCTAGAGCGTCTAGATTTTGACTTGGTTCTTCAATTTGCTACTAATTGTTCTATACAATGGTGTTCGAATGAGAACGAACGAAAGAATAGTTTCGGAAACTTTTCCAAAATATTTTGTTTGTTTTCCTATCTGTCATTTTTCATTACAACTACTTTTTTACTAATTTTTGTCTTTTTCAGTGAAATACTGGCCAAAATGGAAAAAAATGTTAATTCCTGCAACTTAAATTAATTTTTCTAAGTTCTAGGCTGTATGAAAAATAAAAATTATCAATTTTTTTGCAACCAAAAAAAAATTTTGTACTTTTCAAACTCAACTGATTTTTTTTTCTCTGACAAACCAATGGCGGCCAATGGCGGGTGTGGTAAATGAGGGTTCCCGGTCGAGGGTTCCCGGCACCGAAAAGTAAAAAAAATTTTTTTGGTTGCAAAAAAAATCGATAATTTTTAATTTTCATACAGCCTAGAATTTAGAAAAATGAATTTAAGTTGCAGAAATTAACTTTTTTTTACATTTTGACCAGTATTTCATTGAAAAAGACAAAAATTAGTAAAAAATTTCATACCGATGCAGGCGTTTAGTTAAGTTTTTACAGTTCATACTAGTGAGCACAGAGCCTCAAACTCAGAAATAGGACGCCATATTGAAAAATTTTTTGCGGGTGTTTCGGGTTGAAGGGGTGGAAGTGGATACTCTGTATTATGTACTCTGTGGTTTTCACTAGGGCCATAATTACGTTGTTATGAAAATTCAAAAAAAGTGTTTTCATTAGAGGTTGGTAATTTTGTTTGACATCTGGCAGCACTATGACAGGAATTTGGTTTTGACAATTAAAACAAGTCAAATTTTCATTATTTTTCTGTATTGCTATCTGGCATGGACTCAAGCCGATAAAAACTATAAAACATGCCCACGTTTATCTTATTACAAGTATCGAGTTAGTTGTTTTGATTTGATGACAAAAAAAAAAACCAACAGCACATTGGTTCTAGTGGTGTTGACGATGAGGCGAAGACTATGGTCAGGGATTGGTAAGACAATTCGAATCTACATATATATCTATTTGAATGTATACAACCGTATCTCAATTGCAGATGGAACCTTACAATTTTATATCGAGGCAGTAGTGCGAATGTTAAAACGAATCTGATGACCTTATGACCATCCAATGCTACATTGCTTTGAAGTAGCTGGTGGCTATCTGCAGTCAAATTGATGAGCAATTGATACTTTCGGTTACGTTTGATCAGGTGGTGAAGATTCATTCGTTGAAGTTCAAGGCACCTCCTCAGTTGGGTCCTAAGGAAATCAAACTATTTATCAACCAACCTCGAACAGTCAACTTTGACATGGCCGAGTCCTGTTCTTCCATTCAGCTAACGTTAGTCGAAACGAAATAATTGAAATTATTGCATAGTTTTATGATTTACTTTATTTAGATCCTAAGGACCTAGAAGTGAATCCCGTCAATCTAAGGTACGTGAAGTTCCAGCACGTGCAGAACATCCAAATGTTTGTTCGCAGCAATCAGTCTGGTGGAGAAGTTACCCAAATCGACTTTCTTGGATTTATTGGCTCACCTCTGATGACAACAAGGATGAGCGATTGAATGATTGGCAAAAAAGGAGAAAGTCATTAAAATCTTTGATACCACTTTGAGGCAACAAATTTATTTATTTTTATTGTTGCAAACCTTTTTTTAGAAACATAAAACTAAAAACTAAATAAAAAAAAACTACTAAAAAAATATCAGAATGTTTTTCTTTCATTCTTCAGTTCGCTTGTTATCATCGTTCACGCCTTTTCCGCATGCTTCCGAGTGTAGTCCAGACTCCACTCAGAAGAAAAGACCACATTTGACTTTTCAACGACAGTTCGGTTGTCTATTTGGTTGGCTATTCGCCTACACGCTTCTTCTTCTGTGAAACCATTTCTTTCACCAACCCGTCGCGTCGGACGGCTTTTTCGGGTGACACAATCATTGACCACACTTCGTAGCATTCTTTCTCCCAACCTGCTTTTAGGAGAATAGCAGCTTCGACCATAACGATCTTGGTACCGCTGCTCTCGTAGGCCAATTGTATACGGCACTTTACTTCAACTAATAGCTCTGGCCAAACGATAGAGTTAAGAGTTTCCAGTTCGGCTGGATTTGCAGAAAGATTGAACCAAGTTTTATGCAATCTACTCGCATTTCGGGACCGACAATTTCGTCACCAAAATATCACTTAAGCTACAAAATAGTTTATCATATTGTGTAAATAAACAAATAAAAGTAACAAAAATTACAGAAGCAAATAAATGGTTTACGAGTGAACTGCGATCGTTAAAATACAATAAAGTAAAATGCTACAAAAAAGCGACCATATCAAATAGACCTAGTGACTGGGATATCTATAAAAATACTAGAAATTTATATCAAAATCAACTAAATCAAACAAAAAGAAATTATATATGTAATAAAATTACGTCTTGCCACAATCAAAAAGACATGTGGAAAACAATAAAAACGCTTGTATTGAAAGAGAAAAAAGAGGCTAGGAAGTTAGATTCGGTAACACAGTTGAAGCAGAAAGTTCGGTGATTGCAAAAGAGTTCAACAGTTTTTTTGTTGAAAGTATAAATACCATAAGTAATTCAATACCCCTTGTACATAACCATCATTTTAATAACCAGTTTATACAAATCTCTACCAATTTTAACTTTAATGAAATAAATCTCATAGAACTAAAGAAAATCTGTAAATCCATCAACACCAAAATTGCTTTCAACTTGAATATTAATATAATTATAGATTGTTTTGATACAATAGGTTCTACTATAGTGAAAATTGTAAATAAATCTTTTATAAATGGTGAATGAAATAACTTAAAAGAATCTATCGTTATACCCATCCCAAAAGAATCAAAAACAAATGTCTGTGAAAAGTTTAGACCAATAAACATGTTACCCATTTTAGAAAAAATAATTGAAAAATGTGCATATGAACAGTTCTACAAATATGTTTGTGATAATAAAATATTAATTGAAAACCAATCAGGATTTCGACACATACATTCATGCGAAACGGCTCTTAACTGGCTCATATTGAACATGAAAGAAGAAAGACATTGTGGTAATAAAACAGTTACAGTTTTTTTAGACTTTTAAAGAGCTTTCGAAACTATTGACCGCAACAAACTTATAAGAAAATTGAATAAATACGGTGTTAGTGATAATGAACTTAAATGGTTTGAATCGTACTTATCCGGACGAACTCAAAAGACTTGTGTTAATAACTCAACATCAAGTTCTGTGGAAACGCGGTTTGGAGTACCTCAAGGGACTATACTTGGTCCACTGTTGTTTTTAATCTACATCAACGACATAAGCACTGTTTTAAAAAACTCAAAGATAGCGCTATTTGCTGATGATGCACTAGTGTTTGTGAGTGGTAAAGATGTAAATGAACTTGTAACAAAGGTAACAGAAGATTTGAATGAGATCTGTGTTTGGTTAAAAGTAAATAAACTTAAAATAAATGTTAATAAGACGAAATGCATTCTTCTAAATAGTGATGAACTGATTAATATATCAATTGATGGTGAACAAATTGAACAGTTATACGAAATAAAATATTTGGGGGTTATATTGGACAATAAACTTTCATTTAAAAGTCACTTTACTTATATAGCTCAAAAAGTATCTAAAAAAATATCTTTCCTTAGGAGAATACGTAAAAACATAACGTTATTATGTGCAATAAATATATATAACACAATAATTATGCCTCATTTCGATTTTTGCTCAACAATATTGTTTCTAGGTAATAATGAACAAATTAACCGATTTCAATTGCAACAAAACAGGGCTATGCGCATCATTCTCAAATGTAGCTACTACACCTCTGTACAATGGATGCTATCGTGTCTCAAATGGATGAATATTAAACAGAGAGTAACATTAAACACATTACTCTTTGTTTACAAAATGAAGCATAAATTGTTACCGGAATATTTGACGTCAAATACCAACTATGTAAAAGATGTGCAACCATACAATCTCAGTTCTAATGATGACTTCAGACTTCAACTGTATAGAGACGTGCGATCCCAAAATACAATATTTTATCGTGGACTTAAGTTATTTAATGAATTACCACAATCAATTAAAAGTGAGGTTAACTTTAATAGTGTAACGTGCGCTTAGTTCGCAAAATAAAACTTCACTTTTTAATTTATTTCTACCACTTTTATTCAGTATCTATACTTTATTCGATCTCAGCTCGACTTTTGGACTATCACTTGTATCTACTCTTAACTTTATCACTCTATAAACAAAACTGCCCTCTGGTTGCCTCGGGCGCGCTATTTATATCGAATGACATTTCATCTAGAACTCTCCAGTAACTTCTACATTGTCTCCACTCTACACTCTTTTGGCTGTCAAATATTTTCTCTCCTTCAATAATTCTACACTTACACTAGTGCTCCCAGATGTGTTTTTCAGTTGAACGTTTTCGATTAGGATTAAATGTTGGGTTCACGTTACACTGCCCCCTCCTTAAGATTGTTCGTCCCGAATAATTCCATCTGCAGCCTCGCCACTATATCGATGCAGCTGTTGTATAGTCATAGTTCGATTGATTGATTGACCCACATGTTAAACAAAAGACATTGTGGGAATACAAAAAAGTAAACAACCAATCGACTATGACCCAAATACACATGGTTTAAATGAAACACCTGCAGCCCATATATGCAATTGGCACAGTGGTTTGAAATGATGACTGCGAACGAAAACGATGACTGGCGAATGACGACACCAGCTGGCGGTCATGAGGCCAAAGTAGAATAGTTCCGTAAGTAGATTAAGATATAAAATAGAGTAGGTTAGCAAAGTAAGTCAGAAAGTTTTCACAGTCAGTAACTTAATAAACTTATTTTTGTATATTTTATTTAACAAAGCCAATAATGAGTAATAAAGTAAACACTTAGTGAGTTAACTACAGAAGTTTTTATTTGCTGATAAACTATTTGGAACAAGAAGAGGATTTTGGCTTTTGCTGAAAAATTAAGGTGAGTATAACTAAATCTGGCTCTTTAGCCTAGTATTCCGGGATGGTGCGCCCTTAAAACCCACCAAACAAACCCCCTATCCCAATCCCCAGTTAAGGAAGACGACAAGACGCTACATTTGTAGTGTCCGTCTAAGTTAAGAAAGAAAGTTCTTAACAATTTTCTAAAACTTTCTGTGTAATCAAAAAATTACACAACATTTTGGCGCAGCCGGTAGGATGGTGCGTCACTTTGGAGTTTAAACTCCGACTTAAAATCCTGAGGACCACTCCACTTCAGGTACACCATTCGACCTCCCTTTGTAAACTCTTTTTGTTTCCAAACAAATGTCAAATTCGGACTCAGAAGAGTCAAATAACGAGACATATCTTAACCTGAGGCAACGCAAAATCTACAAAGCGTCAACCTCAACAGCTGCTGCTCTCCTACCCGGCAAACAAAAGACCGTATTGGAGCAAGTTAAAGCACTTCATGAAAAGGCTCAATCCACGGGAAATATATCCCTACTGGCTTTAGACCAACTCGAAGCATCCTCAGAAAAACAAAGGCTTGAACGGCTAAAACAGATAGAAAAGTTAAAGACAGATTCTCTGATTTTCCAGGGAATCCTCCTAAACCAAAGCAGTACTAAACTGACTGATCGTATAGCTCAAATAAAGACCCCACCCCAAATCTCCTTTTCGGAACAGACTCAAACTAACTTGGAATTCCAAGATTTTTCTGATTCAGAAAGTGAGACCATTAATTTAAACATGGCGGTGGATTACACGAAAATTATCAAGCTTACGGCTCAGGTCGTTCCTTTATTTTCCGGAGAGAGACACCCAAAAATCTCCCAAGAACTACAAACATTCATAGGATGTTGTAGGCAGGTGATGTTTTGTCTCTCAGAGGAGGAAAAGGAAGCTTTTGCAAGCTTATTCACCACTAGATTGCGAGGTGAAGCATACGACCTAATAGATACAGCCAGACCCGAAACTTTCCGGGAAGCCGAGGATCTCCTCAGTAGGACATACCTCCCAGTGGAAAACTATAACGAGCTAGTGACACGTTTGATATCGTGCAAACAGGAAAGACAAGAAAGTACCGTAGAATTTGCTTCAAGACTTCGCCACAAGTTGGCACAGTGTCGCGAAGCAGCAGAAATAAAATATCTGAAAAATGCGGACACTGTGAAAACACAGTTGGAAGATTTTGCCATATCCTCTTTCGCTAGTGGGGTTCTAAATCCCCATCTAGGGCAGTATTTACTAGGGTTATCCGAACCCACTTTTGAAGGCATGCTACAGAAAGCTTTCATGATGGAAAAACTGCAAAAAGGGGCGGCACAGAAGCAAATGTTTCAACCATACTTGTCAGAGGAAACGATTCCTGTAGATAAAAACTTCGAGAAAAGTCAAGGTAAGGAACACCAAACAAAACTCCAAATTACTTGCAGTTTTTGCAAATTTAAAGGTCACACATATGAGGATTGTTTAAAAAGGAAAAATACACCCGTATGTGAAAACTGTAAAACCTACGGACATGAGACCCGACTCTGCCGTAGAAAAAATAATTCAAATTATCAGGGCACTAAATTCCAAGATAACAACTGGAATAGAAGCAATAGAGGCGAGTATGTTCCAAAGCAAAACCACACAAATCCATTTAGGAATACTCATAGCGAGCCTAACTTCAAACCCAACTTCTCAGCCCCAAATAGGAACGAATTAAATCCTAGGGCAAGGGTTTTTCAAATGAACTCGGAATGTGATTTTTGCGGAAGAAACTCACACTCTATTAGTCAATGTAGTTTAAAACTCAGGTGGGAAAACAAAAATTCGGGAAACGCTTCATCGTCGACCGAAAAAACCCCGGCTCGACGATAAATAGAAAAAATTTTAAAGGGTATTCTGCAACACAACAGTTTTCCGAAAACTATGAATTGCCTTCTGTTGAAATCCCAACAGATTTTACTAAAAATAAAACCGTTCGTCTGTTAGTGGATACTGGATCTGAAGTCAGCCTCATTAGGAGGAAGGTGTTAAAACCAAACACAAAAATTGACAAATCCAGAAACGTATCCATAAATACTCCATTTGGTTCAGGTAAAACACTTGGACAATGTACTGGTAAATTCAATATACCCACGGAACCTTCTTGCAACTTTCAAGTAGTTGAAGATGAATTACCTATTCCAGATGACGGAATATTGGGGTATAATTTTATTGGGCCACACTGTAATGTAGAGGGTCCCAACAAGATTTTAAAATTCATCACCAAAAAGCAAGAATATATAACTCCACTGTTAGATTCAAAAACAGGGGTTCACGAATTACCAAGTACAAAATTTGGAGCTAACTCCTATGGACCTCATTGTAACCATCAGGAAAAAGACACTTGTGGAAAGAGGAAAATAGACCTTGCAGAAAGATTTTCTGATATGGCTAAGACCTCTTCAATCGTTACACAAGATGAACCAAGTTTTA
The DNA here is from genome assembly GCA_914767635.1 of Melanostoma mellinum. Lineage (NCBI taxonomy): Eukaryota > Metazoa > Arthropoda > Insecta > Diptera > Syrphidae > Melanostoma > Melanostoma mellinum. The sequence goes on from OU612058.1 coordinate 109,737,573, forward strand.
CAAAATTAGTAATCAACAGAACAAAGAAACAAATGCCAACCCGTAGAGGCTCTGATAATAATCTTGGCAATTCTCATAGTAAAGAAGACACTTGTGGAAAGAGGAAAATAGACCTTGCAGAAATTAATCATATTAATCATGGTTCCAATTCAAAAATTAAAAATAATAAGTCAACCCAACGCGGCTCTGATCAAAAAATCAAAAATAAAAAATCAACCCAACGCGGCTTTGATTCAAACATTCATGTAAATGATAAGTCAACCCAAAGCGGATCTGACTGCAAATTTAAAAATGAAAAACCAGCCCTAGGAGGTTTGGTTAATAAAAATAAAAATGAAAAAACTTCTGAAGAAGCAAGTAGTAAAATAAAAATAATTTTAAAAGAAAAAATACAGATACCAGAAAGATCAAAAATGATCGTAGAACTACCGGTCAAACTAAACGAAGATATGATTTGTTTATCAAAGCATATACAAAAGGGAGTCCTCCTTGGAAATTGCATAGTAGCAGGAGGACGAGAAAAGGTGTCTGTTCCAATCATTAACACTCTAGAACACAATGCAACTATCAAACAAGTTGTACTACATTTAATAGAGTTAAAAAATTACGTACCTTTGGAAAACACATCAACAAATAATATTACAAGTATCCCTGACCCGAAGTGTTACCATACTAACGTGGCAACGAACAATACCAGAGAAAAGAATCTTAGAGAGCAACTCATTTTAGATGAAACACTAAATGACGAGGAAAGAAATTCCATCATTAACTTATGCATGGAATATAACGACATATTTTTTCTACCAGGTGATAAGCTAACGTATACTTCCACAATAAAACACAGTATACCTACCAAACAAGATCAACCACCTATCAACACCAAAATGTATAGGTTACCTGAAAAACAACGAGATATCATCAATGACCAATTAGCCGAAATGCTTGATAACGACATAGTGCAACCGAGTAAGAGCCCTTGGAATTCTCCACTTTTGGTAGTTCCAAAAAAGGCAGGCCCAAACGGTGAGGTACGATGGAGGGTAGTTGTAGATTTTAGAAAAATCAACGAAATTACAATAGGAGATGCTTTTCCTCTACCCCGAATCGAAGACATTCTCGACCAATTGGGACATGCCAGATATTTTTCCACGCTAGATTTGGCGAGTGGATATCATCAAGTGCTGGTCGACCCGAAGGACAGGGCAAAAACAGCATTTAGCACATCTTACGGGCACTATGAGTTCAAAAGGATGCCGTTCGGTCTAAAAGGTGCCCCTGCAACATTTCAACGTTTAATGAACTATATCTTAACCGGCCTGCAGGGTCTGGAATGCTTTGTTTACCTAGATGATATCGTGGTTTACGGAAAGAATTTGGTAGATCATAACAGAAAACTACAACTAGTTCTCGATAGGTTGCGAGAGCACAATTTAAAGGTACAGCTGGAGAAATGCCAATTCTTGCGCAAAGAAGTGGTATACTTGGGACATAAATGTTCCGCCGCTGGAGCACAGCCTGACCCCAGTAAAACCAGTTGTGTACAAGATTTTCCCGTACCAAAAACTGTTAGACAAATGCAATCCTTTTTGGGCCTAGCAAATTACTATCGAAAGTTCATTCCGAATTTCTCAAAAGTAGTCAAACCTTTGACAAATCTGTTAAGAAAAGACGTAAAATTCACCTGGACAGAAAAATGTCAAGAATCGTTTCAGAAAGTTAAAGACCTGCTCATTTCACCCCCTATACTTATATATCCCGATTTTAAACAACCTTTTAACCTAACCACTGATGCAAGTAATGACGCAATTGGTGCGGTATTGTCTCAAGGAGAAGTCGGTAAAGACCATCCAATCGCATACGCAAGTAGAACGCTAAACAAAGCCGAAAGAAATTATTCAACAATCGAAAAGGAACTTTTAGCTATCGTTTGGGCAACCAAAAACTATAGGTACTACCTGCTAGGGAGACAAGTGACTATATATACCGATCACAAACCTTTGAAAGGCATTTTTAGCGTCAAGGACCCAACATCCCGACTGGTTAGGTTTCATCACAAACTTTCCGAGTTCGATTATAAAATCGAATACAAACCAGGGAAGTATAATACTAACGCTGACGCGCTTAGTAGAATTCCCAATAATTCGGTTGAACACACGTTTGACAAAAAGACAGAAATAACTTTTAAATCCGGAAATAGTGAAGACAAAAACTCAAACAATATTGTTCTCGCTGTAACCCGAGCACAAACGCGAAAGAACGATGAAGAACCGGAAAAAACCAATTTAGATACCCCTCCTATAATAAACCCAAAAGAAGAAGTAACAAAGAAAAGATATGAAACCATAAAATCTCAAGAAGAGATTTCCACAATTCTCAATGATTACCACAACTCTCCATTTGGCGGACACCAAGGTGTTATTAAGACCTACAAGAGAATCCGAGAAAAATATAAATGGCCCAATATGATCAAAGATATAGCCAACTACATTAAAAAATGCAAAAAATGTCAGAAAATGAAGTCAAGTCTTGAAACCAAAATGCCAATGGTAATTACAGACATCTGTAATTTACCTTTTGACAAGGTATACCTCGACATTGTAGGACCACTTCCAGATTCTCAAATCGGAAACAAGTACATTCTAACTTTCCAAGATAATCTGACAAAATTCGTCGATTGGTATGCTATGCCCAACGCCGAAGCTGAAACAGTGGCACACATATTTTTTGAACAAATAGTTACAAGATATAGAATACCTAAGCAGCTAGTAACCGACCAAGGTGCTAACTTCGTAGGGAAACTATTCAAACGAGTGTGTAAACTTCTACAGATCGAGAAACTTCAGACTACTGCATACCACCCACAATCAAATGGTTCGCTTGAACGTGCTCATAGGCCTTTAGTGGAATATCTCCGCACTATATGTGACGACAGTCCAAGAACTTGGGATCAGTACCTCAGAACTGCAGCATTCGTATACAATAATAGTATACATGAGGGAACCAAATTAACCCCAATGGATTGCCTTTACGGTTTTACTTCTAGTGTACCTTCTAATCTAAAAAGAGATCCCGAACCCCTATACAACCACGAAAATTATTATTATGTTCTAAGACACAAACTCCAAAAAACTTACGCTATAGCTAGAAAAAACCTTCTCCAGAGCAAATTAACTTCCAAAAACTACCATGATGCAAAACTACGACCCAATATTTTCCATATAGGAGATAAAATCCTAATAAAGAATCCAAATAAAAACCACAAGTTGGACGAAGTTTGGAAAGGCCCATACACAATAGTAAAAATCATCAATGACGTCAATAGTGTAGTTCAAATAAAGAAAAAACAGGTGACTATTCATAATAACCGTTTAAAACATTTCTACGAATAAAAAAAAAAAAACAACGAACTTCACCTTGTTAAATTTCCAATCAGCAAAATTCACTCATATTCAACAATTACAAGACATTTTTTTTACGTTCAATCACCAAAGGTAATTTTTTTCATTCAGAATGAAGCAGCTCAAGTTCAACACAAAAAAAAAAAACAAGCTTAAGTTGTTTAACCTACTACAAAATAAACAAAAAAAAAATTTGTTGACTGAATACTATTCATTTAACCCATGACAATATTGAAGCTCAAGTAACCAGAACATTTTTTATCAAAGAAACCGCATTTAGGTTTTTGATTACTAGGGCGCACGCCAAAAACATTGACATTTTTTATGTCGGACATTTGAGTGTCATGGTGTCATATGAAATGTGATGCAACACCGCATTTAGGTTTTTGGTTCCTAGGGCACACGCCAAATACGTTGACAGTTTTTATGTTCATGTTGTTATGTAATGCAATTAGAATTTGTATGACAAACAAATATTTTGAAATGAATTAGATATAGAGATATATGTAGAAAGAAGAAAAGGGAAGCAGTGTAGGACTCAACACAGTTATCGTTGATACAAATTTTGTTCATTTAAGATATGAATCATATTAATATTATTGTACACGTTTAGACACAATCTTGACACTAGCCCAACAACGGAAAAATATGAAGATGACATAACCCAACAAACGAATATAGTAAATAAAGTCCGCAGAAGAAAATTGGAATTAAAAAAAAAAACGAAAGTCCACTAATCGATGAATTAAAAAAAAAATTTCGAAGTAATACTTACCAAAGAAACAAGGAAATAAAGATATAGTAAAACCTCACCAGAAGAAATGACTACCCAGAGTTCAAAATAAAAAAGATCTACCAGATAAAAAGTTCCAAATGTAAGAAATAAAAATTTTTTTGAAAAGAGGGAAACAAAAAAAAAAAATATTCTAATAAGATCAAAAAAAAAAAGTTTTAGTTTTGTTCAACATTATCCCCAAATTAAAAAAAAAAAAAAAAAAAAAATAATAATAAGAAAAATAAATTTATCTCAAACATGATCTTATTCCCCAAATTAAAAAGAAAAAACAAAAAAAAAAAAATAAATAAAAGAGAGACCTAAAGAGCTCCAAGAAACATACACTTAAAACAAAAATACACACACATATTTAACACATACACATACAAAATAAACACACACAGAGTAACATCTTCAAAAACAAATTTTTTGAGAAAAAAAAAATTATATTTGCATACAAATATACTAAACATCAAAAATTAAAATTGAATTTAATATTATATATTAAAAATATATCTGTATACAAATATACTACATTCCAAAACAAAAGTTAAATTTAAAAGAAATTAATATTCTTCAAACATACATATGCACATAATATATGCATACAAAAATTTTTATTAATCATCAACAAATATTTTTATTGTTGGTTAAAGTTTTTTTTCTTAACCTTTTCACTATAAGTAAACATAAAATAAATTCATAATAAATTGCAAGGAATAAAAAATATATCTCATAAGACTTAATATTTAAATGAACAGAATTAAAAATTTCGAAGTACTAGTTTAAATTTAAATATACTTTGTTACATATCTACATACTATCAAAAGAAATTTTAAAACTTGTATTATGTTATGTTGATTAAAAAATAAACTTTTATTAATAAATGTAACAATAGAAAATTTAATAAATGAATTCACATTTGTAAAAAAAAAACAAAAAAAAAAACACTAATTTTTATATATTTTTGATATCAAATACAATTAATATGTACCTTAACTTACACTTTTAAAAACAAAAATTATAACGATATTTAAAACCAAAATTCCTGTAAAATTATTGTACTCAAGAATATTCAATAAACATAAATAAATATATGTGAATTTAAAAAAAAAAAAGAGAAGAATAAAGAAATTTATTAAAATACTTAAAACAAAAAAGAAATAAAATGTAACCTGAACAAAAAATAAATCAAACTGTCAAATAATACCACAAATACTACATAATTTAAAGTTAAAAATAATGTTCTTAGAGGTCATAAATAAAATAACATTGACAAATCCAAGAGTTATAAAAAAGAGCTCAACAAATAATCCTTGCACTTATACAAAGATGAAAATATATATATACAAAAAATATAAAACATAAGAAACAAATATACCGATAAACATACATTAATGTAAAATAAATTTTTTATTAAATTAATGATAATTAAATATAGTTGTAAATTGAGTTTTAACTAAATACATTCGTTGATATTCAAATTAATGTTAAAAAAAAATTTGTATGTTATAAATTAATGTATATTAAAATCAACAACAATTTAAGTACTGAAAAGATCAAATAAATGCAATAATTGATATTTAAATTAATCTAAGAAATGTTAATATGTTATAAATTAATGTATATTAAATAAAAATAAAAAAACAATTTAAATGACTAAAATAAGGGAACTTTATTTGGCACCTCATAGACCTATTCAAACCTATGCTGAACTCGCGTCAAGGACAGGAATTAGAAGAAGGAAGAACATACAGAAGCCAAAAGTCCAGTATTCATCAACCACTAATAAACTCTCCATGAGAGATCGCCAGTTTAAAGAAACAAAAGAACCCTGCCAGTTTCTAAGAATTAAACCTTGTCTAACAAGAGTGTAGATCACTAACAACCACCCAAAGAAACAATTTTCGTCTCTCCAAAACGAAAATTGGACACTTTTTTACGATGGGGAGGAATGTTGTATAGTCATAGTTCGATTGATTGATTGACCCACATGTTAAACAAAAGACATTGTGGGAATACAAAAAAGTAAACAACCAATCGACTATGACCCAAATACACATGGTTTAAATGAAACACCTGCAGCCCATATATGCAATTGGCACAGTGGTTTGAAATGATGACTGCGAACGAAAACGATGACTGGCGAATGACGACACCAGCTGGCGGTCATGAGGCCAAAGTAGAATAGTTCCGTAAGTAGATTAAGATATAAAATAGAGTAGGTTAGCAAAGTAAGTCAGAAAGTTTTCACAGTCAGTAACTTAATAAACTTATTTTTGTATATTTTATTTAACAAAGCCAATAATGAGTAATAAAGTAAACACTTAGTGAGTTAACTACAGAAGTTTTTATTTGCTGATAAACTATTTGGAACAAGAAGAGGATTTTGGCTTTTGCTGAAAAATTAAGGTGAGTATAACTAAATCTGGCTCTTTAGCCTAGTATTCCGGGATGGTGCGCCCTTAAAACCCACCAAACAAACCCCCTATCCCAATCCCCAGTTAAGGAAGACGACAAGACGCTACATTTGTAGTGTCCGTCTAAGTTAAGAAAGAAAGTTCTTAACAATTTTCTAAAACTTTCTGTGTAATCAAAAAATTACACAACACAGCCGGTCACAATGAACTACTTTTAACTTGCCTCTTAGTCCTCTTTGGATGCGGTTAACCACGTCGTTTATCCTCGTGACAACAGTATAAGGACCTTCCCAGTTTTGCTGAAGTTTCGGTGACAATCCCATTTGACGATGAGGATTATAAAGCCACACACGATCTCCTGCTTGGAATCCTGACGTTGTCGCTTTTGTGTCGTACCGTGTCTTCATCCGGTCGCTGTAGGTTTTCATCCGTTCCCTTGTTCTTTTATGGATGTCAGCGAGCCTCTCCTTGAGGTCGTCCACATACTCGTTCGTGTCCTGTGGCTCCTCTGTGGGGCATCCAAATTTAAGTTCGCTGGGCAGCCGCATGGTTTTCCCGAACAGGATGTCAGATGGTGTTTGTCCTGTCGAGCTATGTACTGCACTTCTATAGGCCATCAGGAATAGCGGTACGTGCCTATCCCAGTCTCTTTGGTAGTCGCCTACGACCTTGGTGAGGTGTTCTTTCAAGGTCCGGTTGAATCTTTCAACCATCCCATCAGATTGTGGATGAAGCGGTGTGGTTCTCGTTTTCTTAATGCCAAGTAGTTCGCACACTCCTTGGAAGATGTTTGACTCAAAGTTTCTCCCTTGATCGGAATGGAGTTCCATAGGCACGCCAAACCTTCTCACCCAGTTAAACACAATCTGGTCGACCACCGTTTTGGCCTCTTGATTTGGGATGACATACGCCTCAGGCCACTTGCTAAAATAGTCCATTACAACCAGAATGTACTTGTTGGAAGAGTCTACGTAAGAGGAACCACAACAGATGCAGCAGACAAAACGCTTTTAATAACTTCAATGGAAAGCTTAAATTCGGTTGCAAACGAGAATGAAAATGAAAGAGAAGTTCACAATAATGAATTGTAAGCTGCATTTTATTATGGAGATTTTTATTAATTGCATAATTTTCTTTTTTCATTTATTCAAATTTTCTTTTTTGTATAATATTTTATCTATTATTTCTAATTTTTCTTTTAAACATTGCCATTTATCTGAATCCTGCCTTTGTCGTTGGAGTAGAAGGCTTCTTTTGAGTAGATCTATACATTGTTTTGTTTTTCTTGAAAATGACTAACAACTTTTTAAATACTTATCCTCTAGCCTATAATAACCGGAGCGAAAAATTGAGAGTTATGCTTAATGTTTTGAGTAGACAGTGTGAAGGGTTGAAAGTTTGTCACATTAACGCTCAAAGTTTGCACGGTAAAATTGATGAGTTTAGAGACGTGTTTGCAGAGTCAAAAATTGATGTTATATGTGTATCTGAAACATGGTTCCAAGATGAAATATTGGATGTTGTATACAATCTACCGGGCTACAAACTATTGCGCGCTGACAGGCATAATCGTATGGGTGGTGGTACGGCAATCTATATCCGCAACTGCATTCAATTTAAATTGATTATTAAATCTGAAACGTCGTCCTTGGTTGAGTACTGCTTAGTAGAAATACACAATCCTGTGAGTAGTTGTTTGTTCGGAGTAGTTTATCGTCCCAACAAGTATATAGATTTGGCGAAGTTTTACTCGGAGCTCGAACGGTTCTCATCCCTTTATTCTGAAATCATCTTATGTGGTGATTTTAATTGTGACTTGCTTCAAAAAAATACATCACAATCTTTTCTTGATAAAATGAAAACATTAAATTTGTATCCAGTAAATATTACTAATCCAACACATTTCTCCAACACAACTTCTACTCTATTAGATTTATTTCTAGTTAATAACTCTAACAACACTCTTCTTTTTTCTCAACTTGAGGCACCTGGCTTTTCAAAGCATGATTTAATCTTTGCAATTTTCAAAGTTATCCCAAAGGTTGCCGCATCAGTTTATAAATACAGAGACTTTAGGGCAGTTAATGTTTTCAACTTAGAAAATAGTATAATGCAAATTGACTGGCAAAGCATTTACTTAATGTCATCACCAGATGACCAAATTTTTTTCCTGCAGTCTTCGATAAATCATCTTTTTAACCTGCATGTGCCGATTAAAACTAAACTCCAAAGGTGTGATCAAAAATCTTGGTTCACTCCAGAAATATTAGCTGCTATAGAGCAAAGAGATCTGGCTTTCAAGCGTTGGAAGCGTTTTCGTCTTCCTGAAATGCTTTCGACTTTCCAGACTCTAAGAAAAACTGTTGCTATTAAAGTCAGAGAAGCTAAATACAGACTGTACTCAAAACGCCTTAACAAAAGTTTACCATCGAAAACGTTGTGGAAAAACATTCGAGAACTTGGCGTAGGTCGACAAAAAAATCATTGTTCTCCGGATGTATGTCCCGATGACTTAAACCAAAAGTTTGCACTAGTTCAAAATAACGTTTCAAATTTAGCCTTTCGGGTTGTTGACCCCGAAAGCGAATCTTTCTATAGTGCAGGAAATTCACTGACTGATGGGAATGCCACAGATCAAAATCCTGACTTGGGGAGGAGCGCGAATGCTGTGGCTACGAATGCAACCTTTCGGGTTGTTGACCCCGAAAGTGTAAGTTTGTTTCAATTCCAAAGGGTGGATGATGCTGATGTATTGGGCGCGGTCCTTAAAATAAAATCGTCTGCTACAGGTTTTGATGGAATGCAGCCACAATTTGTTAAAATGATTTTACCCCACATCTTACCTGTTCTCACGCACGTTTTTAATACCATACTAATGACATCGTATTTTCCTTCATCTTGGAAAGAAGCAAAAGTAATTCCAGTCCTTAAAAAACCGGCTACCCGTTTGACTCAACCTGAGTTCAGACCGATTTCGATATTACCATATTTATCTAAGGTACTGGAAAAAATCTTACATGAACAAATTTCTAATTTTCTACGAAGAAAAAAATTATTGTGTGATCAGCAGTCAGGCTTTAGATCAAACCATAGTTGTGTCTCTGCTATTCTTAAAGTTTCAGATGATATAAGAGCCGCAATGGACAATGATTTGGTATCATTTCTTGCGCTTCTTGACTTCTCCAAGGCCTTCGACACAGTTGACCACAGGATACTGATATCAAAATTAAGAGATCAGTTTCAGTTTTCAAACACAGCGGCGAGCCTTATTTGTTCATACCTTAGCGGACGAAACCAAGCAGTTGTGATAGACGAAAAAGTATCTCGGCCCTTAAAACTTGCAACAGGGGTTCCCCAAGGGTCAATTCTTGGTCCTCTGTTATTCTCAATTTTTATAAATGACCTTCCTGTTCAGGTGAACTACTCGTCACTTGATTTGTACGCCGATGATGTTCAAGTTCGATTCAGTTGCAAGCTAGGTATGATTGAAGATGGGGCTCATAAATTAAATACTGACTTGAAAAGCATACTAGCATGGTCTGAAACAAACAACCTTTGCCTTAATCCTAGGAAGTCTAAATGCATTGTAATCTATAAAAACAAACTGGATTTCAGCTATCTTCCTGCACTTTATCTTGGAACAGAACAACTGGAGTATGTTGAGAAGGTCAAAAATCTTGGCATCTTATTTAACTCAACCCTCACTTGGGATGATCACGTCAAAATGGTCATTGGCAAAATATATGGTGCCTTACGAAGTCTTTCCCTATCAAAGCATTTCACCCCTCAACCTATTCGACTTTACTTAGCGAAAACTTTAGTCGTACCGATCATCACATACGGTTGCCAAATTTTCAGTGCCCATAATTCTGAAACTAAAAGAAACTTAAATGTGGCTTTCAATAATGTATGTCGTTATGTTTACAATCTCCGAAGATACGACCACGTGTCTAACTACTCGAATAATATTCTTGGCTGTAGCCTTTACCAATACTTCAATTATTTTTCTCTGAAAACACTGAATAATATTATTAGTATCAATGAACCATCATATCTCTCTGCAAAAATACATTTCGCAAGATCACCTCGCTCTTTTATGTTGCTACAACCGAGATTCAGTTGTAGAAACTCTGAGCGTCAATTTTTCGTGAACGTTGTCAGGCAGTGGAACAATTTACCCTACTCTCTAAGAAGACTTCGCGGCACCAAGCAGTTTGATGCGGCTCTTTTCAGATACTTGGCAGCACATTAATTCAGTTAAAATTAAACTAAATTTGTATAAAATATTTTCAATGAAAATTTAAATTCTTTGTTAAATCTTTAAATCTTGTCATTCTTCTTAACATATTGATATTTACCTTGAAATTAACTTAATTCAGATTTTGCTATTAACTTTTACTAATAATTATAGGCCATAAGGCCCAATGTAAAAGATGTATTTATTAAATAAATGAAATAAATAAGTTTCCAGCGTTGGTCTCTGGAAAAGGCCCAGCCACATCTACTGCAATCCTCTCAAAAGGCGATCCAATGTTGTACTGATGCATTTTACCTTGAATCTTCCTACCCGGTCCTTTGGTTGCTGCACACTTGTCACATGTTCGGCACCACTTCTCCACGTCATCTCTAGCATGTTACCAGTAGAACCGATGTCACACCTTCTCCAGTGTTTTGTTTACTACCAGGTGGCCTCCAGAAGGTCCGTCGTGCATCTCCCGAAGAACTTCACTGACTTTCGATTGCGGTACGATCAGCTGCATCACATATGACTTACCGTCAGCGGACTCCCATCTTCGCCTGAGGACACCTTCTTGCACATATAATGAGTCCCACTGTGCCCAATAGGCTTTGAGAACTGGACTCCTATCAGAAATGTCTCCCCATTCAGGTTTCTCTTCATTTTCTTTCCATGCGAGAATGGGTTCGACATCTGGATCCTCCTGTTGAGCAGTCCTCACTTCCTCATTGCTCCATCCGCTAATTGGGTCAGCTCTTAGTCGCTGAGCGGTAATATTTCCTTTTTCTTCTTGCCGCCTACAATGCTTGCAATCCACTTTGCAAGGTCTTCGTGATAATGCGTTTGAGTGCAACTTTCCTCTGCGGTGTTGAATCTGGTAGTCATAGGTCTGCAATCTTTCTATCCACCTTGCGACTTGACCTTCTGGATTTTTGAAGTTCAACAGCCAGCTCAGAGCACCGTGGTCTGTCCGCAGAAGGAATTTCTGTCCATAGATGTACTTATGTAGGTGCTTTGTTGCCAAGATAAGAGCTAGCAGTTCCCTTCTGGTCACGCAGTAGTTTCTTTCGGGTTTCGATAGGACCTTGCTGTAGTATGCCACCACTTTCTCTTCGCCATCATGCACTTGGGATAGTACCGCCCCGATTCCAACGTTGCTTGGATCAGCGTCGATGATGAACGTTTTGCCAGGTGTAGGATGTGCCAGCACTGGAGCGTTGCAGAGGCAGTATTTGAGTTCCTGGAAAGATTTCTCGCACTCACCTGTCCATTTAAACTGCTTCCCTTTTTCGGTGAGCTGATGTAAACTCTTTGCAACTCCAGCAAAGTTCTTAACAAAACGTCGGTAATATGTGGCAAGACCAAAAAAACTTCGGAGTTGATGTTTGTCCTGTGGTGTTGGCCAATTTTTGACGGAGTCAACTTTTTCAGGATCAGTCTTCACTCCTTGGGAAGAGATGATGTGTCCCAAATACTTAGCTTCGGTTTTGAAAAGTGCACATTTTTCCGGATTCAGTTTAAGGTTAGCCTCTCGAAGTCTCTGAAACACGGCTTTTAGGTTCTTGCAATGTTGGTCAAATGTTTTCCCGTAAACAATGACATCGTCCAAGTAGACTAGGCACGCTTTCCACGTCAGTCCTTGAAGAACGCACTCCATCAAGCGCTCGAAACTTGCCGGAGCGTTGCAAAGCCCAAATGGCATAACTTTGATCTGCCAGAGCCCATTACCTGTAGAAAACGCCGTCTTTTCCCGATCATCAGATCAGAAGTGCAGCGTCGAGAACCACTGGGCTCCCTCCATGGCATCCAGGGTATCACTGATTCTCGGCAGGGGATAGCTGTCCTTCGGTAGCCTACACAAAAACGAGTGTTTCCGTCTTTCTTTTTCACTAGCACCACTGGTGACGCCCAAGGACTTTTGGAATTTTCGATAAGACCATCCTTCTTCATTGCATTGTTATCATGTCCTCAACCTCACCTTGTTTGGCCAGTGGAAGGCGTCTTGCGGGTTGACGAATCGGTCTTGCATCTCCTGTGTTGATGCGATGCTGCACGAGTTGTGTCCTACCATATTGTCCCTTTTGCGATGCGAAGATGTCAGTGTACTCTTGCAGGAGATTTTCAGCTGTCCTTGTTTGTTGGCGATCAAGGTTGGATGAATTCAGTATTTTAGCTCTGATGGTTTTGAGCTCCTCCGAAGTTATAGTTTTTCTCAGGGCTTCGTCTGTGATCTTCGTAATTGCTGCAACCGATTCGCAACGTCCAACGACTTCTCCTTTCTTCAACCTTACATCGTACGGTCTGCTGTTTAGTAATCGTACGGGGACCATTTTGTTTTTCGGTGCTACCAGTTCTTTCCCAATGATGACGCTTTGGGAGGAACACTCTGGGTCTGGTTCCACCATGAGGTATCGAAGGCTTCCAAACCCACCTTCCAGTTTTGTCCAAACGAACACTTCAGAAGAAGGAGGCAGAGTCAGATCTTCCCTGATGACAGTCCTCAGTGTCGACGTACTTTCGTTCGAATAGGTCATTGGAAGTTCCTTATTTTGGTACTTCAAAACCTGATTACCGATGTCCAAAATAACTCCGTGCTGTTTCATAAAGTCGATTCCAATTATGCACTCGTCACATATATCTGCCACCAGGAATTGATGATTAAACACTAGATCGGCCAGTCGGATCTTAAGACACACTTCTCCGTATACTCTTGCTGCTTCTCCCGTTGCGGTTCTTAGACTGTAGCTATTGGTGATATGAAGCCACGTCATCTTTACCAGGTCTCCCGTTAATAGTAGTCTCCACAGTCAGACTTTTGTTGTCTCGTTTGGTCTGGGAGACCTGGATGGTGGTTTTGGGGCCATCGATACAAGAAACCAGCCTCTGCCCCTCGAAGTTGGTTCTTACTCGTTTCCCTGATGGGAAACGGGCTGATAGGCAACGCTGGTGTTGTTGTTACCTTGCTCTGCGTTGGATCTCTTGCTTCCACAATGTTGACAACCGGCTTTATTTGGTGGTAGTCGGCATTAGACATCTGCAACGAGTGGCTTGAAACTACTTCCAAGCCACTCTATATTTTTTCAAATACACCACTCGCTGGTTTTAGTTATTTCAAAACAAAACAAATGACTCATTACCCCAAACCAAGTGAATAGAATCGTGTATTCATTTCAAATGAATACACCATTTGGTTTTTTTCTCAAAAGCATCGAATACACCGAGTTTATATCGAACACATCGAATACACCAAATAATGCACTATACACACCAAGCGAACTGAAAATTTTTAATTACTAAGAAATGAAAGAGTGAACAATCAACAATTACAAAAAGAGTCTTAGTACATTTTCTTTGAATATATTTAATTTTCAAGAAATATGTAAGAAAAATTTGTAAACTGTTATAGATTTTTCTAATCAAAATTCTTACTAATGTTATAAATGCAAATGTAATTCTGTATGTTCGCATTTTTTATATCCATCTCCCGGCCAAACCCCTGAACCGATTTAAATGAAATTTTGTACAGAGATAGTCAAGAACCTGAGGAAGAACCTAGGCTATATATTTACAGCCGTATTTATAATCGCATAATAAACTCCGAACAACTTTATAACACGCTTATTCATCGAATAAATCAGAAATCGTATTTATAATCATTTTTCGTCAGTGAATAGGGGCTGAATAGCTTAAACGCAGAAATGTGTGTTTTAAGCGTGTTTTAAGCGTATTTTAGCGTATAAATGTCATTTGATTTTGAGTATTGAGTTGTCATTCAGTGGTTTATTTACAACTTTGAGAGTTTTAAAAGCAACTAAAATAGAAATGTACTCAAATTACATTAACTTTATGCATAATTTGGATGGTGTAAATGTGTTATCCACTGAAAGAAGTAGAGCGCAGAAGGTGTACAAAAAAGATTTGATCCAATGAAGGAGTCATTATTTAGGCAGAAATATAAGAATGTTTCCTTTTTTCAGAGCCCGTTTCACACGCGTCGCGTCGTGGCTGAGTTACAATTTCTCTGATGCATAAGAAGCTCCAAACGGAAGACCGACCATGTACCATGTTACACGTTTAACATGGGAAGTTAAGCCATTAAAATTTCTACAGTTTGTGGTAGTGTTTTTTATGTCATTTGTTCTATATATTTATTCAAATAAAAATAAAATTTTCCATTTCATTTTTATATCAGAGCAAATTTAGTAGCATTCCACATTTGTTGCAGAAAAATCGATAGCCTTGAACACGATTGATATCCAAGTTGTTGTCGCGTGCCTGCGTTATGTATGCACAAAGGGCAATTGTCAGAGCATCAGTTCCACATTCTAGAATGTCATTAGGGAAGTCTTGCTTTTGGCCGTTCTTTGCTGGGATGCATAGCAACAACTTCTTTAAGTGCTTCCTTCTTCATAAAACCGCACAAATGCTTCAGTCACTGCACGACACAACTTCGGATCCATAATAAATGCAACGCGACTTCAGTCATAGAGAGATCCCAAACACTTGAGTTCATGTCGACTAAGGTTTTCTTCCCGGCAGAGCTTCTTCCCCATCACAACCTGGGTTGCTATACCAGCATGAACACGGCCTGACACCCACAGAGTCGTGTAACATTTCATTCGATGATATCGAGTAAAAGCATATTCTATGGCATTTATTAGTTAGAGGATGACCCAAGTGCAGAGACCTAGTGACATTGGATGGTGGAAAAACCATGACAAATTTAAGTTAGCTTTAGTTATTTTATTTGTACTTACAGTTTTATACTTAGACCGAACACCGAACGAAAATAAAAACAAAACAAAATTCTGTTGTCAGTTCAACCATTGAGAAACAAAAATAGAGAGTTTCTTTATGATTTTGACATAAGGGATGAATAACTATAATGGGTGATGAAAAAGATTATAAATAAGGATTTTTTATTCACTGAATAAAGTCTTAATAGGTTCTTATTCCCTGAATAACTATTATGCGTTTTAAGCGTGTAATAGCAAAATCTAATAAATACGGCTGTTAATCCCTATACTCCCACGGGAACCTAGAAGCTACTGCACCGATTTCAAAAATTCTTTCGCCGTTAGAATGCTACACTTTCCCCGAGTAGCTAAAACTCTAACTCATCCGCATATGCCCACGCCCACGAGATTTGGTTATAAATTCTAGATTTATGTACAATCAAAGCATTGATTCAGTTATAGGTACCCGAGCTAATGAATTACTTACCTGATTTAAATAATTAATAAATAATGTGTCATTTAAAAATTATTCAATACGGGGATATTAATATCTAGGTCGCAGCATTTTCTTGGTGTTGGGGTATATAGTAAGTATGTAAGTCAAATAAAAGAAGAAAATAATTTTGGTTAAATTTTTTTTCAAAATATATTTAATAGTGGTTTAATAATTCAGTTTTGTTTACATTACTATGTAAAAACATAATTTGATTAACCAAAACAGGGTCAGAGCCAATTAAACTACGTTTTTCTGATATTAATTGCCTAGCGGAAGAAAAAATTCGCTCCGAAGCAGCACTACTTGCTGGTGTTGCTAATATCATACAGCTTACTTTAAATAGCAATGGAAACTCCATTTTATGTAAGTGCCACCACTGCAACAGGTTGAAATCATCGTGATAAGTAACATTTATTTTTTCATATTCCTCAAGTTCGTTCTGTATTTTATCCGTTGGACTTACGAATTGTACGGGTGGAACAAAATCTTCGAATATATTGTTTGACAATAAGCTATACATATGTTGCTGTATAATGTGTTCTGAATTTTCTTCTGCATGTTCAGGTACTTCATTTATATATCTTTGCATAATGGATTTTAATTCGTCTTTTATGATTTGTTTATCGGCTTCATTAAATTGAATCAATTTGTTGGCTGGTGGGAACAAGAAAAGGGCAGTTTTATGTAGTATTGTCAAATTTGCTAAAACAGTGACGTCCAGAAAATGATTTAGTTCAGTTTTAAAATTTGCAACTACGTCGACATCATCGGAACTAACAACACATTGTTTTTTTAAACTATGAATGTGGACAATTACTAAGTGCAAAGTTGCATAGTTTTCTCCTTCTAACTCTTTTGAAGTTTTCTCAAAAGGTCTTAAGATTTTAGTTAATGCACTTATTTGACTCAAATTGATGTTAACTATTCTTTGTAGTTCATTTTTTTCTTGTAGTATATTTGAAATTTCACACCAGTTTTTTTCAATAGAATTTAACAAATAGAACATTGTGTTCCACCTTGTACTGACACTACTTTTCAGAGATGTTTTTAAGGATGAATTCAAACCTGATTTCTTAAAATATTTCACAAGTTTGGTGCACCTATTATATAAATCAGAAATTGGCACGTTTTCTTTAATGGATTTTTCCACGGCATTATGAATCAAATGGTTAATGCAGAATATATTATTAAACGACCGGAAAGCGGAAATCATATTTGCTCCTCGGTCCGTTACTATAATGAACATGTCGTTCTGGTCACAATCAAACTCGTTTAAGAGATTATTAATTTTGGTCTTGATGTTTTGAGCTACAAAATATTTGGTGGTAGATAGATATACATACTTAAAAATAACTTGAGGATTAGTTACCTGTACAGGATTCACCTTTCATAGATTTTAAACCTAGCAATCTAACATTTAGCTTTCCATCCTTAACATAGTGAATTGTTAAGGAAATATATGATGTTCTCAAGAAGTTGTCTGTCCAAATATCTGATGTTAGTCCATATCCATTTTTTTTAATTGTTTTTATTTCTTCCTTTATAATATTAAAGTATTTACTGTTCATGTTTTTTATGTTTCGTGAAATTGTTGATGGGTGTGGTAATAAGTCTTCAACATCCACATTTTTTCCATATTTAGCACCAATAGATATTAAAAACTGAGCGAAATTTTTAAGACCAGAATCTTCGACAAGCTTAAAAGATCGACAATTTTCTACAGTCCACTTTGTAAATTCATATACACTTGTTTTTTTGTCTTCGGTGTCAACTTTAATTTTTTCAATCGAATTGTCAGTTTTCGACTTTTGCAAAACATAGCACTTATGCCGAACCAAATTAGAGGTAGTTTTACTACTGTATTTATTCACACAAAAACAATTTCTGCACGCAACTAAATTTTCAATTTCATCACCATTTCCATTTTCTATAGTACCAAACACATTCCAAACTTTACTCCTGCCTCTTTTGTTTTTGATTTTAAATTCACCGCTCACTATTTTGGCTTTAATAGCTGCATTATTTATCACACCAGTTATGCTAGCCATTGTAACATCGGAGTCGTTCGTGGAATCCTAATTAAAATTTTATAAAAGAAAGAAATAATTAGGTTGACACTGTACATTCTGTCGTTTGGTATAAACATAATAACTCCATTTTTTATTAAGACATTGTAAAGTGATCCTCAAATCAGATTTTAATTTATGGAGTTTTTATATTTACAACATATATACATAACATGTATTTTACATGTTTTTATGTAAATACACATACATACATATATGTACGATTTCTAGATCCATATAAATTGACTTACATTATTTAAATCCATCTTAACAAAATTTTTTATCTAAATTTCCGTTTTTTTTTTTACTTCACTCTGTTAAAGCTAGAAACAAACTAAGCAGAGCATCACATAATTCATTTGCATCAGTTCAAGCCACTCGCTGCACTCAGTGTGCTTGTAACTGTTCTATTTCAATTGCTGTATTCGGTGTGTTGATAACTGTTAGGCTTGTTCTGTTCTGTTTAAATCAAGCATTCAAGCCTAAGAGAGAAACCAAACAGTGTATTCGTTCTATTACGAAGGGATCGAATGGTGTGCAGTGTTTGCTTTTTTAGAATAGTGTACTCGTTTTTAGTGTACACTAATTTCTAAGCATTCTACGAACAGAATACACTGAACTACTGTGCTTGATTCGAAAAGGTAAATGAATGTATTCATGCAGACCTCTAGTCGGCATTGACGCTGTAAGTGCCCAGTCTTGTTGCAGTTCCAACATCTTGCTAGTCCACTCCGCTGGTTCTTTTGTATTTCAGCTCTTTGGCACGAGCATTCTTTGACTATGGCTTCTCTAAGCCGATGTACTCCATGAGAAGCCTGTTCTGCTGCTTCAATTGTCAATGCGAATGCTAAGGTTTCAGAAAGAGTACGTGTTCTAGCAGTTCGCACAGACCTCTGAAGATGTATATCGGAAATGGCACGAACGAAGGACTCAACAGCAAGCTGGTTGATGATTTCTTCTCCAGCATCCGGGTATGCCAGGTGAACCAGTCTTTCGACGTCTGCTTGAAGCTGCTGTAGACTTTCACCCCTTTTCTGGATTCTGTTATTGAGTTGGACTCGGAAGACTTCTTTCAAGTGGCTATCTCCAAAGCGTTTATCTATAGCTGCCACGAGAGAACTGAAATCGCCGCTCTTACCAGCTGGAACTGTTTGAAGTAATTCAGCTGCTGGTCCTCTAAGAGCAAGAGTCAGTGCAATGTACTTGTCTTCGTCATCCCAGCCATTTGTTGTCGCGGCTGCCTCAAATTGTCTCTTGTAGACTGGCCAAGAAGACTGTCCATCAAATGTTGGGGGTTTCATCTCCTTTTTCTTTGCAAACTCCCCAGCAGACTCTCGAATTTTTATTTTCCGGATCTGGTCCAATTCCTTGGTCAGAACAAAGAACTGTTTATCACATCGGGTTTCTACGATTTCGAAACGATTCTCTACAACAGAAAGCTGTTTCTCCAAACCTTCAACGCGTTCGTCTAGGGCACATACATTTTTCTCAATGTTACCCAATTTACCTTCTAGAATGTTTTTCTGACCTTCCAAAACATTCTGTTGCGCCTCAAGTCTTTCGAGAATATTCTGTTGTTCCTTCTTTTGCGCGTTTCGTTGCTCTTCAATCAGCTTCTTTTGTTCGTTTCGTTGTGCTTCAAGTTGTTCGAGAACATTCTGCTGTTCCTTCTTTTGCTCATTTCGTTGCTCTTCCTGCTTCTTTTGTTGTACTTCGAGTCGTTCAAGAACATTTTGCTGTTCTTTCTTTTACTCGTTTCGTTGTGCTTCAAGTTGTTCGAGAACATTCTGCTGTTCATTCTTTTGCTCGTTTCGTTGTTCTAACAAAAGTTTCATCATACTAGAAAAATCTACATTTTCACTTACTTCCTCTTCTTCCACTTCTATTTCAAAAACAAAAAAGTTTACGTCTTCCCCTTGCTGTTCCAAATAGTTACGCAAGCGCAGGACGAGCTCATTTTTCGATCCCGCTCTAGAAAGATTTCGCTTACCTAACTCACTTTTAAGCTCAATGCAGTTGAGCTCTTCTAACAACTTACCCATTTTCACTGTATATAATTATTATTTTTCTTTTTACTTTTTTTTACACTTTACTAGTCAAATAAGTTTTATTTACACTTCTGACACCAATGTAACGTGCGC
Source organism: Melanostoma mellinum (assembly GCA_914767635.1). Taxonomy (NCBI): domain Eukaryota; kingdom Metazoa; phylum Arthropoda; class Insecta; order Diptera; family Syrphidae; genus Melanostoma; species Melanostoma mellinum. Next base: position 109,757,842 of record OU612058.1, read on the forward strand.
TTAGTTCGCAAAATAAAACTTCACTTTTTAATTTATTTCTACCACTTTTATTCAGTATCTATACTTTATTCGATCTCAACTCGACTTTTGGACTATCACTTGTATTTACTCTTAACTTTATCACTCTATAAACAAAACTGCCCTCTGGTTGCCTCGGGCGGGCTATTTATATCGAATGACATTTCATCTAGAACTCTCCAGTAACTTCTACATTGTCTCCACTCTACACTCTTTTGGCTGTCAAATATTTTCTCTCCTTCAATAATTCTACACTTACACTAGTGCTCCCAGATGTGTTTTTCAGTTGAACGTTTTCGATTAGGAAATTGGTATTAAATGTTGGGTTCACGTTACAATAGCTTTAAAAAGAAAACTCGTAATGAATCAATTGCTCGTTGCATCAGAGTAGCCAACTCAGTTTGCAGTGGATTAGATTTCTTCGATAATTGTAGTAGAGATTCTTTTAGACAGTACGTATTTAATGTATTAAACATGCCACCATTTAGTTAACTTAAAGTTTAATTAAAATTCAAAATCCTATTTTATCAATACTATTGTTAGTCTAATTCTTAAGTAGTCTGTAAGTGAATATTGTTCTCTGATTGACGAAAATAAATAAATAAATAAATAAACACTATTAACCATAACGCCTTATGCATTTTGATTGATTTTAACAGCACTATTTTTTGTAAGAACGATGTTCGTAGTTTATCTTCCTATAATTTCGCAAATGCCGATTATGTACAAATTAATAACTTCCTGAATTCCATAAAATGGAATAATATTTTTAGTTTTTCTAATTTAAATCAAGATTACTCTTCTTTCATGGGAGTACTTGAAGATGTTTTTTTAAGATTCGTGCCGGAAAAAAAGATTTATAATCATAAACACCCGATTTGGTTTCATAAACGATTAAGAAATTTAAAAACAGCCATGATAAAAGCTTATCGAAGAAGTCTAAGCAATAGTTCTTTTCGTGCCGAATTTTGTCGCCTTAGAAAAGAATATGAGTTCTTAAAAAGATTTTCTTACCGCCAATATATATGGTCCCTCGAATCGAAAATCAAAAATAATTCTAAAGCATTTTGGAGCGTGATCAATTCTAAGAAAGAATCTTTGGGAATACCTGCTTCCATTAAATATTTGGGAGAAGTTAGTACTAACTTGCAAGTTATTTGTAACTTTTTTGCGGCTTTTTTCCAATCAAATTATGTTGCTGAACAGCCGATATCGCACGTATTGGAAGAAAGTGAGCCTGTTCTTAATTTAGGCAATTTACAAGTAGAAGAAATTGACATTCTCAATGAACTCTCTGCACTGGAAGATAGTTCTAAATGTGCACCTGACAATGTTCCACCAATATTTTAAAAAAAAAAATGTAAAAATAGTTTCCTAGTGCCGTTAAAATATTTGTTTAATTTTTCACTGAGTGAAGGCGTATTCTTAGAATGTTGGAAGTATTCTTTCGTGACACCTATTTACAAATATGTCAAGAAGTTGAGAATTACAGACCGATTGCAAAACTACAAATAATTCCAAAAGTTTTTGAAGCCATTGTTAAAGATAAAATTTATGCAATTGTTCGCAATCATATTTCTCCTTCCCAGCACGGCCTTGTATCAGGCAGATCTACTTCAACAAACCTAGCTATATACTCAAGCTATTGTCTTGGAAGTTTGGAGAAAAGGTACCAGGTGGACACTATTTTTACAGATTTTTCCAAGGCTTTTGATCTGGTTCAACATGTAGTACTAATTAGAAAATTGAGAGACTTAGGTTTTCATTCTAGCTTGCTAAACTGGATTGAAAGCTATATAACGAATCGAAAGCAATATGTTAAGATTGGCTCCAGTATGTCAAAGGTTATCTCTAACTTTTCAGGCGTTCCCCAAGGAAGTCATTTGGGCCCACTGCTTTTTGTTCTATTTGTAAACGACTTACCTCAATATCTGAAACATTCAGAATGTTTTTTATATGCAGATGACCTTAAAATCTATAAAGCAATAAAATCTCTATCAAATTGTATTGAAATACAGAGTGATATTGACAATGTTATTAGATTTAGATATCATTCTAGCTTGCTAAATGTATGTGCAATATGTTAAGATTGGCTCCAGTATGTCAAAGGTTATCTCTAACTTTTCAGGCGTTCCCCAAGGAAGTCATTTGGGCCCACTGCTTTTTGTTCTATTTGTAAACGACTTACCTCAATATCTGAAACATTCAGAATGTTTTTTATATGCAGATGACCTTAAAATCTATAAAGCAATAAAATCTCTATCAAATTGTATTGAAATACAGAGTGATATTGACAATGTTATTAGATGGTGTGAACACAGTTCTTTGTATTTCAATGTTAGTAAATGCTCTGTTTTAACTTGTTCTCGTATTATGAATTCTGTGTCATTTAACTACACTATGTCACCTGTAACTCTTAGCAGATTGTCTTCAAAAAAGATCTAGGAATTATTTTTGGTTCTGAATTTCGTTTTGGGTTACATTATGATCATTTAGTTGCCAAAGCTAATGCTATGCTGGGCTTTATATTTCGTAATTCTAAGGATTTCGTAGATCCATATACGATTAAAACGTTATATATTTCCTTAGTAAGGTCTAAATTAGAATATTGTTCAATAATTTGGAGTCCATATTATGGAAACGCAATAATGCGCATCGAACGTATCCAGAAAAGGTGGACAAGGTTCGCTCTACGAAAGATTTATTCTTATTCCACTATGCCATCATATGAAGCACGATGTCTTTTGTTGATTTAAAGCCTCTTTAAAGGCAATGTAATTTTGCTTTATTTGCTCGCGACATATTATGCAGCCATATCGATTGTTCTTACTTGCTTTCTTTGATAAACATTTATACTCCTGCCCGTTGCCTTCGGGCAAGAGAAAACATCTTCATGTACTTACCTAGGCATGTAACAAGATATGGCCAGAATGAGCCTTTAACCAATGCAATGTATTATTTTAATAAGTTTATAAGTATAATTGATTTTAATTTAAGTAGAAATACATGCAAGAGCTTGATACTGAATTCTGTGTAATGCGAATGATTATTATTTGTATTATATCTATAACTATTGTTATTTATTTTTACTAAATTTTGTTATATTTTTTGTTACTTATCGTTACTGTTATCTATTAAAGTTTAAGACTTGCTAGATAAATAAATAAATAAATAAATAAATATATAAATAAATTAAGAAGTGATGATTTGATGAAGGTATGAATGAATGAATGCAAGTTTTCACTGATCAAGGGATATTTTCCGTCAAGCTCATAACTGTTGCTTTTTTTTGTCCGATTGCGCATTGTGTGGCTCTCATAAAAGTGCATAATATTTCTTGGTCAACTAGCGCCATTAGGGCATTTCACTGTATGGCCTAAGGTCGCAAAAAAATATGGCTTTACGATGCTTTGACAAAGTGTAATAAGATCATATGTTCAAATATGGCCTTAAGTCACAATTGAAAGTGTCATAGCGCCATATGTTCGAATATGGCCTTATGTCAGGGCACCTTTATGAACTCAGACCTCAGCTGTTCATCCGTCATCGAAATTATTTCAAGATGCTGTTTTCTATTTTGATTTCATTTCCATCAAATAATCTAAAACTTAAGTGGCATCTGTTTGCAAGCTCCTCCCACTTCTTATACCAATGATTTCGTTTTCGAATTGTTTGAAGTGCCAACATTTTTGGATACCTTTCCTCTGGCATATTCAGACCCTTACGATGTATTCGGCATGCAAAGTTAATGTTTTCATGAAAAGTCGTGACAATCCTGTTTCAATTGCAATCATGTAGCTCAGTGTTGTTTTTGGAAGTCGGAAACATCTTTTAATAAAACACCGCAATAGTTTTTCAACTGCTTCGCATTTTACAAAACTCCAAGCTTGAGCTGCATACAACATTATAGATTTTGCTACTGAGACAAAAAAATTGTATTTCACAGTGTGACTAATAGCTTTGTTCGAAAAACATTTATTCCAAGTGGCATTGATTGCACTCTTAGCTTTCATCAGCTTATCTTTTAGATAAGTTTCCATGTTGAGAATTCTGGTAATAATCACTCCCAGATATTTGTAGGACTTCACGATTTCGACCTCTTCCCCTTCGAAATGCCACTTTTCATCCCTCGCGATTCGTCCTGAATCTTTTCTAAAGATCATCAAATTAGATTTTTCCAGATTGACCCTTTAATTCCACAATTTGCAGTACGTTTCAAGTCTGTTGATCATTAGTTGGAGCGATTGAGGTGTAAGGTCGTTAATAAACAACGCAAAGAGACTCGGACTCAGTGTGCAGCCTTATTTGACACCCATTTTACATTCAAACCAGTCTAAAATTTCTATCCCGTTCCACACCGCAGACATATTTCTGCTATAGATATTTTCAATGACCTTACCGAATTTGGCTGACATTCCAAATCTGTATGTTTCTAGGTAGTTATGTATGTAGTTTGAAAAACAGGGCTTCACGATCAATTGTGTTAAACGCAGCTTTGAAGTCTTCAAAAAGAACGTATAACTTCTTTCTTTGATCGATAAAGTCGTTGGCTATACTTTGAAGGACAAAGATGTTGTCGATAATCGAATAGCCACTGCGAAATCCTGCATGAAATTCTCCAATCAAATTGTTGCTTCCTATCCACATTGTTAAACGTTCGTTCAGTAGAGCTGAAAAAACTTTATATGAAGCATTGAGAAACGATATTCCACGATAGTTTGCCGTGTCAGATATATTTCCTTTCTTGTGAATAGGGCAAATTAAAAAATCTTTTTGAATTCTTCTGGAACTTCTCCCGTGTTCAAGATTTTGTTAGATACATCTAATAAGCTATGCTTTAGTTGCTCTGTCCCGTGCTTTTTAAACTCAACGGGAACTCTATCTTCGCCTGCAGCCTTGCCATCTTTTAGTTTATGTAGCACTCTTTGTAATTCATCGATGGATATAGCAGAGTCTAAGATATTATTTGTGAATGCTGGTTACGCGTAATGGATATAAGGAGCCCTTGCTTCAGGTGACAAAACCTGTTTGAAATGGTCATGGAAAGTGGTGACGTTAATTTTTTTTACTTATTTGAAGCTTTTTTCCGTTCAGTTGGCTTAATGATGTCCAAAACTCTTTTATGTTCCTACTCGAAGTCAGTTTCAGAGCTTCATTTTCAAAATAAACAGTTTTTTTTTATTTACACAGCCTTTTGAATAAAGAATTTGCACTTATATACAATCTTTTGAAACAGCATTTTCACATTCAAGGTCGAACAATTTCTCTTTGCGCCTTAAATACTTATATGATGAACGGTTTTCATGTGGGTGAGCTCGTTTTATTGTTTCATTCACGTCTTTGATAGAGGATAGACCCTGTACAGGAAAGTTGGTTTGTAGGTTCTGTTTATATTGTTCGGCATAACGTTTGTTTCGCTGCCTCTTAGGTTCTGGGTTTCACTCGGCCACCAAAACGAAACCCATGAAGAATGTAGGCAGGCAAATGCAGCCAAGCAAAGAGCACGACAAATGCTTTTGCAAACACGAACGAGGGCTGCTTACGATCAGTATAACGAGATTTACAAGGAGAGAAGAAGGGAAGAACACCGACTTCTCAAAAAGAAAAAGAAGCAGCAGGAAGTAGAGAGGTGCCATGACAGGAACGAGATTCGAAAGTCTTACCAAAAGGTAAAAAGATCCTGCCAGGGTGGCAAACCCCGAACTCCAGCCTGTAAAGACCAGCAGGGAAACATAGTTATAGAGTCACAGTCGCTACTGAGGATCTGGAAAGATCATTTCTGCAGACTGTTTAACGGCGATGAGGACATAAATTCCGCTGTCAGGCAGATTGCCCCATTCAGCCTGGACGATGATCAAGAAAGCCGTCCTCCCGACCAAGAAGAAGTTAAGCTTGCTATATGCAAAATTAAATCAAATAAAACTGCAGGTGCAGATGGTCTTGATGCCGAACTTTTCAAGGCAGCTGGAGATCAGTTGAAAGGAGCATGCACCAGCTGATCTTCATGATATGGTTGGAAGAAAGCATGCCCGATGAATGGAACCTCAGTATCGTATGCCCGATCCTAAAGAAAGGAGACCCTCAAAATTGCGCCAATTATAGAGGGATAGGCCTCCTTAACGTCGCTTATAAGATCTTGTCTGCTGTAATATGTGAACGTCTGAAACCCCACGTCAACAACTTAATAGGTCCTTATCAATGTGGTTTTAGACCAGAGAAGTCCACAATAGACCAAATTTTCACATTACGGCAGATCTAGGAAAAAACTCGAGAGCATAATATCGATATTCACCATCTCTTTATCGATTTCAAGGCCGCGTATGACAGTATCTACAGAGACGAGCTGTACAGAGCCATGTCTAGTTTCGGCATCCCTGCAAAACTCGCACGACTATGCAGGATGACTTTGGAGAATTCCCGCTGCTCCGTCAAGGTCGGTAAAGAACTCACCGAGACCTTTGATGTCGAAAAAGGTTTTAAACAAGGCGACAAACTGTCATGCGATTTCTTCAACATCATACTTGCACAGATTGTAAGAAACTCAAACGTCAACACCAGAGGAACAATCTATCAAAAGTCTGTACAATTACTCGCCTATGCACACGATATTAACGTAATGGGAAGAAAAAAGAGTGATGTCATAGGTGCTTTTGCGAGTATCGAAACAGAAGCGGCAAAAATGGGTTTGTTGGTTAATGAGGGCAAAACGAAGTATATGTTGTCATCAAACAATGACACAGAACATCGACGAATTGGACAATACGTCACAATAGACAGACATAACTTCGAGGTAGTACAGGACTTCGTCTACCTAGGATCCGCTGTAGACACGGACAACAACATCAGTGCGGAGATCAAACGGAGAATAACTCTTGCCAACCGTTGCTTCTTTGGGTTAAGAAGGCAATTGAGAAACAAAACCCTCTCCAGAAAAACCAAAGTAACCTTGTATAAGACCTTAATCATCCCAGTCCTGCTTTACGGCGCGGAAGCATGGACCTTATCGAAAGCGGATGAGGAAACCCTTGGTCGTTTCGAAAGAAAAATTCTCCGAATGATCTTTGGTCCCGTATGCGAAGGCAATGTGTGGAGAAGAAGATACAACAACGAGCTGTATGAGCTGTACCGTGACATGTGCATAACCAGAAGAGTAAGCATCGCGAGGCTACGATGGTTGGGCCATGTTGAGCGGATGGAAATTGACTGTTCAAGTTTATGAAACTAAATAATCTCTCTATTTATTAATAGGTAACAAAATTAGTTCTTCCTTTACCTTTTATAAAAAATTGGTTCTGCTTCTCCTGCTGTTGCTACTTGCTACGATGTTGACGCTTCGGATTCCAGAATAAAAAGGAAAGTTTTTCCCGCGTGGTTGACTTCATTTCGTTCATTTTTAGTTTTTCGATAAAATGGTTGACGTTTCTAAATTTCTTCGTTGTTTAATTGGAGTTCTGCATGCGCAACACCCCCTCCTGGTATGTCCACTGGTGGGCCTACCTTGTTGTCCTTTCGAACTTCCAAAACGGCTAGCTTAACAGCGGGTCTTTCATAGGTACCTGTCTTGGTTAAGATGGTTGCACTTCTTACTTGTCCGTCGGCGGAAACTTTCGTATCTATGACGCGTCCTTTTGGCCAGCAGTTGCGAGGGCTCGCGGGATCCATGATCAAAACGATGTCATCTTTTTCAATGGGTTTGACTGGCTGGAACCACTTCGTGCGTCGAGTTATTGTTGGCAGGTACTCCTTAACCCAGCGTTGCCAGAAATGTTGGGCGTAAAGCTGGGAAACTAACCAATTTTTCCTAAGGACTTCCTTCTCGTTGTTGAATACAGCCCAAGGCTTGGAGCCATTAGAGGACCCCAAAAGAAAGTGTTTCGGAGTAAGTGCTTCTTCATTCTCATTCGTGATAGGGATGTATGTAAGAGGGCGAGAGTTGACGAAATTTTCAACCTCAAGTAGCATACTTCGCAGCAACTCATCTGAAGGCGTTCGACTTGGAGAAATTTGATTCAGCACGGTCTTCACGGAACGCACAAGGCGCTCCCAGCTTCCACCCATGTGAGGGGATCCAGGCGTAATAAAGGTCCACTTGGTGTTGATTGAAGTAAATGTTTGCGTGAGCTTTTCTCTGTCAATTCTTTGGTATGCTTGCTTTAGTTCGGTGGCAGCTCCTCTAAAATTCGTGCCATTGTCATTGAACAGCTCGATGGGCGTCCCTCGTCGTGCTATGAAATTGCGAATCGCAAGAATGCGAGAATCCGTGGTCAGGGAATGTGCGATTTCGATGTGTATAGCGCGTGCTGTAAGACATGTTAGTAGCACCCCGTAAGAGATACGTTCTGTTCTTCTTAAGTTGACGATGAGCATAGGCCCAAAGTAATCCACGCCAGTGAACGCAAATGGACGGGAAAATGCTGATGTTCTTGCAGCCGGGAGTTGAGACATCATTGGCGGTTGTGGTTGTGCCGCGGCGTTGAGTCTCGGAATTGAGAGACTCTTCAGCGGGGCTACTTTGGTTTTAGCTCCAATCAAGGTGCACTCAACTTAATCTGATGCAGTCATCTTGGCATAGGCTGCTGCGGCGAAGCCATTCTCGCTGGCATCCACAAAGACGTGGAGTTCAAAATCTGGGTAGAAAGCAAATCTTTTTGAAACATAGCATCTAGGGATACGTACCTCTTCAAGCTTAGGTAGAAAGCTGATCCAGTGAAGCCACTTCTTATACTCAGCTTCTTGGATTGGCACATCCCAGCCAATACCACTGCGCCAGATTTCTTGCAGAAGTATTTTCCCATACATAAAGAAATTCGCCAATAGTCCCAGCGGATCAAAGACCTTCATAAGTGTGCGTAATACTTCACGTTTGGTTGGAGCTTTACTGCCTCGAGGTACATCTGCATTTAACAAGTTGGCTGATATCTTGAAAGTTAGGCAATCTTCGGTTGTACACCACCACATCCCGAGAACTTTCTCCGGTGAGAGTTCCGTTTTTGAGTTCAGGCTGACTTCTGCTGGGGAGCTGCATTGAAATGATTCGCTAATCGCCTTGGAATTGGAAATCCAATTGCGAATGTGGAACCCACCTTGCTGATGAATAAATGTTACTTCCTTAGCTAGCTTAACAGCTTCTTCTTCGGAATCCACACTCCGCACTGTCCATGAGATCATCCACGTAGTGGTTTTTGCTGTGAAGGAGTCACAGCCAACGACCTCTTAATTAATTGCTCTACAACTATTAACGGGTTGTCAACCTTCGACTATGCCTCGATATCCGATCCTCTCACATTCAGTTGCATTGCATAGAAATGCATAACACTTGACTTGCTTGTGTATCCATAGAGTGCATTGTACTCAAAACAATATGATTCCCAACGGCAGGCCACTGCCAGCTGACAGAAGTAATAAGGGATCATATTGCTTTGACTGCATGCGCGCTGTTTATGTCACAGCAATAGTATTTGGGTATGAGCATTTGTTTATGATATAGGTCATTGGCGCTCACCGAAAAGAATGTGATGATGAAGCGTTTTAATCGGATATCGAAGTGTGGTCGATTGTTCGATAACCAGAACTCGAACATAGTAGCTTTGTATAAATAGAACATAAATTTGGAAATAAATTCAATTGTGATCGTGGAGTCGATCGGAAGAGTAATCCATTCTTATTATTTGATATATGGCAATTAGCCGAAAAATATAAGCGTGACTTGTCTTCTTCTTTAGTCGTCTTCGGTACCACCCTCAACTTTGCATTAGTGCGAAAGAGGTTCGAGCGACAGCAGTGAATGCTAAGCGATTGGTACTGAAGTACAAGCGACATTACATGGCGATCTTGCCAGGCTCCGAAAGAAATTTTTTTTTTGTTCTTCGAAAATTTTTTTTTGTTCTCTCCGTGCATAAGTGCCAGGAGTTGTGGAAGTGTGCTGTTAGCACAAACAAGCTACGATTCTAAGTAAAATTGTAAAATTAGAACGGTTTGTCAAGCCCGGATTGATTTGAGAGAAATTATAGTACTTTTAACACTGAATTTGGGTGTCATGTGGCTACTTAGTACTAAAAGCGGGCAGAAAAATCATTTTTGAAGTGATCGAAGATAACGAAACGTCATGTACCAAATTTGAACTAAAAACGTTAAGAGGCATGATATTGAACTTGCCTCGAAATATAAAGTGGCTTGAAGAGTAAACTATTCTTTCCGAATATTCCTCGAGTGTATCTTAGAATCGTAAATGCAAAACATTCTTTCTGGAACAGATATTACAGCTTGATCGTGCAGATGTTAACCTTTACGTAGTATACAAACTTAAGGACCCTATTTGGTTAAACTTTAAAACAACAAGAAGAAGACAGTTTCCAGAAACTGTTTCAAAAAATTTCAACGCAGATAAAGGAAGTAATCCAGAGCAAGAAGCAGAATTAGTAAGATAGTTAGTTATTATTACAATAGGGTAAGGAATCATTTTTTTAATAGTAAGAGTATAATGGGAAAATCTAATTCAAAGGAAGAGGTAGTCGTAAATAACAACGGCCCTCAACAAAACGTTTCCTCTGCGTCAGTCTACTTTGGATTGGACGTAAAGACAATAATAACTTTAATAATCATCTTGGTAATACTAAAGTACGTTTTTGAGCAATTAAAGAATAAATTTAAAAGTAATGTCAGAAAACAAATAATAAAAAATAATGTTGTAAGCAGAAGAATGTCTGTCTAAAATTTTGTAAAAAAAAAAAATAATAATAAAAATAATTTATTAGCTACCTATACTTTTCCTTTCCTGTAAAAAAAAAAAAAATATTTAACTTTTCATGGACTTCAAACCACTAGAAACAGCTCTAGCAAACTTAAAAAATTTTTACAAAAACTTAAAAAAGACTCCTAACCGCAAAAGGAAAACAAAAGGAGCAAATGCGAAGCTAGTAGAGATCTCTAATTTATGGGTTGAATTCATTAAAGAATTTACCCTTTACAACCAAAAAGAACTCACAGAAGATGAACATAAATATTTAACTCAATTAACATCAGAAGCAAAAGAATACAAAGAACTGTCAGAAAGTATAATTAGTCAAAATATTCAGGAAATAGATGCGGAATCAGAATCAGAAATAGAATCAAAAACATCAGGTACAGAAAAAATAGAAAGTAATTTAGACAAAGAAGAGATAGTAACAGCTAGTTCACAAGAAATAGGAATCATTAACAAAATGGCAGATTTCGATTATAGTAAAGCACAAAAGTTGCCAGTACTCAACTGCGAGACAGCAGATAGAAGAACCGAAAACATAAGAGACTTTCTTAATAGTATTGAATTCTATCATGACACCCTTAACGATGCATCCAAACCTATATTAATAAAATTCCTACTCAAATGTAAAATCCAAGGCAAGGCATTGACAGAACTAGGGTCACTTAAACCTGAAACTCTAGAGCAGTTCAAAACAAATATAACCAATAAATGCGGAGATAGGAATACAATAGAAATCTTACAAACAAAACTAGACAAATCACGTAAGAGAAATAGGCCGATGAGGGAGTTCGTAACAGAAATTGAGGATTTAATAACAAAAATGACCGAATTAGAAGTTAGCTTTCAAGGAGAACAAGCTAGGGAAACACTAGCGCTAGCCAATGAAGGAAGAGGAATAGCTTTCTTAAAACAGGGCGTTAATGACAGGTATAAAATTATACTAGACAGCGCACGACATGTAAAAATGCAAGATGCTATAGCTCACTTACTAGAATTATCTCCTAGTACTACTGCAGGTACAGAAACTATCCGTTACGCGAACAATAACTTTCAACCAAGGCATAGTAACCAAAATTTTCGAAGTAATTACCGACCTAATTACAACCAAATTAATTTTAACAATAACACAAATCAAAATTTTCCTAGGCAAAATCAGTTCCGTAATAATAATTACTCTCCCAATAGTAGAAATTCTAATCACTCTCGAAATTTTACAAGAAATAATGATACTAACACAAGTCAAAATTTTCCTAGGCAAAATCATTTCCGTAATAATAATTACTCTTCAAATAGTAGTAATTCTAACCACTCTCGAAATAATATTATTAATGGGAGTAGGAACCCCACTAGGAGTAACCAACCCAACATTACTGGTCATAGAGTATTAGCCTTGGGAAACGAGCAACCCACCGAGGGGCCAGCCGACCCATCGGAGGGGAATTAACTACTCCACCAATGCCAAATGCCATTTGCACAAAAAAGCACAAAAATTCTAGGTATTTCAGGAGAACTGGAAACAATAGGAGCATGTACTGTTCAAATCCATTTAAAAAACCAGATAATTCCGTACGAATTTCATGTGGTACCCGATGATTTCCCAATACCCGTTGAAGGTATTATTGGAGCAAATTTTCTGTTAGAGTTTAATGCCATACTTGATTTAGAGAAATTCCTGCTAAGAATCAAAAGAGGAGGTACCATTTTCCATCTGCCCCTATGCGCCCAAGAAAATATAAATATCGTTTCAATAGCGCCAAAATGCGAAGCCACCTACTGGCTGAATACAAAGCACAGAGAAAATCGAATATTTTATCCGCAACAATTATGAAAACACGTTTTTATGGCAGGATCATTATCTACAGCCATAAACGGAAAAATACCCATTAGAATTTTAAACACACGGGATACTACAGTTACTCTCAAATGGGCCGACTCATGGTCCTCGCCTGCCTCAGAACACTACATTTTGCGTTACAACCAAAAAGATAAATCCACAAACGCTCGAGTTAACAAAATATTAAACGAAATAAATTTCGACACATTAAATAGTGAAGAAAAAGCAGAAATAGAAGCAATATGTACCAAATACCAAGATATCTTCCACGTTGATGGTGACAAACTCACGTATACAAATATTGACAAAGCAGATATCTCGCTCAAAAAGGATGCAACACCGAAATATTCAAAGCCATATCGGCTCCCACATACACAAAAACAGGATATAAAGGAAGAAATAAAGAAAATGTTGGAAAACGACATTATAGAACCTTCTATCTCTCCCTGGAACTCACCAATATTAATAGTACTTAAAAAGAAAGACCCCGTGACCGGCCTACAAAAATTCCGTATGGTAATCGACTATCGTCACGTGAACGAACGAATTAAAGATGATAAATTTCCTCTACCCAACATTACAGACATCTATGACATGGTAGGAGGAGCAACTTAATTCTCCTGCATAGATTTAAGCCAAGGATATTATCAAATGGAATTGGATGCCAATAGCAGGCCAATCACAGCATTCTCAACAGAAGATGGTCACTACCAGTTAAAGCGACTTCCAATGGGTTTAAAGATCTCGCCCAGTAAATTTTCCAGAATGATGTCCAAAGCGATGTCAGGACTATCATATTCAAGATGTTTTGTCTATCTCGATGATCTTATAGTGTTTGCTAAAAGTTTAATAGACCACAACAAAAATTTGATACAAGTATTTGAACGTTTAAGAGAAGTAAATCTGAAAATACACGCTGCAAAATGTTCTTTCTTGCGAAAAGAAGTGCTGTATTTAGGGCACGTTATTACTGACAATGGCATCCTACCCGATCCCACCAAATCTTCCGCAATGAGAAATTACCCGACACCAACCACTGCAGACGAAGTAAGAAGATTCGTGGCATTCGCCAACTATTACCGTAAATTTATCCCTAATTTTGCTACCATTTCCATTCCGCTAAACCGATTGTTGAAAAAAGATGTTGAATTTCATTTTAGTAAAGATTGTGAGGAATCTTTTAATTTACTTAAGGAAATCCTTACAAGTCCTAAAATTCTACAATTTCCGAATTTTAACGAAGAATTCATCCTACGAACGGATGCCTCAGGTTTCGCTCTAGGAGCCGTTTTATCCAATTTCGACGATAAACCAATTGCCTATGCAAGCAAAACTCTTAATAAAGCAGAGAAAAACTACAGTACAATAGAGAAAGAATTACTTGCAATCGTGTGGGCAGTTAAACACTATCGTCCCTACCTATTCGGAAGAAAATTCAAAATCTTAACAGACCATAGACCTTTAGTGTACTTGTTCTCACTTAAAGAACCTAGTAGCAGACTAACAAAGTTTAGGCTACTACTAGAAGAATACAACTTCTATATAGAATATTCTCCAGGTAAAGATAACTGTACAGCTGATGCACTCAGCCGCATAAAAATAGATTCCGATGATTTAAAGCAATTATGTATTTGTGTTGTTACAAGAGCCCAATCGAAGGCAGATATTGAAATTCATAAACAGAAAAATGAAAATAATATAGGAAACACTAAAACTGATGAACTACTGATAACCGAACTCCTAAAATTGCCAGAAAATGGACTTAAAATCATAGAACTGAAAATTGTTGACAACTTTGAGGAAGATTTAATTAATTTCAAGGATATGGACATAATTATTGGTCCAAATAAAATATTAGCGTATATCCCAAGAGGGAATTGTTTACTCCTAAAGAAGTCCAAGGACAGCACTACAACCTCATCGACAGCATTTGGCAAAATGTTGTCGAGGGATGTGCAAAAACTCTGCGGATTGAATTGTATTAAAAAGATATATATTACTAAAAATGAATTAAGGAAGCTCGCATGCGGCCGCAAAGAGAGCAATATTAATGAATTAAAAAAATTATTAGGAGAAATATTTAAAGAAGGTAATATAAAAGTGCACATAATTGAAAAAAATATTGAAATTACAGATCCTTGTAAAAAGAAATTAATTCTTAATGATTACCACATTCTTCCAACCAGCGGACATGCAGGAATAAACCGCATGCTGCAAAATATAAAAAAGAAATACTTCTGGACAGGCATGCAAAACGATGTGACGACATAAGTAAAGCATTGCCCAATTTGTCAACGAAATAAATATATTCAGCCAAGAAAACAACCAATGACTATTACATCTACAGCCGAATCAGGTTTTGACAAAATATTTTTAGATCTAGTAGGACCCCTAGAAGAATCAGAAGATGGACTTAAATATATCCTAACCATACAAGATGAATTAACCAAATTCACCGAAGCAATACCCATCTCAAATAAAGAAGCAAGTACAGTGGCAAAAGCTCTAGTAGAAGGCTTTATTCTAAGATACGGAATACCACATACGATAGCCACCGATCAGGGAACTGAGTTTTTAAATCAAGTTTTCCAGAAAACTTGTAAATTATTGAAAATAGAACAGTTGCAATCTACCGCTTATCACCATGAGAGTATAGGAGCTTTGGAGAATTCTCATAAAGTATTAGGAGCATACTTGAGAAGTTATGTTTCAGAAAAGCATACAGATTGGAACACATGGCTACCGTACTACGTTTTCTGTTATAATACATCAGTACACTCAGAAACCGGATATACACCTTTCGAATTAATATTCGGAAAACAATGTATCTTACCATCAAATCTAGTTAAACAAGTAGAACCCATGTACAACTACGATGATTATGTAATAGATCTAAAGCACAGATTACAAGTAGCTCATAAAGACACAAGGGACAATTTAATACAAAAGAAAACTTCTAGAAAAGATAGATACGATACAGATACAAAAGCAAAATTTCTTGATTTCGACGTAGGTAGTTTAGTTTTATTAAGGAATGAAAACAGAAAAAAATTAGACCCTATATATATAGGACCATATGAAGTGTTATCACAAAAGGGGGTAAATTGTGAAATAAGATATGAAAACAAAAAATTAACTGTTCACAAAAATAGATTTAAACCATTTTTTGTATATATGTTACTATTGTAGTCCGTAAACTTGTGAAAATTCTTAGATAAGATAAGAAAATAGAACCTGATTATCCGTAAAAATAAAAATAAATTAAAATTTATTATATTATTTGATTACACATATATGATGTATTAAAAAAAAAAAAAAAAGAGAAACATATATAAATATATTGTCAAAGTGAATGTTCTAATATTAAAACAATAGTTAAGAGTAATTAAAAATTAGTATAAGAATAGAATCCCGGATAGTAGAATTAATTATGAATTATCATTATATCAATGCATTGACCTAACTAAAGTGATCTAGTAATTATAAAAAAAAAAAAAAAAAAAAAAAAAAAAAAAAAAAAAAAAAAAAAAAAAAAAAGATATATATAATATATATATATATATTCACTGTAAATACCAAAAATATATAAAACAATTAACTAGATGCAAATACTGAACATTATATGTACCCTATAACTAATGTAAAATATCCAAAGTAAGTACATATCAAAGAATATTAACTACAAAATTATGAACATCATAAATAGAATATAGAGGTGTAAAAGTAACAAAAATTGATTAAAATATGTAGAAGTAAATATATTAAAATAATAATAATGTTCAAGCGATTATTCAATTATGACAAAAAAAAACCCCGAGAAAGAAAACTATTGAACTCAAACTCCCATAATTGTAAAAGAGTCGTGGAAAAGAAGAAATCAACACATATCTTGATTTCTCCTTTTTCCCCAGGAAGGGTGGTGTGAAGGAGTCACAGCCAACGACCTCTTAATTAATTGCTCTACAACTATTAACGGGTTGTCAACCTTCGACTATGCCTCGATATCCGATCCTCTCACATTCAGTTGCATTGCATAGAAATGCATAACACTTGACTTGCTTGTGTATCCATAGAGTGCATTGTACTCAAAACAATATGATTCCCAACGGCAGGCCACTGCCAGCTGACAGAAGTAATAAGGGATCATATTGCTTTGACTGCATGCGCGCTGTTTATGTCACAGCAATAGTATTTGGGTATGAGCATTTGTTTATGATATAGGTCATTGGCGCTCACCGAAAAGAATGTGATGATGAAGCGTTTTAATCGGATATCGAAGTGTGGTCGATTGTTCGATAACCAGAACTCGAACATAGTAGCTTTGTATAAATAGAACATAAAATTGGAAATAAATTCAATTGTGATCGTGGAGTCGATCGGAAGAGTAATCCATTCTTATTATTTGATATATGGCAATTAGCCGAAAAATATAAGCGTGACTTGTCTTCTTCTTTAGTCGTCTTCGGTACCACCCTCAACTTTGCATTAGTGCGAAAGAGGTTCGAGCGACAGCAGTGAATGCTAAGCGATTGGTACTGAAGTACAAGCGACTTTACATTGCGAATGGACTTTACAGCTCAGGAATAGAAGTTTTCGAATTCTTCTGCGTTTTTGTTCTTTATGAACTGCGCCGAACAGGGTGAGCACGTAGCGCCAAATGTCATGACCAACATGATATATTCCTCCACTTCTTTACTGTCACGATTGAACTACAAAAACCGTTGATAATTCTGGTCTTCCTTCCTTATCAAGATTCTGTGAAACATTTCTTGTATGTCTGCACAAATCGCGAAGCTCCTTTCTCGAAATTGGAGGAGGACTGAAACTAAGGAAGTCAATAAATCAGGTCATTTGAGAAGCACCGAGTTAAGCGAAACTCCATTAACTTTTGCTGCCGCATCCCATACCAATCTAATTTTACCTGGCTTGTTTATATTTCGAACAGGAAATATGGGTAAGTACCATGAGTTTCGGCGGTTCTCAGTCACTTCTTTAGGCGAAAGTTCACTGGCGTACCCTTTTTCAACGTAACTCTCGATTTTATTGAGAAGCTCTTCCGCTAGATGTAGATCACGACTCATTTTTTGTTGTAAGCATAACAAACGCCTCTTCGCCATTGAGAATTTGCTTGGAAGTTGAACCTGCTCATTCTTCCAAAGAAGGCCTGTCTCGAAACGGTTGCCCTTGCGCCTGGTATATTTTTCGAGTTGCTCGAGTGCGCGCTGATCATCGATGGACTGCAAGGTCCTAGAATTCGAAGACCCGAAGTTTTCATTGCACAGATAATCGTGCACCATTTGTTCCGACTTAGATTCACTTTCACCGCAACATTCACATTCATGGAAGTTGACATGAGCGTTAGAGTTATCTAAACTAGCCTCAGATTCTTGGCGGGGGCAGCAGCCGTACACTGTCCAGCCCAAGCGAGTCTTCGCAGCCACAGGTTCTTCAATGTTTCCCTCTTACACATACACATACTCAACTTAATCTGATGCAGTCATCTTGGCATAGGCTGCTGAGGCGAAGCCATTCTCGCTGGCATCCACAAAGACGTGGAGTTCAAAATCTGGGTAGAAAGCAAATCTTTTTGAAACATAGCATCTAGGGATACGTACCTCTTCAAGCTTAGGTAGAAAGCTGATCCAGTGAAGCCACTTCTTATACTCAGCTTCTTGGATTGGCACATCCCAGCCAATACCACTGCGCCAGATTTCTTGCAGAAGTATTTTCCCATACATAAGGAAATTCGCCAACAGTCCCAGCGGATCAAAGACCTTCATTAGTGTGCGTAATACTTCACATTTGGTTGGAGCTTTACTGCCTCGAAGTACATCTGCATTTAACAAGTTGGCTGATATCTTGAAAGTTAGGCAATCTTCGGTTGTACACCACCACATCCCGAGAACTTTCTCCGGTGAGAGTTCCGTTTTTGAGTTCAGGCTGACTTCTGCTGGGGAGCTGCATTGAAATGATTCGCTAATCGCCTTGGAATTGGAAATCCAATTGCGAATGTGGAACCCACCTTGCTGATGACTAAATGTTACTTCCTTAGCTAGCTTAACAGCTTCTTCTTCGGAATCCACACTCCGCACTGTCCATGAGATCATCCACGTAGTGGTTTTTGCGAATGGACTTTACAGCTCAGGAATAGAAGTTTTCGAATTCTTCTGCGTTTTTGTTCTTTATGAACTTCGCCGAACAGAGTGAGCACGTAGCGCCAAATGTCATGACCAACATGATATATTCCTCCACTTCTTTACTGTCACGATTGAACTACAAAAACCGTTGATAATTCTGGTCTTCCTTCCTTATCAAGATTCTGTGAAACATTTCTTGTATGTCTGCACAAATCGCGAAGCTCCTTTCTCGAAATTGGAGGAGGACTGAAACTAAGGAAGTCAATAAATCAGGTCCTTTGAGAAGCACCGAGTTAAGCGAAACTCCATTAACTTTTGCTGCCGCATCCCATACCAATCTAATTTTACCTGGCTTGTTTATATTTCGAACAGGAAATATGGGTAAGTACCATGAGTTTCGGCGGTTCTCAGTCACTTCTTTAGGCGAAAGTTTACTGGCGTACCCTTTTTCAACGTAACTCTCGATTTTATTGTGAAGCTCTTCCGCTAGATGTAGATCACGACTCATTTTTTGTTGTTAGCATAACAAACGCCTCTTCGCCATTGAGAAACTGCTTGGAAGTTGAACCTGCTCATTCTTCCAAAGAAGGCCTGTCTCGAAACGGTTGCCCTTGTGCCTGGTATATTTTTCGAGTTGCTCGAGTGCGCGCTGATCATCGATGGACTGCAAGGTCCTAGAATTCGAAGACCCGAAGTATTCATTGCACAGATAATCGTACACCATTTGTTCCGACTTAGACTCACTTTCACCGCAACATTCACATTCATGGAAGTTGACATGAGCGTTAGAGTTCTCTAAACTATCCTCAGATTCTTGGCGGGGGCAGCAGCCGTACACTGTCCAGCCCAAGCGAGTCTTCGCAGCCACAGGTTCTTCAATGTTTCCCTCTTTGCACTTCTGAGTAAGTCCTAACCTCCAATTGTTAAGCCCAATGAGAATACGAGGAGCTGCATTGGAATAGGACTCGATGGGTAAGTCCCTAAGATGCCTATACTGCTCTTGCAACTTAACCGCGTCTAATGATTGCAGCGGCAACTGGAGACTCTTAACAGTATGTACGTTATTAATTGGGAAAATCTTACCCTTCTTTCCTGCGCCTGAAATGCTGAAGCTCATCATTCTCGAGTCGCCCTCATATCTGTGCGTGTTGGCGGTCCATCTGATGCAAAGAGGATCAGGAGTCCCGGTGATGTTCAGCTGCGTGGCAATATCTTCGTCCATCAGCGTCAAAGACGACCCGTCATCCAAGAAAGCATACGTTTGAATTTGAACTTTGTTGCCATGTAGAATAACAGGAACTATGCGATACATTATTGCTGTCGAATTTTGCATGTGCACGTTGCTAGGCTGGGCTATGATGGGTGAAACAGGGTTACTTACTTGTTTTTGCTTATCCGGATTAGATTGAGCATTGTGCAGGAGTTGGTGATGCTTATAGGTGCAGCCATCAATGCCACACTGTGTGGCTAAACGACAACGGAAACCACTGTGTCTCTTCAGGCAACATCGGCATAATTTGAAGTTCCGCACAATTTCCCATTTTGATGAAAAACTCAGACCTCTGAACTGTAAGCAGCTGTCCAGGGACGGACAGTTTTTGCTGCATACTACACACCTACGCTCCTTGATGCGCTGTGCTGAATGCGGGCCCGAACTAGTTGTTGACTCTTTTGTCTCCAGGTGCGTGTGCAGAAAAAATCTTTTTATTTTTTTCCTTGCAGTCCAGCTTTAGCCCCAGTAGCTGATGTTGAGACCTTCGATGTCATCGGTGTGATGCGATTGGCTGCCTCTGCAATCCGGTACATCCAAACGCTGAATTCTGACAGCGTGCAGACAGGAAGTGTTTGTGAGTAAATCGCCCAATTGAGCTGGATGGAAACTGGCAGCTTGGCAATTAACTCTTGTAGCAGTGTTGAATTGTTGAGGTGAGCGGAAAGACCAGAGGCTTCCAAGGCGGCACAATGATTTTGCACTGCAACAGCAAACTCTATGAGAGTATCCAGCTTATCTGCTTTAGGCGATGGCGTCGTTTGAATTTTTATCGTATGGGCGTTAAAGATTTTGTCTGGTTTTCCAAAAAGCATTTCCAGAACTGCAAGTATGCGAGGAACACAGCTTGGGTTATACATCATACTCTGCACTGCTTCTTTGGCCTTGTCTTTCAGCACCTTCTGCAGCCGCAACAAATTTTCCTCGTCAGAGAAACCACATAGCTCCGTTGTCCTATTGAAGTTACAGATGAATAATGGCCACTCCTCTGGATTTCCACTAAAGGCTTGCAAATCCTTTAAAATGGAGTGACGTGCTGCGATTTGTTTGCTGGTAACCTTTTTCATAGACGACCGGTGTTCAATGGGGGTGGTTGAGCTTTTGTGACATTAATAATCACACAATGACGACTTCCGATGGATGTTGGCTGTTTCTGCTCTTTGTTGGTCGAGACCGTTAGTTGGAAGAGATGAGCATGCAGTTAAAGCAGGCGCATGAGCCTGAGCTTGTGTAGACATGGTTATTGGTTGATACCAAGGGTTAGAGGACAATTGTAACGGTCGAGGTTGTGGTGGCAGTTGTGAGTCCACGTTTGCTCCCGGCCACGTGTGACTTAGGTTTAAGCCATGACCTTTAGGGTCCAACGATACGGCAACCGCTTTGCATTCGCCTTGTTTGGGTATCTCAGATGTTCGAGTGTCCTTCAACCAGTCTTCCATGATTAAAACGATGTCATCTTTTTCAATGGGTTTGACTGGCTGGAACCACTTCGTGCGTCGAGTTATTGTTGGCAGGTACTCCTTAACCCAGCGTTGCCAGAAATGTTGGGCGTAAAGCTGGGAAACTAACCAATTTTTCCTAAGGACTTCCTTTTCGTTGTTGAATACAGCCCAAGGCTTGGAGCCATTAGAGGACCCCAAAAGAAAGTGGTTCGGGGTAAGTGCTTCTTCATTCTCATTCGCGATAGGGATGTATGTAAGAGGGCGAGAGTTGACGATATTTTCAACCTCAAGTAGCATACTTCGCAGCAACTCATCTGAAGGCGTTCGACTTGGAGAAATTTGATTCAGCACGGTCTTCACGGAACGCACAAGGCGCTCCCAGCTTCCACCCATGTGAGGGGATCCAGGCGTAATAAAGGTCCACTTGGTGTTGATTGAAGTAAATGTTTGCGTGAGCTTTTCTCTGTCAATTCTTTGGTATGCTTGCTTTAGTTCGGTGGCAGCTCCTCTAAAATTCGTGCCATTGTCACTGAACAGCTCGATGGGCGTCCCTCGTCGTGCTATGAAATTGCGAATCGCAAGAATGCAAGAATCCGTGGTCAGGGAATGTGCGATTTCGATGTGTATAGCGCGTGCTGTAAGACATGTTAGTAGCACCCCGTAAGAGATACGTTCTGTTCTTCTTAAGATGACGATGAGCATAGGCCCAAAGTAATTCACGCCAGTGAACGCAAATGGACGGGAAAATGCTGATGTTCTTGCAGCCGGGAGTTGAGACATCATTGGCGGTTGTGGTTGTGCCGCGGCGTTGAGTCTCGGAATTGAGAGACTCTTCAGCGGGGCTACTTTGGTTTTAGCTCCAATCAAGGTGCACTCAACTTAATCTGATGCAGTCATCTTGGCATAGGCTGCTGCGGCGAAGCCATTCTCGCTGGCATCCACAAAGACGTGGAGTTCAAAATCTGGGTAGAAAGCAAATCTTTTTGAAACATAGCATCTAGGGATACGTACCTCTTCAAGCTTAGGTAGAAAGCTGATCCAGTGAAGCCACTTCTTATACTCAGCTTCTTGGATTGGCACATCCCAGCCAATACCACTGCGCCAGATTTCTTGCAGAAGTATTTTCCCATACATAAGGAAATTCGCCAACAGTCCCAGCGGATCAAAGACCTTCATTAGTGTGCATAATACTTCACGTTTGGTTGGAGCTTTACTGCCTCGAAGTACATCTGCATTTAACAAGTTGGCTGATATCTTGAAAGTTAGGCAATCTTCGGTTGTACACCACCACATCCCGAGAACTTTCTCCGGTGAGAGTTCCGTTTTTGAGTTCAGGCTGACTTCTGCTGGGGAGCTGCATTGAAATGATTCGCTAATCGCCTTGGAATTGGAAATCCAATTGCGAATGTGGAACCCACCTTGCTGATGACTAAATGTTACTTCCTTAGCTAGCTTAACAGCTTCTTCTTCGGAATCCACACTCCGCAATGTCCATGAGATCATCCACGTAGTGGTTTTTGCGAATGGACTTTACAGCTCAGGAATAGAAGTTTTCGAATTCTTCTGCGTTTTTGTTCTTTATGAACTGCGCCGAACAGGGTGAGCACGTAGCGCCAAATGTCATGACCAACATGATATATTCCTCCACTTCTTTACTGTCACGATTGAACTACAAAAACCGTTGATAATTCTGGTCTTCCTTCCTTATCAAGATTCTGTGAAACATTTCTTGTATGTCTGCACAAATCGCGAAGCTCCTTTCTCGAAATTGGAGGAGGACTGAAACTAAGGAAGTCAATAAATCAGGTCCTTTGAGAAGCACCGAGTTAAGCGAAACTCCATTAACTTTTGCTGCCGCATCCCATACCAATCTAATTTTACCTGGCTTGTTTATATTTCGAACAGGAAATATGGGTAAGTACCATGAGTTTCGGCGGTTCTCAGTCACTTCTTTAGGCGAAAGTTTACTGGCGTACCCTTTTTCAACGTAACTCTCGATTTTATTGTGAAGCTCTTCCGCTAGATGTAGATCACGACTCATTTTTTGTTGTTAGCATAACAAACGCCTCTTCGCCATTGAGAAACTGCTTGGAAGTTGAACCTGCTCATTCTTCCAAAGAAGGCCTGTCTCGAAACGGTTGCCCTTGCGCCTGGTATATTTTTCGAGTTGCTCGAGTGCGCGCTGATCATCGATGGACTGCAAGGTCCTAGAATTCGAAGACCCGAAGTTTTCATTGCACAGATAATCGTGCACCATTTGTTCCGACTTAGACTCACTTTCACCGCAACATTCACATTCATGGAAGTTGACATGAGCGTTAGAGTTCTCTAAACTATCCTCAGATTCTTGGCGGGGGCAGCAGCCGTACACTGTCCAGCCCAAGCGAGTCTTCGCAGCCACAGGTTCTTCAATGTTTCCCTCTTTGCACTTCTGAGTAAGTCCTAACCTCCAATTGCTAAGCCCAATGAGAATACGAGGAGCTGCATTGGAATAGGACTCGATGGGTAAGTCCCTAAGATGCCTATACTGCTCTTGCAACTTAACCGCGTCTAATGATTGCAGCGGCAACTGGAGACTCTTAACAGTACGTACGTTATTAATTGGGAAAATCTTACCCTTCTTTCCTGCGACTGAAATGCTGAAGCTCATCATTCTCGAGTCGCCCTCATATCTGTGCGTGTTGGCGGTCCATCTGATGCAAAGACGATCAGGAGTCCCGGTGATGTTCAGCTGCGTGGCAATATCTTCGTCCATCAGCGTCAAAGACGACCCGTCATCCAAGAAAGCATACGTTTGAATTTGAACTTTGTTGCCATGTAGAATAACAGGAACTATGCGATACATTATTGCTGTCGAATTTTGCATGTGCACGTTGCTAGGCTGGGCTATGATGGGTGCAACAGGGTTACTTACTTGTTTTTGCTTATCCGGATTAGATTGAGCATTGTGCAGGAGTTGGTGATGCTTATAGGTGCAGCCATCAATGCCACACTGTGTGGCTAAACGACAACGGAAACCACTGTGTCTCTTCAGGCAACATCGGCATAATTTGAAGTTCCGCACAATTTCACATTTTGATGAAAAACTCAGACCTCTGAACTGTAAGCAGCTGTCCAGGGACGGACAGTTTTTGCTGCATACTACACACCTACGCTCCTTGATGCGCTGTGCTGAATGCGGGCCCGAACTAGTTGTTGACTCTTTTGTCTCCAGGTGCGTGTGCAGAAAAACTCTTTCTTTTTTTCCTTGCAGTCCAGCTTTAGCCCCAGTAGCTGATGTTGAGACCTTCGATGTCATCGGTGTGATGCGATTGGCTGCCTCTGCAATCCGGTACATCCAAACGCTGAATTCTGACAGCGTGCAGACAGGAAGTGTTTGTGAGTAAATCGCCCAATTGAGCTGGATGGAAACTGGCAGCTTGGCAATTAACTCTTGTAGCAGTGTTGAATTGTTGAGGTGAGCGGAAAGACCAGAGGCTTCCAAGGCGGCACAATGATTTTGCACTGCAACAGCAAACTCTATGAGAGTATCCTGCTTATCTGCTTTAGGCGATGGCGTCGTTTGAATTTTTATCGTATGGGCGTTAAAGATTTTGTCTGGTTTTCCAAAAAGCATTTCCAGAACTGCAAGTATGCGAGGAACACAGCTTGGGTTATACATCATACTCTGCACTGCTTCTTTGGCCTTGTCTTTCAGCACCTTCTGCAGCCGCAACAATTTTTCCTCGTCAGAGAAACCACATAGCTCCGTTGTCCTATTGAAGTTACAGATGAATAATGGCCACTCCTCTGGATTTCCACTAAAGGCTTGCAAATCCTTTAAAATGGAGTGACGTGCTGCGATTTGTTTGCTGGTAACCTTTTTCATAGACGACCGGTGTTCAATGGGGGTGGTTGAGCTTTTGTGACGTTGATAATCACACAATGACGACTTCCGATGGATGTTGGCTGTTTCTGCTCTTTGTTGGTCGAGACCGTTAGTTGGAAGAGATGAGCATGCAGTTAAAGCAGGCGCATGAGCCTGAGCTTGTGTAGACATGGTTATTGGTTGATACCAAGGGTTAGAGGACAATTGTAACGGTCGAGTTTGTGGTGGCAGTTGTGAATCCACGTTTGCTCCCGGCCACGTGTGACTTAGGTTTAAGCCATGACCTTTAGGGTCCAACGATACGGCAACCGCTTTGCATTCTCCTTGTTTGGGTATCTCAGATGTTCGAGTGTCCTTCAACCAGTCTTCCATGATCAAAACGATGTCATCTTTTTCAATGGGTTTGACTGGCTGGAACCACTTCGTGCGTCGAGTTATTGTTGGCAGGTACTCCTTAACCCAGCGTTGCCAGAAATGTTGGGCGTAAAGCTGGGAAACTAACCAATTTTTCCTAAGGACTTCCTTTTCGTTGTTGAATACAGCCCAAGGCTTGGAGCCATTAGAGGACCCCAAAAGAAAGTGGTTCGGGGTAAGTGCTTCTTCATTCTCATTCGCGATAGGGATGTATGTAAGAGGGCGAGAGTTGACGATATTTTCAACCTCAAGTAGCATACTTCGCAGCAACTCATCTGAAGGCGTTCGACTTGGAGAAATTTGATTCAGCACGGTCTTCACGGAACGCACAAGGCGCTCCCAGCTTCCACCCATGTGAGGGGACCCAGGCGTAATAAAGGTCCACTTGGTGTTGACTGAAGTAAATGTTTGCGTGAGCTTTTCTCTGTCAATTCTTTGGTATGCTTGCTTTAGTTCGGTGGCAGCTCCTCTAAAATTCGTGCCATTGTCACTGAACAGCTCGATATGCGTCCCTCGTCGTGCTATGAAATTGCGAATCGCAAGAATGCAAGAATCCGTGGTCAGGGAATGTGCGATTTCGATGTGTATAGCGCGTGCTGTAAGACATGTTAGTAGCACCCCGTAAGAGATACGTTCTGTTCTTCTTAAGTAGACGATGAGCATAGGCCCAAAGTAATCCACGCCAGTGAACGAAAATGGACGGGAAAATGCTGATGTTCTTGCAGCCGGGAGTTGAGACATCATTGGCAGTTGTGGTTGTGCCGCGGCGTTGAGTCTCGGAATTGAGAGACTCTTCAGCGGGGCTACTTTGGTTTTAGCTCCAATCAAGGTGCACTCAACTTAATCTGATGCAGTCATCTTGGCATAGGCTGCTGCGGCGAAGCCATTCTCGCTGGCATCCACAAAGACGTGGAGTTCAAAATCTGGGTAGAAAGCAAATCTTTTTGAAACATAGCATCTAGGGATACGTACCTCTTCAAGCTTAGGTAGAAAGCTGATCCAGTGAAGCCACTTCTTATACTCAGCTTCTTGGATTGGCACATCCCAGCCAATACCACTGCGCCAGATTCCTTGCAGAAGTATTTTCCCATACATAAGGAAATTCGCCAACAGTCCCAGCGGATCAAAGACCTTCATTAGTGTGCGTAATACTTCACGTTTGGTTGGAGCTTTACTGCCTCGAGGTACATCTGCATTTAACAAGTTGGCTGATATCTTGAAAGTTAGGCAATCTTCGGTTGTACACCACCACATCCCGAGAACTTTCTCCGGTGAGAGTTCCGTTTTTGAGTTCAGGCTGACTTCTGCTGGGGAGCTGCATTGAAATGATTCGCTAATCGCCTTGGAATTGGAAATCCAATTGCGAATGTGGAACCCACCTTGCTGATAAATAAATGTTACTTCCTTAGCTAGCTTAACAGCTTCTTCTTCGGAATCCACACTCCGCACTGTCCATGAGATCATCCACGTAGTGGTTTTTGCGAATGGACTTTACAGCTCAGGAATAGAAGTTTTCGAATTCTTCTGCGTTTTTGTTCTTTATGAACTGCGCCGAACAGGGTGAGCACGTAGCGCCAAGTGTCATGACCAACATGATATATTCCTCCACTTCTTTACTGTCACGATTGAACTACAAAAACCGTTGATAATTCTGGTCTTCCTTCCTTATCAAGATTCTGTGAAACATTTCTTGTATGTCTGCACAAATTGCGAAGCTCCTTTCTCGAAATTGGAGGAGGACTGAAACTAAGGAAGTCAATAAATCATGTCCTTTGAGAAGCACCGAGTTAAGCGAAACTCCATTAACTTTTGCTGCCGCATCCCATACCAATCTAATTTTACCTGGCTTGTTTATATTTCGAATAGGAAATATGGGTAAGTACCATGAGTTTCGGCGGTTCTCAGTCACTTCTTTAGGCGAAAGTTCACTGGCGTACCCTTTTTCAACGTAACTCTCGATTTTATTGTGAAGCTCTTCCGCTAGATGTAGATCACGACTCATTTTTTGTTGTTAGCATAACAAACGCCTCTTCGCCATTGAGAAACTGCTTGGAAGTTGAACCTGCTCATTCTTCCAAAGAAGGCCTGTCTCGAAACGGTTGCCCTTGCGCCTGGTATATTTTTCGAGTTGCTCGAGTGCGCGCTGATCATCGATGGACTGCAAGGTCCTAGAATTCGAAGACCCGAAGTTTTCATTGCACAGATAATCGTACACCATTTGTTCCGACTTAGACTCACTTTCACCGCAACATTCACATTCATGAAAGTTGACATGAGCGTTAGAGTTCTCTAAACTAGCCTCAGATTCTTGGCGGGGGCAGCAGCCGTACACTGTCCAGCCCAAGCGAGTCTTCGCAGCCACAGGTTCTTCAATGTTTCCCTCTTTGCACTTCTGAGTAAGTCCTAACCTCCAATTGTTAAGCCCAATGAGAATACGAGGAGCTGCATTGGAATAGGACTCGATGGGTAAGTCCCTAAGATGCCTATACTGCTCTTGCAACTTAACCGCGTCTAATGATTGCAGCGGCAACTGGAGACTCTTAACAGTATGTACGTTATTAATTGGGAAAATCTTACCCTTCTTTCCTGCGACTGAAATGCTGAAGCTCATCATTCTCGAGTCGCCCTCATATCTGTGCGTGTTGGCGGTCCATCTGATGCAAAGAGGATCAGGAGTCCCGGTGATGTTCAGCTGCGTGGCAATATCTTCGTCCATCAGCGTCAAAGACGACCCGTCATCCAAGAAAGCATACGTTTGAATTTGAACTTTGTTGCCATGTAGAATAACAGGAACTATGCGATACATTATTGCTGTCGAATTTTGCATGTGCACGTTGCTAGGCTGGGCTATGATGGGTGAAACAGGGTTACTTACTTGTTTTTGCTTATCCGGATTAGATTGAGCATTGTGCAGGAGTTGGTGATGCTTATAGGTGCAGCCATCAATGCCACACTGTGTGGCTAAACGACAACGGAAACCACTGTGTCTCTTCAGGCAACATCGGCATAATTTGAAGTTCCGCACAATTTCCCATTTTGATGAAAAACTCAGACCTCTGAACTGTAAGCAGCTGTCCAGGGACGGACAGTTTTTGCTGCATACAGCATACTACACACCTACGCTCCTTGATGCGCTGTGCTGAATGCGGGCCCGAACTAGTTGTTGACTCTTTTGTCTCCAGGTGCGTTTGCAGAAAAACTCTTTCTTTTTTTCCTTGCAGTCCAGCTTTAGCCCCAGTAGCTGATGTTGAGACCTTCGATGTCATCGGTGTGATGCGATTGGCTGCCTCTGCAATCCGGTACATCCAAACGCTGAATTCTGACAGCGTGCAGACAGGAAGTGTTTGTGAGTAAATCG
This sequence comes from Melanostoma mellinum, assembly GCA_914767635.1. Lineage (NCBI taxonomy): Eukaryota > Metazoa > Arthropoda > Insecta > Diptera > Syrphidae > Melanostoma > Melanostoma mellinum. The sequence goes on from OU612058.1 coordinate 109,786,927, forward strand.
CCCAATTGAGCTGGATGGAAACTGGCAGCTTGGCAATTAACTCTTGTAGCAGTGTTGAATTGTTGAGGTGAGCGGAAAGACCAGAGGCTTCCAAGGCGGCACAATGATTTTGCACTGCAACAGCAAACTCTATGAGAGTATCCAGCTTATCTGCTTTAGGCGATGGCGTCGTTTGAATTTTTATCGTATGGGCGTTAAAGATTTTGTCTGGTTTTCCAAAAAGCATTTCCAGAACTGCAAGTATGCGAGGAACACAGCTTGGGTTATACATCATACTCTGCACTGCTTCTTTGGCCTTGTCTTTCAGCACCTTCTGCAGCCGCAACAAATTTTCCTCGTCAGAGAAACCACATAGCTCCGTTGTCCTATTGAAGTTACAGATGAATAATGGCCACTCCTCTGGATTTCCACTAAAGGCTTGCAAATCCTTTAAAATGGAGTGACGTGCTGCGATTTGTTTGCTGGTAACCTTTTTCATAGACGACCGGTGTTCAATGGGGGTGGTTGAGCTTTTGTGACGTTGATAATCACACAATGACGACTTCCGATGGATGTTGGCTGTTTCTGCTCTTTGTTGGTCGAGAGCGTTAGTTGGAAGAGATGAGCATGCAGTTAAAGCAGGCGCATGAGCCTGAGCTTGTGTAGACATGGTTATTGGTTGATACCAAGGGTTAAAGGACAATTGTAACGGTCGAGGTTGTGGTGGCAGTTGTGAGTCCACGTTTGCTCCCGGCCACGTGTGACTTAGATTTAAGCCATGACCTTTAGGGTCCAACGATACGGCAACCGCTTTGCATTCTCCTTGTTTGGGTATCTCAGATGTTCGAGTGTCCTTCAACCAGTCTTCCATGATCAAAACGATGTCATCTTTTTCAATGGGTTTGACTGGCTGGAACCACTTCGTGCGTCGAGTTATTGTTGGCAGGTACTCCTTAACCCAGCGTTGCCAGAAATGTTGGGCGTAAAGCTGGGAAACTAACCAATTTTTCCTAAGGACTTCCTTTTCGTTGTTGAATACAGCCCAAGGCTTGGAGCCATTAGAGGACCCCAAAAGAAAGTGGTTCGGGGTAAGTGCTTCTTCATTCTCATTCGCGATAGGGATGTATGTAAGAGGGCGAGAGTTGACGATATTTTCAACCTCAAGTAGCATACTTCGCAGCAACTCATCTGAAGGCGTTCGACTTGGAGAAATTTGATTCAGCACGGTCTTCACGGAACGCACAAGGCGCTCCCAGCTTCCACCCATGTGAGGGGACCCAGGCGTAATAAAGGTCCACTTGGTGTTGACTGAAGTAAATGTTTGCGTGAGCTTTTCTCTGTCAATTCTTTGGTATGCTTGCTTTAGTTCGGTGGCAGCTCCTCTAAAATTCGTGCCATTGTCACTGAACAGCTCGATATGCGTCCCTCGTCGTGCTATGAAATTGCGAATCGCAAGAATGCAAGAATCCGTGGTCAGGGAATGTGCGATTTCGATGTGTATAGCGCGTGCTGTAAGACATGTTAGTAGCACCCCGTAAGAGATACGTTCTGTTCTTCTTAAGTTGACGATGAGCATAGGCCCAAAGTAATCCACGCCAGTGAACGAAAATGGACGGGAAAATGCTGATGTTCTTGCAGCCGGGAGTTGAGACATCATTGGCAGTTGTGGTTGTGCCGCAGCGTTGAGTCTCGGAATTGAGAGACTCTTCAGCGGGGCTACTTTGGTTTTAGCTCCAATCAAGGTGCACTCAACTTAATCTGATGCAGTCATCTTGGCATAGGCTGCTGCGTCGAAGCCATTCTCGCTGGCATCCACAAAGACGTGGAGTTCAAAATCTGGGTAGAAAGCAAATCTTTTTGAAACATAGCATCTAGGGATACGTACCTCTTCAAGCTTAGGTAGAAAGCTGATCCAGTGAAGCCACTTCTTATACTCAGCTTCTTGGATTGGCACATCCCAGCCAATACCACTGCGCCAGATTTCTTGCAGAAGTATTTTCCCATACATAAGGAAATTCGCCAACAGTCCCAGCGGATCAAAGACCTTCATTAGTGTGCGTAATACTTCACGTTTGGTTGGAGCTTTACTGCCTCGAGGTACATCTGCATTTAACAAGTTGGCTGATATCTTGAAAGTTAGGCAATCTTCGGTTGTACACCACCACATCCCGAGAACTTTCTCCGGTGAGAGTTCCGTTTTTGAGTTCAGGCTGACTTCTGCTGGGGAGCTGCATTGAAATGATTCGCTAATCGCCTTGGAATTGGAAATCCAATTGCGAATGTGGAACCCACCTTGCTGATGAATAAATGTTACTTCCTTAGCTAGCTTAACAGCTTCTTCTTCGGAATCCACACTCCGCACTGTCCATGAGATCATCCACGTAGTGGTTTTTGCGAATGGACTTTACAGCTCAGGAATAGAAGTTTTCGAATTCTTCTGCGTTTTTGTTCTTTATGAACTGCGCCGAACAGGGTGAGCATGTAGCGCCAAATGTCATGACCAACATGATATATTCCTCCACTTCTTTACTGTCACGATTGAACTACAAAAACCGTTGATAATTCTGGTCTTCCTTCCTTATCAAGATTCTGTGAAACATTTCTTGTATGTCTGCACAAATCGCGAAGCTCCTTTCTCGAAATTGGAGGAGGACTGAAACTAAGGAAGTCAATAAATCATGTCCTTTGAGAAGCACCGAGTTAAGCGAAACTCCATTAACTTTTGCTGCCGCATCCCATACCAATCTAATTTTACCTGGCTTGTATATATTTCGAACAGGAAATATGGGTAAGTACCATGAGTTTCGGCGGTTCTCAGTCACTTCTTTAGGCGAAAGTTCACTGGCGTACCCTTTTTCAACGTAACTCTCGATTTTATTGTGAAGCTCTTCCGCTAGATGTAGATCACGACTCATTTTTTGTTGTAAGCATAACAAACGCCTCTTCGCCATTGAGAAACTGCTTGGAAGTTGAACCTGCTCATTCTTCCGAAGAAGGCCTGTCTCGAAACGGTTGCCCTTGCGCCTGGTATATTTTTCGAGTTGCTCGAGTGCGCGCTGATCATCGATGGACTGCAAGGTCCTAGAATTCGAAGACCCGAAGTTTTCATTGCACAGATAATCGTGCACCATTTGTTCCGACTTAGATTCACTTTCACCGCAACATTCACATTCATGGAAGTTAACATGAGCGTTAGAGTTCTCTAAACTAGCCTCAGATTCTTGGCGGGGGCAGCAGCCGTACACTGTCCAGCCCAAGCGAGTCTTCGCAGCCACAGGTTCTTCAATGTTTCCCTCTTTGCACTTCTGAGTAAGTCCTAACCTCCAATTGTTAAGCCCAATGAGAATACGAGGAGCTGCATTGGAATAGGACTCGATGGGTAAGTCCCTAAGATGCCTTTACTGCTCTTGCAACTTAACCGCGTCTTATGATTGCAGCGGCAACTGGAGACTCTTAACAGTATGTACGTTATTAATTGGGAAAATCTTACCCTTCTTTCCTGCGCCTGAAATGCTGAAGCTCATCATTCTCGAGTCGCCCTCATATCTGTGCGTGTTGGCGGTCCATCTGATGCAAAGAGGATCAGGAGTCCCGGTGATGTTCAGCTGCGTGGCAATATCTTCGTCCATCAGCGTCAAAGACGACCCGTCATCCAAGAAAGCATACGTTTGAATTTGAACTTTGTTGCCATGTAGAATAACAGGAACTATGCGATACATTATTGCTGTCGAATTTTGCATGTGCGCGTTGCTAGGCTGGGCTATGATGGGTGAAACAGGATTACTTACTTGTTTTTGCTTATCCGGACTAGATTGAGCATTGTGCAGGAGTTGGTGATGCTTATAGGTGCAGCCATCAATGCCACACTGTGTGGCTAAACGACAACGGAAACCACTGTGTCTCTTCAGGCAACATCGGCATAATTTGAAGTTCCGCACAATTTCCCATTTTGATGAAAAACTCAGACCTCTGAACTGTAAGCAGCTGTCCAGGGACGGACAGTTTTTGCTGCATACTACACACCTACGCTCCTTGATGCCCTGTGCTGAATGCGGGCCCGAACTAGTTGTTGACTCTTTTGTCTCCAGGTGCGTGTGCAGAAAAACTCTTTCTTTTTTTCCTTGCAGTCCAGCTTTAGCCCCAGTAGCTGATGTTGAGACCTTCGATGTCATCGGTGTGATGCGATTGGCTGCCTCTGCAATCCGGTACATCCAAACGCTGAATTCTGACAGCGTGCAGACAGGAAGTGTTTGTGAGTAAATCGCCCAATTGAGCTGGATGGAAACTGGCAGCTTGGCAATTAACTCTTGTAGCAGTGTTGAATTGTTGAGGTGAGCGGAAAGACCAGAGGCTTCCAAGGCGGCACAATGATTTTGCACTGCAACAGCAAACTCTATGAGAGTATCCAGCTTATCTGCTTTAGGCGATGGCATCGTTTGAATTTTTATCGTATGGGCGTTAAAGATTTTGTCTGGTTTTCCAAAAAGCATTTCCAGAACTGCAAGTATGCGAGGAACACAGCTTGGGTTATACATCATACTCTGCACTGCTTCTTTGGCCTTGTCTTTCAGCACCTTCTGCAGCCGCAACAAATTTTCCTCGTCAGAAAAACCACATAGCTCCGTTGTCCTATTGAAGTTACAGATGAATAATGGCCACTCCTCTGGATTTCCACTAAAGGTTTGCAAATCCTTTAAAATGGAGTGACGTGCTGCGATTTGTTTGCTGGTAACCTTTTTCATAGACGACTGGTGTTCAATGGGGGTGGTTGAGCTTTTGTGACGTTGATAATCACACAATGACGACTTCCGATGGATGTTGGCTGTTTCTGCTCTTTGTTGGTCGAGAGCGTTAGTTGGAAGAGATGAGCATGCAGTTAAAGCAGGCGCATGAGCCTGAGCTTGTGTAGACATGGTTATTGGTTGATACCAAGGGTTAGAGGACAATTGTAACGGTCGAGGTTGTGGTGGCAGTTGTGAGTCCACGTTTGCTCCCGGCCACGTGTGACTTAGGTTTAAGCCATGACCTTTAGGGTCCAACGATACGGCAACCGCTTTGCATTCTCCTTGTTTGGGTATCTCAGATGTTCGAGTGTCCTTCAACCAGTCTTCCATGATCAAAACGATGTCATCTTTTTCAATGGGTTTGACTGGCTGGAACCACTTCGTGCGTCGAGTTATTGTTGGCAGGTACTCCTTAACCCACCGTTGCCAGAAATGTTGGGCGTAAAGCTGGAAAACTAACCAATTTTTCCTAAGGACTTCCTTTTCGTTGTTGAATACAGCCCAAGGCTTGGAGCCATTAGAGGACCCCAAAAGAAAGTGGTTGGGGGTAAGTGCTTCTTCATTCTCATTCGCGATAGGGATATATGTAAGAGGGCGAGAGTTGACGATATTTTCAACCTCAAGTAGCATACTTCGCAGCAACTCATCTGAAGGCGTTCGACTTGGAGAAATTTGATTCAGCACGGTCTTCACGGAACGCACAAGGCGCTCCCAGCTTCCACCCATGTGAGGGGACCCAGGCGTAATAAAGGTCCACTTGGTGTTGACTGAAGTAAATGTTTGCGTGAGCTTTTCTCTGTCAATTCTTTGGTATGCTTGCTTTAGTTCGGTGGCAGCTCCTCTGAAATTCGTGCCATTGTCACTGAACAGCTCGATGGGCGTCCCTCGTCGTGTTATGAAATTGCGAATCGCAAGAATGCAAGAATCCGTGGTCAGGGAATGTGCGATTTCAATGTGTATAGCGCGTGCTGTAAGACATGTTAGTAGCACCCCGTAAGAGATATGTTCTGTTCTTCTTAAGTTGACGATACGCATAGGCCCAAAGTAATCCACGCCAGTGAACGCAAATGGACGGGAAAATGCTGATGTTCTTGCAGCCGGGAGTTGAGACATCATTGGCGGTTGTGGTTGTGCCGCGGCGTTGAGTCTCGGAATTGAGAGACTCTTCAGCGGGGCTACTTTGGTTTTAGCTCCAATCAAGGTGCACTCAACTTAATCTGATGCAGTCATCTTGGCATAGGCTGCTGCGGCGAAGCCATTCTCGCTGGCATCCACAAAGACGTGGAGTTCAAAATCTGGGTAGAAAGCAAATCTTTTTGAAACATAGCATCTAGGGATACGTACCTCTTCAAGCTTAGGTAGAAAGCTGATCCAGTGAAGCCACTTCTAATACTCAGCTTCTTGGATTGGCACATCCCAGCCAATACCACTGCGCCAGATTTCTTGCAGAAGTATTTTCCCATACATAAGGAAATTCGCCAACAGTCCCAGCGGATCAAAGACCTTCATAAGTGTGCGTAATACTTCACGTTTGGTTGGAGCTTTACTGCCTCGAGGTACATCTGCATTTAACAAGTTGGCTGATATCTTGAAAGTTGGGCAATCTTCGGTTGTACACCACCACATCCCGAGAACTTTCTCCGGTGAGAGTTCCGTTTTTGAGTTCAGGCTGACTTCTGCTGGGGAGCTGCATTGAAATGATTCGCTAATCGCCTTGGAATTGGAAATCCAATTGCGAATGTGGAACCCACCTTGCTGATAAATAAATGTTACTTCCTTAGCTAGCTTAACAGCTTCTTCTTCGGAATCCACACTCCGCACTGTCCATGAGATCATCCACGTAGTGGTTTTTGCGAATGGACTTTACAGCTCAGGAATAGAAGTTTTCGAATTCTTCTGCGTTTTTGTTCTTTATGAACTGCGCTGAACAGGGTGAGCACGTAGCGCCAAATATCATGACCAACATGATATATTCCTCCACTTCTTTACTGTCACGATTGAACTACAAAAACCGTTGATAATTCTGGTCTTCCTTCCTTATCAAGATTCTGTGAAACATTTCTTGTATGTCTGCACAAATCGCGAAGCTCTTTCTCGAAATTGGAGGAGGACTGAAACTAAGGAAGTCAATAAATCAGGTCCTTTGAGAAGCACCGAGTTAAGCGAAACTCCATTAACTTTTGCTGCCGCATCCCATACCAATCTAATTTTACCTGGCTTGTTTATATTTCGAACAGGAAATATGGGTAGGTACCATGAGTTTCGGCGGTTCTCAGTCACTTCTTTAGGCGAAAGTTCACTGGCGTACCCTTTTTCAACGTAACTCTCGATTTTATTGTGAAGCTCTTCCGCTAGATGTAGATCACGACTCATTTTTTGTTGTAAGCATAACAAACGCCTCTTCGCCATTGAGAAACTGCTTGGAAGTTGAACCTGCTCATTCTTCCAAAGAAGGCCTGTCTCGAAACGGTTGCCCTTGCGCCTGGTATATTTTTCGAGTTGCTCGAGTGCGCGCTGATCATCGATGGACTGCAAGGTCCTAGAATTCGAAGACCCGATGTTTTCATTGCACAGATAATCGTGCACCATTTGTTCCGACTTAGATTCACTTTCACCGCAACATTCACATTCATGGAAGTTGACATGAGCGTTAGAGTTCTCTAAACTAGCCTCAGATTCTTGGCGGGGGCAGCAGCCGTACACTGTCCAGCCCAAGCGAGTCTTCGCAGCCACAGGTTCTTCAATGTTTCCCTCTTTGCACTTCTGAGTAAGTCCTTACCCCCAATTGTTAAGCCCAATGAGAATACGAGGAGCTGCATTGGAATAGGACTCGATGGGTAAGTCCCTAAGATGCCTATACTGCTCTTGCAACTTAACCGGTTGTGGTTGTGCCGCGGCGTTGAGTCTCGGAATTGAGAGACTCTTCAGCGGGGCTACTTTGGTTTTAGCTCCAATCAAGGTGCACTCAACTTAATCTGATGCAGTCATCTTGGCATAGGCTGCTGCGGCGAAGCCATTCTCGCTGGCATCCACAAAGACGTGGAGTTCAAAATCTGGGTAGAAAGCAAATCTTTTTGAAACATAGCATCTAGGGATACGTACCTCTTCAAGCTTAGGTAGAAAGCTGATCCAGTGAAGCCACTTCTTATACTCAGCTTCTTGGATTGGCACATCCCAGCCAATACCACTGCGCCAGATTTCTTGCAGAAGTATTTTCCCATACATAAGGAAATTCGCCAACAGTCCCAGCGGATCAAAGACCTTCATAAGTGTGCGTAATACTTCACGTTTGGTTGGAGCTTTACTGCCTCGAGGTACATCTGCATTTAACAAGTTGGCTGATATCTTGAAAGTTAGGCAATCTTCGGTTGTACACCACCACATCCCGAGAACTTTCTCCGGTGAGAGTTCCGTTTTTGAGTTCAGGCTGACTTCTGCTGGGGAGCTGCATTGAAATGATTCGCTAATCGCCTTGGAATTGGAAATCCAATTGCGAATGTGGAACCCACCTTGCTGATAAATAAATGTTACTTCCTTAGCTAGCTTAACAGCTTCTTCTTCGGAATCCACACTCCGCACTGTCCATGAGATCATCCACGTAGTGGTTTTTGCGAATGGACTTTACAGCTCAGGAATAGAAGTTTTCGAATTCTTCTGCGTTTTTGTTCTTTATGAACTGCGCTGAACAGGGTGAGCACGTAGCGCCAAATATCATGACCAACATGATATATTCCTCCACTTCTTTACTGTCACGATTGAACTACAAAAACCGTTGATAATTCTGGTCTTCCTTCCTTATCAAGATTCTGTGAAACATTTCTTGTATGTCTGCACAAATCGCGAAGCTCTTTCTCGAAATTGGAGGAGGACTGAAACTAAGGAAGTCAATAAATCAGGTCCTTTGAGAAGCACCGAGTTAAGCGAAACTCCATTAACTTTTGCTGCCGCATCCCATACCAATCTAATTTTACCTGGCTTGTTTATATTTCGAACAGGAAATATGGGTAAGTACCATGAGTTTCGGCGGTTCTCAGTCACTTCTTTAGGCGAAAGTTCACTGGCGTACCATTTTTCAACGTAACTCTCGATTTTATTGTGAAGCTCTTCCGCTAGATGTAGATCACGACTCATTTTTTGTTGTAAGCATAACAAACGCCTCTTCGCCATTGAGAAACTGCTTGGAAGTTGAACCTGCTCATTCTTCCAAAGAAGGCCTGTCTCGAAACGGTTGCCCTTGCGTCTAGTATATTTTTCGAGTTGCTCGAGTGCGCGCTGATCATCGATGGACTGCAAGGTCCTAGAATTCGAAGACCCGAAGTTTTCATTGCACAGATAATCGTGCACCATTTGTTCCGACTTAGATTCACTTTCACCGCAACATTCACATTCATGGAAGTTGACATGAGCGTTAGAGTTCTCTAAACTAGCCTCAGATTCTTGGCGGGGGCAGCAGCCGTACACTGTCCAGCCCAAGCGAGTCTTCGCAGCCACAGGTTCTTCAATGTTTCCCTCTTTGCACTTCTGAGTAAGTCCTTACCCCCAATTGTTAAGCCCAATGAGAATACGAGGAGCTGCATTGGAATAGGACTCGATGGGTAAGTCCCTAAGATGCCTATACTGCTCTTGCAACTTAACCGGTTGTGGTTGTGCCGCGGCGTTGAGTCTCGGAATTGAGAGACTCTTCAGCGGGGCTACTTTGGTTTTAGCTCCAATCAAGGTGCACTCAACTTAATCTGATGCAGTCATCTTGGCATAGGCTGCTGCGGCGAAGCCATTCTCGCTGGCATCCACAAAGACGTGGAGTTCAAAATCTGGGTAGAAAGCAAATCTTTTTGAAACATAGCATCTAGGGATACGTACCTCTTCAAGCTTAGGTAGAAAGCTGATCCAGTGAAGCCACTTCTTATACTCAGCTTCTTGGATTGGCACATCCCAGCCAATACCACTGCGCCAGATTCCTTGCAGAAGTATTTTCCCATACATAAGGAAATTCGCCAACAGTCCCAGCGGATCAAAGACCTTCATTAGTGTGCGTAATACTTCACATTTGGTTGGAGCTTTACTGCCTCGAGGTACATCTGCATTTAACAAGTTGGCTGATATCTTGAAAGTTAGGCAATCTTCGGTTGTACACCACCACATCCCGAGAACTTTCTCCGGTGAGAGTTCCGTTTTTGAGTTCAGGCTGACTTCTGCTGGGGAGCTGCATTGAAATGATTCGCTAATCGCCTTGGAATTGGAAATCCAATTGCGAATGTGGAACCCACCTTGCTGATGACTAAATGTTACTTCCTTAGCTAGCTTAACAGCTTCTTCTTCGGAATCCACACTCCGCAATGTCCATGAGATCATCCACGTAGTGGTTTTTGCGAATGGACTTTACAGCTCAGGAATAGAAGTTTTCGAATTCTTCTGCGTTTTTGTTCTTTATGAACTGCGCCGAACAGGGTGAGCACGTAGCGCCAAATGTCATGACCAACATGATATATTCCTCCACTTCTTTACTGTCACGATTGAACTACAAAAACCGTTGATAATTCTGGTCTTGCTTCCTTATCAAGATTCTGTGAAACATTTCTTGTATGTCTGCACAAATCGCGAAGCTCCTTTCTCGAAATTGGAGGAGGACTGAAACTAAGGAAGTCAATAAATCAGGTCCTTTGAGAAGCACCGAGTTAAGCGAAACTCCATTAACTTTTGCTGCCGCATCCCATACCAATCTAATTTTACCTGGCTTGTTTATATTTCGAACAGGAAATATGGGTAAGTACCATGAGTTTCGGCGGTTCTCAGTCACTTCTTTAGGCGAAAGTTCACTGGCGTACCCTTTTTCAACGTAACTCTCGATTTTATTGTGAAGCTCTTCCGCTAGATGTAGATCACGACTCATTTTTTGTTGTAAGCATAACAAACGCCTCTTCGCCATTGAGAAACTGCTTGGAAGTTGAACCTGCTCATTCTTCCGAAGAAGGCCTGTCTCGAAACGGTTGCCCTTGCGCCTGGTATATTTTTCGAGTTGCTCGAGTGCGCGCTGATCATCGATGGACTGCAAGGTCCTAGAATTCGAAGACCCGAAGTTTTCATTGCACAGATAATCGTGCACCATTTGTTCCGACTTAGATTCACTTTCACCGCAACATTCACATTCATGGAAGTTGACATGAGCGTTAGAGTTCTCTAAACTAGCCTCAGATTCTTGGCGGGGGCAGCAGCCGTACACTGTCCAGCCCAAGCGAGTCTTCGCAGCCACAGGTTCTTCAATGTTTCCCTCTTTGCACTTCTGAGTAAGTCCTTACCCCCAATTGTTAAGCCCAATGAGAATACGAGGAGCTGCATTGGAATAGGACTCGATGGGTAAGTCCCTAAGATGCCTTTACTGCTCTTGCAACTTAACCGCGTCTAATGATTGCAGCGGCAACTGGAGACTCTTAACAGTATGTACGTTATTAATTGGGAAAATCTTACCCTTCTTTCCTGCGCCTGAAATGCTGAAGCTCATCATTCTCGAGTCGCCCTCATATCTGTGCGTGTTGGCGGTCCATCTGATGCAAAGAGGATCAGGAGTCCCGGTGATGTTCAGCTGCGTGGCAATATCTTCGTCCATCAGCGTCAAAGACGACCCGTCATCCAAGAAAGCATACGTTTGAATTTGAACTTTGTTGCCATGTAGAATAACAGGAACTATGCGATACATTATTGCTGTCGAATTTTGCATGTGCGCGTTGCTAGGCTGGGCTATGATGGGTGAAACAGGGTTACTTACTTGTTTTTGCTTATCCGGACTAGATTGAGCATTGTGCAGGAGTTGGTGATGCTTATAGGTGCAGCCATCAATGCCACACTGTGTGGCTAAACGACAACGGAAACCACTGTGTCTCTTCAGGCAACATCGGCATAATTTGAAGTTCCGCACAATTTCCCATTTTGATGAAAAACTCAGACCTCTGAACTGTAAGCAGCTGTCCAGGGACGGACAGTTTTTGCTGCATACTACACACCTACGCTCCTTGATGCCCTGTGCTGAATGCGGGCCCGAACTAGTTGTTGACTCTTTTGTCTCCAGGTGCGTGTGCAGAAAAACTCTTTCTTTTTTTCCTTGCAGTCCAGCTTTAGCCCCAGTAGCTGATGTTGAGACCTTCGATGTCATCGGTGTGATGCGATTGGCTGCCTCTGCAATCCGGTACATCCAAACGCTGAATTCTGACAGCGTGCAGACAGGAAGTGTTTGTGAGTAAATCGCCCAATTGAGCTGGATGGAAACTGGCAGCTTGGCAATTAACTCTTGTAGCAGTGTTGAATTGTTGAGGTGAGCGGAAAGACCAGAGGCTTTAAAGGCGGCACAATGATTTTGCACTGCAACAGCAAACTCTATGAGAGTATCCAGCTTATCTGCTTTAGGCGATGGCATCGTTTGAATTTTTATCGTATGGGCGTTAGAGATTTTGTCTGGTTTTCCAAAAAGCATTTCCAGAACTGCAAGTATGCGAGGAACACAGCTTGGGTTATACATCATACTCTGCACTGCTTCTTTGGCCTTGTCTTTTAGCACCTTCTGCAGCCGCAACAAATTTTCCTCGTCAGAGAAACCACATAGCTCCGTTGTCCTATTGAAGTTACAGATGAATAATGGCCACTCCTCTGGATTTCCACTAAAGGTTTGCAAATCCTTTAAAATGGAGTGACGTGCTGCGATTTGTTTGCTGGTAACCTTTTTCATAGACGACCGGTGTTCAATGGGGGTGGTTGAGCTTTTGTGACGTTGATAATCACACAATGACGACTTCCGATGGATGTTGGCTGTTTCTGCTCTTTGTTGGTCGAGACCGTTAGTTGGAAGAGATGAGCATGCAGTTAAAGCAGGCGCATGAGCCTGAGCTTGTGTAGACATGGTTATTGGTTGATACCAAGGGTTAGAGGACAATTGTAACGGTCGAGGTTGTGGTGGCAGTTGTGAATCCACGTTTGCTCCCGGCCACGTGTGACTTAGGTTTAAGCCATGACCTATAGGGTCCAACGATACGGCAACCGCTTTGCATTCTCCTTGTTTGGGTATCTCAGATGTTCGAGTGTCCTTCAACCAGTCTTCCATGATCAAAACGATGTCATCTTTTTCAATGGGTTTGACTGGCTGGAACCACTTCGTGCGTCGAGTTATTGTTGGCAGGTACTCCTTAACCCACCGTTGCCAGAAATGTTGGGCGTAAAGCTGGGAAACTAACCAATTTTTCCTAAGGACTTCCTTTTCGTTGTTGAATACAGCCCAAGGCTTGGAGCCATTAGAGGACCCCAAAAGAAAGTGGTTCGGGGTAAGTGCTTCTTCATTCTCATTCGCGATAGGGATATATGTAAGAGGGCGAGAGTTGACGATATTTTCAACCTCAAGAAGCATACTTCGCAGCAACTCATCTGAAGGCGTTCGACTTGGAGAAATTTGATTCAGCACGGTCTTCACGGAACGCACAAGGCGCTCCCAGCTTCCACCCATGTGAGGGGACCCAGGCGTAATAAAGGTCCACTTGGTGTTGACTGAAGTAAATGTTGGCGTGAGCTTTTCTCTGTCAATTCTTTGGTATGCTTGCTTTAGTTCGGTGGCAGCTCCTCTGAAATTCGTGCCATTGTCACTGAACAGCTCGATGGGCGTCCCTCGTCGTGTTATGAAATTGCGAATCGCAAGAATGCAAGAATCCGTGGTCAGGGAATGTGCGATTTCGATGTGTATAGCGCGTGCTGTAAGACATGTTAGTAGCACCCCGTAAGAGATATGTTCTGTTCTTCTTAAGTTGACGATACGCATAGGCCCAAAGTAATCCACGCCAGTGAACGACGGGAAAATGCTGATGTTCTTGCAGCCGGGAGTTGAGACATCATTGGCGGTTGTGGTTGTGCCGCGGCGTTGAGTCTCGGAATTGAGAGACTCTTCAGCGGGGCTACTTTGGTTTTAGCTCCAATCAAGGTGCACTCAACTTAATCTGATGCAGTCATCTTGGCATAGGCTGCTGCGGCGAAGCCATTCTCGCTGGCATCCACAAAGACGTGGAGTTCAAAATCTGGGTAGAAAGCAAATCTTTTTGAAACATAGCATCTAGGGATACGTACCTCTTCAAGCTTAGGTAGAAAGCTGATCCAGTGAAGCCACTTCTTATACTCAGCTTCTTGGATTGGCACATCCCAGCCAATACCACTGCGCCAGATTTCTTGCAGAAGTATTTTCCCATACATAAGGAAATTCGCCAACAGTCCCAGCGGATCAAAGACCTTCATTAGTGTGCGTAATACTTCACGTTTGGTTGGAGCTTTACTGCCTCGAGGTACATCTGCATTTAACAAGTTGGCTGATATCTTGAAAGTTAGGCAATCTTCGGTTGTACACCACCACATCCCGAGAACTTTCTCCGGTGAGAGTTCCGTTTTTGAGTTCAGGCTGACTTCTGCTGGGGAGCTGCATTGAAATGATTCGCTAATCGCCTTGGAATTGGAAATCCAATTGCGAATGTGGAACCCACCTTGCTGATGAATAAATGTTACTTCCTTAGCTAGCTTAACAGCTTCTTCTTCGGAATCCACACTCCGCACTGTCCATGAGATCATCCACGTAGTGGTTTTTGCGAATGGACTTTACAGCTCAGGAATAGAAGTTTTCGAATTCTTCTGCGTTTTTGTTCTTTATGAACTGCGCTGAACAGGGTGAGCACGTAGCGCCAAATATCATGACCAACATGATATATTCCTCCACTTCTTTACTGTCACGATTGAACTACAAAAACCGTTGATAATTCTGGTCTTCCTTCCTTATCAAGATTCTGTGAAACATTTCTTGTATGTCTGCACAAATCGCGAAGCTCTTTCTCGAAATTGGAGGAGGACTGAAACTAAGGAAGTCAATAAATCAGGTCCTTTGAGAAGCACCGAGTTAAGCGAAACTCCATTAACTTTTGCTGCCGCATCCCATACCAATCTAATTTTACCTGGCTTGTTTATATTTCGAACAGGAAATATGGGTAAGTACCATGAGTTTCGGCGGTTCTCAGTCACTTCTTTAGGCGAAAGTTTACTGGCGTACCCTTTTTCAACGTAACTCTCGATTTTATTGTGAAGCTCTTCCGCTAGATGTAGATCACGACTCATTTTTTGTTGTTAGCATAACAAACGCCTCTTCGCCATTGAGAAACTGCTTGGAAGTTGAACCTGCTCATTCTTCCAAAGAAGGCCTGTCTCGAAACGGTTGCCCTTGCGCCTGGTATATTTTTCGAGTTGCTCGAGTGCGCGCTGATCATCGATGGACTGCAAGGTCCTAGAATTCGAAGACCCGAAGTTTTCATTGCACAGATAGGTAAGGTTAGGTTAGGTTGAAATGGCTGTCAGGAAAACCAACTGACACACTTAGACCAGTATTTGGTCCGTTGTGATACCATAAGATTTAAGTGAGGAAGAACCCCACTTAACAAAACCATTTGGAGCTTTTTATGAAGCGAAAGAGATGAAGGATATCTGTGTTCGCCAGATCGTTTAGATCATCGAGGAAATATTTTTTTGAGTTTTGAGATTTTTATGCGAGTTTTAAGAGAAGAGTTAGAAATCGAGTGGAATTTTTAAAAGAACGTTTTAAACGATAAACATTTTGGTCCTTCTGCGCCAAAAATTGCTAACCAGCAAAAATAAACAAGTGTTTTACACCCACCCATAAAGAATAAGACATTGTGCCGACATTTTGTCGTGGTTTTTTGCATTTATTGGTGAAAAATCGAAAAAGAAAACGTACATAAAGTGAGTTGCAGATACAACACGATACAACACGAAAACGGAGAAAAACATTATTGGAAAACGGAAAAAAGCTGCTGAATTACAAAGGAAAACGAGTGAGTAGATTTTATCTTACTTACAACTACTAATATATATATTCACTCCTTATTAATTGCCTATCATAATTTAAAATCAAATTTAAAAACTAATTATCAAAATGAGTAGTAATAAATTATTTGTAAATAATTGCAAACAATTGGGTAAAGACTACGATAATTTTAAAAAGACTGGGTTGGCTCGTCGAACAAAAAATTATGCGAGCGGGCGACTCGATATGTTGGAGACGAGCATGTCAGAAATCAATGTACGCTTCAATGATATCGTCTGTCAAGATCAAAAAGAAGACGAGTTCAAACCATTTAACATAATGTTTGAACAAATCAAGGAAGTATACCTTGAATATAAGGAGCAATTATTAGATGTATTAGACAAGGTTTCGGTACCCACGACATCAAAGGTGTCTAATGAAAGTACAGATGTTCAACCGAAACATGATGTTCGCCTTCCAAAAATACAACCACCCACGTTTACAGGTGAATACGAAAATTGGCGTTCGTTCCATGACCAATTCGTGTCACTCGTGCACAGCAACACATCGCTATCTAAAATTGAAAAATTGCATTATTTGAAATCATGTTGTAAGGAAAGCGCAGGTAACTTACTTGATCACGTCAATGTAGATGATGTGAGCTACGACCAGGCGTGGGAACTTCTTAAGTCTCGGTATGATTTTAAGAGAATTTTAGTAAATCATGAACTGAAGTTATTTTACGATCTACCAGTAGTTCATGAAGAAAAAGCAAATAACATCCGTGAGCTGCTAGACGGTTCGACAAAAATTTTGCATGCATTACGCAATTTAGATGTGCCAGTGCAACATTGGGATGATATAGTGATCTTTCTATTGTTGAAAAAACTCCCAACAAAGGTGCAATCTCTGTGGGAAACTTCTCTGGGAACCAAGAAAGAAACACCCACATTTAAGGAATTCTCGGAGTTTCTAGAAACAAAATTTAGAACCCTGGAGATGGTTGATCAGCAGCAGAGTGGAAAATCAACATCAACAACACAGAAAAAGTCCACAAAAAACGTTTTCCATGTTAATTCGGAAGCAACCGAAAGCTTCACTTGTAAAGTTTGCCATAAAGGCGTTCATTCATTGCGCACATGTGCTAAATTTTTAAAAATGGACGTGAATGGAAGGCAACGAGTAGTTAAACAATTTGGCAATTGTTTTAATTGTCTGGCCTATAGTCACAGGACAAATAGTTGCCCTAGTAACAAAACGTGCCATTTTTGTCAAAGGCCACACAATTCGTTGCTGCATTTTGGCAACAATAACAACACAAAACCCAATAACTCACGCTCACAATCATTCGCTCATTCTAATTCATTAGCACACAATACTAACTCACAAAAATCATTCTCGCATTCAAACCAATTTTCATCCAACCCAAACAACACTAGTACTTATGGTTGCAGTCATATAGCACACCCAAGTAACCATATTCACTCAAACACAAACCAAAGCTCATGTACTCACTCAAACCCAAGCACACGTAATCAGCTACAATCACAAACAAATCATATAACAACACAAATAAACCCCTATGCACAGCCATTTCAACCCTCTGAAGAGCGAAATGGCATACACCCATGCGCAAATTGCTTTCACGCAAACAATCAGCAATCTGACGCTCAGATATTGCTCGCAACAGCCATCGTTAAAGTTAAATCCGCTAGTGGAGAATATTTGAACATGAGAGCACTTGTTGACCCGGGATCACAAGCGACGTTCATAAAGGAATCCGCCGCACAGATCTTAAACTTAAAGAAATATCGCACATCCCTTGACATATCAGTTTTAGGACAAGTAAAGAATGGTTCTTGTCAAAACTATGTCGAATTGTACCTCGGTTCAAAATATTCAAACTTTGAGACCACAACACGAGGTTATGTTTTTAAAACTTTGACAGGAATTTTGCCAAACCAGCAAGTATTTCCAAACAAGTGGAAACACATTCAAGGGTTGAAGTTGGCAGATCCTACCTTTCATCAACCGTCAGGAATAGATCTGTTACTAGGTAACGACGTTTTTTGTGAGATGGTTTTACCTCACATAATTAGGGGTGAGGATCCGATTTCTCCTATTGCACAAAAAACCCAATTTGGATGGTTAATACTTGGCAAAATTCCTAAGGAAATACCACAAAATATACAAGTATACACCCAGTTTGTTGATGTGGAAACACAACTTAGGAAATTTTGGGAGATCGAGGAGTTACCTTATCAAAATCAAGAAGATGAGGAAGATGTCGCGTGTGAACAACACTTTTTACAAAACACCAAGCGAGTGCCGGGAGGGCGCTTTGAAGTGTCACTTCCTTTCAGAGGAAATAAACGCCCAGCAATTCCATCTACAAAAGAAAGAGTGTTAAAAATGTTTTATAAACAGGAAAGGAGACTACTTACCAACCCAGCACTACACAAAGAATATAATGCGTGTATAGCAGAGTATCTGGAACTTGACCAGATGGAAGAAGTTGATGAGCATCAAGATAAAACACTTATGTCACCATACCACTACGTCGTGCCACATCACGCCGTCATAAAAGAATCCAGCACGACCACCAAGCTGCGAGTGGTCTTCAATGCTGCTTTTAAAACCTCGGATGGTAGATCTCTAAACGACCACTTGATGACTGGGCCAAAAACTCAAACGGACATAACATCAATAGTGTTGAGATGGAGGGCCAATAAGATCACGTTCACGGCTGATATAGCTAAAATGTACCGCCAAATACAAATACATCCCCAAGACGCGTACTATCAACTTCTCTTTTGGCGAGAAAACCCTATGAAACCCATTAAATTGTATAAAGTTAAAGTTTTGATGTTCGGTACAGCTCCTGCACCATACCTGGCAAACCGAACGTTGAAGATGCTGGCAGGCGATGAGGAAGCAACTTATCCACTCGCTGCACAAATGGTTCGCAACGACATGTACGTCGATGACCTGGTGTCTGGTGCAGATTCACTCGAAATCGCTATCCAAAAATATGATGAAATAACAAAGTTATTATCTTCAGCGGGTTTTCATCTTCGAAAATGGATGAGCAACTCAGAAGAATTTTTAAACCCAATACCAATGGAAGATCGGGAGACAAGTGTGTCGCTTACATTTGGAGCGTCAGAACAACTAGAACACACGAAAACATTGGGTATCAGCTGGTATCCATCGGTTGATTCATTTTCGTTTAAACGAATTGAAATCGAAAAAGTTGTATCAAAACGCACAATACTCTCTACGATCGCACGTCTCTTCGACCCTTTGGGATGGATTTCACCCTGCACAGTAAAGGCAAAAATAATTATGCAGCAATTATGGCTGCGTGGTCTATCATGGGACGAAACGATTCCAACGGAATTACAACTGGAATGGTCATCGTTCCAAGAAGAACTAATTAATTTAGGAGATATTCGCATACCTAGATGGATAAACACTCATGGAGAAGAACAACAATTGGAATTACATGGTTTCAGCGATGCTTCCATCAAGGCTTACGGAGCTGTAGTATACCTTAGGGTTTTAGATAACAACGGCTGCATTCACACTCATTTACTGATGTCTAAAACCCGAGTAGCTCCACTCAATTCAATCTCATTGCCAAGGTTAGAGTTATGCGGAGCAGTGATGCTCTCGAACCTATTGAAATACTTAAATTCTGTACTGCCCTGTAAAATTACCAAAATTTATGCTTGGACCGATTCCACAATTACGCTTTGTTGGATAAAGGCATCACCACACCGATGGAAAACCTTTGTATCAAACAGAGTGGCGGAAATACAAAGGTCAGCAAACACAATTTGGAAACATATTCCAACAAAATTGAATCCAGCGGATCTAGCATCTCGTGGGGCTTTACCATCAATGCTGATTCAAAATGTTCTTTGGTGGGAGGGTCCAGATTTTCTTCGAGAGAAATGGGATTTCTCTATACCAACACAACCAACACAGCTTGAAACAGAGGAAGAAGCAAAAGCTGTTCAAGTATTTCTCTGTAACAATAATGAAAATGATATATCGCAATTGATTCACAACCACTCCAAACTTCCAAAACTTTTACGAGTTTTGGCATATATCCAAAGATTTACACACAACACACGAAAAACTGGTATCCGTGGCCTGATGGTTAGCATGTCCACCTGCTAACCCAGAGGTTCGAGGTTCGAATCCCAGCAGAGGCAAAATGAAAAAATTGTTTTTCCACGGGTATCGCCTTTCGCGAGGAATTGGCAAGTCCTCCGTTAGTAAACTCATTGCCATGAAAAGCGCATTCTCAATTAGCCGTTCGGAACCGGCGAAAAATTGTAGGTCCCCTCCATTCCCTCCATTCCCTCACAAGGCATGGTTGTGAGAAATGCGCTAGGCCCAGGGGCTCCACGCTCTGTTGCGCCACCCTATTTATTTTTTTTTTTATTTACACGAAAAACTAATATAATAAAGTTCAACACCGTCATATCGCCGTTAGAGCTGCAATCTGCTCTTCATTCAGCTATTCAAATAGCACAAACGGAAATGTTTTCTGACCTATTTGAAGAACTCAGGACGTCAGGAACAACAAAAAAGCAGTATAAAGGTTTGAATCTTTTCATTGATGGAGATAAAATTATTAGGATAGGAGGCAGGCTTCAAAAATCAGAGTTGCCTTATGATCAGAGGCATCCAATAATTTTAAAACCCAACCATCACTTAACAACCCTGCTCATTAATGATGCAGATGACCGAACACTGCATGGCGGATTTCAACAAATGGTCAATTTCTTGAGAAGTAAATACTGGGTATTTCAAATCAAGAACGCAGTTAAGAAGTTTCTACATCAATGTGTTATATGCTATAGATATAAACCGAAGCCCATGCAACAACTGATGGGAAATCTACCGGCTCCAAGAATTACGATGTCGAGGCCATTTACTCATACAGGCGTCGATAACGCTGGACCCATGGAAGTAAAGGCCTGGAAAGGAAGAGGATCAAAGACATTTAAAGGTTATTTTGCCGTATTTATCTGTCTAGCGACGAAGGCCATTCACCTCGAAGCTGTGACAGACTTGACAACACAAACCTTCATAGCGGCTTTCCGGCGATTCACATCACGTCGTGGGATCTGCTCCAACTTGTATAGCGATTGTGGGACCAACTTCAAAGCGCTAACACGGAACTTTTTAAAATGTTACAGGCTGCGAAACACGACTACAATGAAATAGCTCAATCGATAAGTAACATAGGCACCAAATGGAATTTCATTCCTCCCGCTTCTCCCCACTTCGGAGGATTATGGGAAGCCGGAGTGAAATCCGTTAAATTCCATTTGAAACGAATTGCCCGAAATGAAGCGCTAACATTTGAGGAACTCAGCACGCTTCTAGCCCAAATAGAAGCATGCCTTAACTCGAGACCCCTCTGCCCGTTAACGGATAATTTCGAAGACTTCGCTGCATTGACACCTGCGCACTTTTTGATAGGCACTTCAAGCTATGTCGTTCCAGAAGCAGACTTAACAACCCAAAAAATTGGATACTTGGACCGATGGAAGCGCATTCAGGCATCACTCCAAACATTTTGGAAAGAATGGAGCGGCGAGTACTTGACACGACTTCAAAATAGGCCCAAGTGGCTAAAAAGCGAAAAGCAGCCCAAAATCGGAGACCTGGTACTTGGACGCGATGAACGACTTCCACCATCGAAATGGCTTTTAGCACGTATCATCGCAACGTACCCCGGATCAGACAATCTAATAAGAGTTGTCAACCTGAAGACAACACAAGGGGAACTAAAACGTCCCATTACAAAAATATGCCCGTTACCGTCAAACGACACTAACACCGAAGAAACAATAATTTGAGAATATAACACGAATAACAAAATTCATTTTAATTATACCCAAAACCAAAATTAAATGCAACATTGTACTCATACAAAGCTCACTCAACATAAAATCACTGCTGGAACAATTCAACAGCTCACTCACTCATTTCATTATCAACAAACCACACAAAATCAATCCTTCTTAATAACATACAGTCCACTTAAACCCCTCAAGCATAAAGCATACATACACATTCATACCTTTTCGAACAAACTAACTCATTTACTCATCAATCAACCCACCGATGCTGAATTTTCAATCAAACACTTCAAGAATTCAATCATCACATACAAACATTCGAATCTAAAACAATACTTTTCACCCACTCATAATACAATCATTCGAATCTAAAACCATACGCTAGATCACCCACTCATAATACAAAAACATTCGGATTTAAAATCACATTTGGATCGCTCACTCATAATACACATCGTTCGAACTTTCAAAATCATACATACAACACTCTCACTTCACGTCTTAAAACATTAAATCAAAACTCACTCGGAACATTTACTCTTAAATTTAATATACTCGAGACTAATTTTCAGGCACTCCTAGTTAAAGAAGTGCCAGGATAAGAATCCTAAAGGTGAAATCACACCCCAAACCCACACCCCAAGAAGCATTCATTACTATGATAATCGCGCGACCCTCAACCATAAAAACGTACACTAGCATCAATCAGGCTAGTCTACTAATACCACATTTATAAAATAAGTAATAAGTCGCACAGAAGAAAACAATTAAAACACAAAATAATCAAATATGATAATCAAAATATACTTGATAGAAAACCAACTACTGAACCAATTAAGGGCAACGACCCCAGTCAGCTGGTCAATTGGTTCAACATTTTAACACATATCTGATACACGGCATGTAAATGCGCCGTGAATCTAGACAACTTGTACGTTTGGAATGGGAAGAAAAGCCATGGATGGAGGGACGTAATAAAAACCAAATAAATAAATAATAAAACCAGAATATAAGAAACATAATCTAGGGAATACAAAAGAAACAAATTAAACAAAACATAAATACCATAATCACCCAGGGGTGGCTGAAAAGGAACACCACATCGTTACATCCATATGTAAATACCACATCTATAAGATCCATAATTGCACTCAGTGCATATATTAAACCGTCGCCACAACAATTATCCAAACAAGAATGGCCAATTTATAACATAATAACTGCTAATAACTAACATTGAAATAAAATAAAATGAGGATTAATAAAACTTGCACACCGATCACAGAAATACACAAACGTCCATCAAAATATTTTCGATAGTCAACAAACGAGTAACGAGTAACGACTTGACGTTTGACATTTAAGAATGCGCTCACTTCAAATTAGCTCAGACCGTGTTCATTGAGGTTCACAAAATTGAACATATGCGATTGGGCTACAATTTGGGCACAAATCACTTTGGAGTTGAAATCAAATTGAAATAAATACTCTCTCTAAATATCGCCTTGTTATTTGATTGATTTATATTAGTTTTTCGAAAACAGTACTAAATAAATTTTCTCTTTCCATGTGAGATACGAAAGTCTGGATGTTTGAATGTAATGGAAGAAATTGAGCTGGACCAAAGGACATGATCGTTTACTTCGTCACTGGGGGGGAGAATGTTGAATGCTATCATCGATTGGATGTCATCCCAAAGGCTGTATACGTTCACTCATATTCAATATTGAACGTCAACATAAATAACACTTCCAATGACTTTGAAGAATATGTCACAAACTAGGAAGGTTAAATAAAGGTCTTCACTTGAAGTTTTTATACCGAAGGTTTTGGATGTTTTATTTTATGAGTTTTGAGTTTTGAGATTTTTATGCGAGTTTTAAGAGAAGAGTTAGAAATCGAGTGGAATTTTTAAAAGAACGTTTTAAACGATAAACAATGCCGTTTTCTTTTAATGGAGAGTGCAGGACATGAGCAGAGGAGGTGTGGAATAGTTTCTTACTCCTCCTCATCTAAGCAACTTCTACAGAAGTCATTTGAGGGAACACCAAGTCTTATGGCGTGTCTGCCTATCAGACAATGTCCTGTAATGACATTGATTACGGAGCTAAAGTGCAATCTGGTTATGGATAGCAAATGCCTTGTGCGTTTTGGATCAAGTCCTGGCCATAGCTGTTTTGTTGCCACACACGTGGTGATACTGTTCCACCAATGATTTGTTCTATCCATTGCCTTTTGCTTTAGCATAAGTTTACATGTAGCGATTGGTATACCGATATTCAACCTGCTGGTTGATATCGGTAGAACGGTTCCTTTTCTGGCGAGTTCATCGGCCCGCGATATCTCTGTGCCCTGGCACCCAAATAAGGTGAATATTGAACTGTTCAGCCATCTCCTTAAGAGACAGGCGACAGTTAAGGGCGGTTACTGAGTTCGTGGAAACGGCGCCGAGTGATTTGAGGGCTGCCTGACTGTCTGAGAAAATCCGGATATTCGCTGAGGATATCACGTTTTCTTTTAGCCATGATAGGACCTCTTTGATCGCCAGAATTTCCGCTTGGAACACGCTACAATGGTTTGGGAGGCGGAAAGAGAGACTTACGTTAAGTCGTTTTGAGTACACTCCGCAGCCAACCCCTTCCTCGATTTTTGACCCATCTGTATAGAAATGAATTGAATCATCTCTCAAAAATTCTTCGTCTTCCCAGGTCGTTCTCGTTGGGATTGAGACATGGAACTTATTATCAAAAACCAATTGGGGGATGGTGTAGTCAGAGTGGCAAGGGATTGATCTGAATGTATTCAGGATTGTGGCATGACCGATGTTGTTATCGGTCCATTGGGAGATAGCTCTGATACGAGTGGCCGTACTTGCGGCCATTTGTTTACTGAAGATATTTAGTGGTATGAGATTAAGGAGTATATTTAGGGCAGCTGAGGGTGTTGATCTCAGTGCTCCGCTTATACACAAAGAGGCTGTTCGTTGGACTTTGATCAGATTATCGCAGTAGGTCCTTTTATCAAGAGCGGTCCACCATACTACTACTCCTTATGTGAGTATTGGTCTGATGACCGCGGTGTAGAGCCAGTGGGTGATTTGGGGGGAGAAGCCCCATTTAGTGCCAATGGCTTTTTTGCAGGAAAACAGGGCTACGGTTGATTTCCTGATTCTTTCCTCTATATTGGCTTTCCAGTTTAGCTTTTTGTCTTGGATAATACCTAGATATCTAGCTTCGTTGGAGAGTTGAAGTGGGATTCCATTTATTAATGGAGTTGTTAGTTGAGGAATTTTGTATTTCCTGGTGAAGAGAACGAGTTCGGTTTTCTGAGGGTTGACCCCTAGATCACTTTTTTTCGCCCATTTTACTAGTTTATTTAGAGCGGTTTGGATCAGATCCATAAGGACGTGAGCATATTTGCCGGATACCGCAATGGAGACGTCATCTGCATATGCAATCACTTTGAATCCCTCAGCTTCTAGGTCAACTAGAAGTTCATTGACGACTAGATTCCATAGAAGAGGGGATAGAACTCCACCTTGCGGTGTGCCCCTGCTGACAGATCTCTTTGCAGAGAAATCTCCCAGTGTTGAGTTGATTCTTCTGCTTTTTAGCATAAGATTTATCAATTCCACTAAGGATTTGTCTACTTTGAGCTTCGTCAGTGCCTTTGTAATTGCAGAGTTGCTGACGTTGTTGAAGGCACCCTCTATGTCGAGGAATGCGGCCAGAGTGTATTCTTTGTGATGGAGGGAATACTCTATAGTACGAACCAGGGTGTGAAGGGCCGTTTCTACAGATTTTCCCTTACAGTAAGCGTGTTGCGCTTTAGATAACAGTTAAGGATCTATAGCTTTACGCAGGTGGATATCAATCAGTCGTTCTAAGGTTTTGAGAAGGAAAGATGATAGACTTATTGGTCGGAGATCTTTTGGATTTACATGGGATGATTTCCCAGCCTTAGGTATAAACACCACCTTGACCTCTCTCCACTGAGTGGGGATATAGTTTAGGGTGGTGCAGCCAATAAAAATCACTTCAAGGACAGGGATTATGATATCCGCAGCCTTTTGGAGTTCGGCTGGAATTATACCGTCTGGTCCAGGGGATTTATATGGGTCAAAGCTGTTAATGGCCCAAAAAAGTTTTTCCCTTGTAATCAGATCGAGATTGTTTGGAGTTTTGTTGCTTGATACTATGGAATCATGGTTACATAAGATCTTGGAGCTGCCTGGAAAATGAGTGTCCAGAAGCAAGTTTAGCGTTTCTTCGCAGGATTCTGTCCATCCGTCAGCTGTTTTCAAACTGCTAGGCATGGTTGGACTCTTTGAGAGGATTTTTCTTAGTCTGGAAGCTTCTGAAGTGTCTTCTATTTTTCCACAGAAGTTTCTCCAGGAAGTTCTTTTATTTTTCCTCAGCTGATATTTATATGTTTTGAGGGATTCCTTGTAGGAATCCCAGTCTGTTACGGTTTAAGATAGTTTAGCTCGGTTGAAACGTCTTCTACATTCTTTCCTGAGCGGTTCCAGCCCCGAGCTCCACCACAATGGTTTCTGTTTTCCTCTTTTTTTTATAAGAGGACAGGATCTGTGCAGTAAGAGGTTAAGAGCGGTGGTAAGATCATTGACTTTTTTGTCCAGATCCTGTTTGTTTGTAGGGTTTTGTAAAAGTTCAGGTTTAATAAACTTTTTCAGAGTTACCCGGTATTTTTGCCAGTCCGTTTTCCGATAGTTCCGGAAAACTGGGTGTTTGAGAGGTTCTTCAGTAAGATCAAATTGAATGTATCTATGATCAGAAAAGGAGTGTTCCGTAGATACTTTCCAATTTGTAATCCTATGATGAACTGAATCGGAGACAAGGGTGATGTCTAAGACTTCTTGTCTGTTTCTGGTAATGAATGTAGGTTCATTGCCAGTATTACTTATTGTAAGGTTAGTACTTAAAATAAATTCAAAAAGTGACTCACCTCTTTCATTTATGTCAGTACTCCCCCATACTGTGTGATGCGCGTTTGCATCGCATCCAATGATGAGACAGATCTTCTGCCGTTCTGCTGCAGCGACAATCTTTTTCAACAGGTCGCCTGGAGGAGGGCCAGGATGGTCGTGGCCGAGATAAGCTGATACCAGCCAGTAGGTGTTGTTACTGGTTTGGTAAGTAGTTACATCACAATTGCTGTAATCAGGGAGTAAAAATACATTAGTGCTACTTCTTACCAATATGCAGGATCTGGGTTCACCTTTGTCCTTTACATATAGCTGAGTATATCCAGGAGTCCTTAATCCATGAATGCAGGATTTGTTGATCCATGGTTCTTGGATAAGGACAACATCTTCCCCTCTTTTGTTCAGGCGGAGAAGAAGGGAGGCCGAGGCCTGTTTGGAGTGTTGGAGATTAATCTGCGTTAACTTCACCATCTTGGTTGCAGCTAAGCAGACTAATCCCCACCACTGTTTGGTTGAGGTCGTCTTCAGACTCACTACCTGAAGTTGATCGTAAGAGGTCATCTTCCTTCAGGCCGTTCTCGGACATTGAGTCGTCTGTTTCGTCTTCTGATGTTACGGAGGAGGCACTTGGGGGATCTACTTCCATTTCAGGGAGTTTTTCGCCTTCAGCGCTTACCATGCTTGTTGTGTTCGGGGCAGAAGGAGCGTTTACGCTTTCTTCGTCTTTTTTATAAATTTTTAAGGTTATGGTCGCCCATCCGAATTTAATTTTACCTTGGGTTTCAACTAGAGGGGCCATCGAGTCTTTGTTGATGACTATAATAGCCGATCTATTGGGACCGTCTGGTTCCTCCAACTTTGCTACCTTCCAGTCATGAGTAGGTAGGGATGGGTTACCAAATTGGATCATCTTAAGAATTATTTCTTTGTCGAAGAGCTCCGCTGGTATTCTGATGCGAGCTCTTGGTCTGCAAGGAATTTCCTCCTTTGCTACAACCTCGATCTTTGCACCAGGCCAGAGACCTTCTAAACGGCTGACTGCAAGCTTATACAGACTTTGCGATCTCTCCCCATCAAAGGCAATTAGCTTGACTCGCCCCTGGTACCAACCCGCATCTTCAAAAGTTGCAGGTTCTCCCCGGTTCTCCATCATGAGAGCCCAATAGGAGGTCTGGAGCTTGTTCAAGATCATTGTCCACTGATCAAAAGTAATCGCGCCATCTGCATTGCTCTTGTCAATTATGGCAACTACTGTTTTGTCCTTTAACACTTCGCTAAAGGACAAGTCTTTTCTAGTGGAGGTGCTGTGCACCTTTGATCGCTTAGGTTCCGGGATGGTTCCTTCGCATGATCTGTTTCTTTTTGAGGAATCGCCGGTGGGGATTTTGGCAATGATGCTCTTAGCCCACGTAAGTTTAGCGTCCGCATCAGAAGCTCGCTTGTCTATTGGTGTTTCACCAAGAATCTTAACGAGCCTCCTTGCATTTCGCCGTTTCCTACGATTTGGGGGTGGGAGCTTCTCTTCCTCACTGGGAGCAGAGCATATTTCAGCGCCACTCTCACTGGGAAGGGAAATTGCCTCAGTGCTCGTAAGGGGGGGGGGTTCTTCCTCTCGGTCAGACCGTAATTCACGGTGTCGTGAGTTGGAACAGACCCCTCCGTGCACTCTTGAGGATGGGATTGGGTTGTGGAACTGGGAGTGCAGCAGAGATTCACTGCTGCACGGTCAATGATTTGGGTACTGGTTTCCGCATTTTGTGAAGTGCTGGCGTGACAAGCAGAGGGTACACAATAATTCACTGCTTCCCCTTTTTTTGCCACGGGCAATTCCACCAAATTTGGAGGTTGAGTACTACCAATGTCGGCGTTTGCACCACCACTGGTCGTAGCGTCTAGGATTGAAGGTGTTCCTCCCTCCCCGGATGGTTTTTAAACCCTTCCAGTTAGTTTAGTCGACCCACAGTCCCTACCGCTTTTCGCTTTTTGTTTTTCTTCGTTAATAATAGTTGTCACTTGCGACTTATCCTCTTTCGAGGCCAAGCCCTCGCCGGCAGTCGCGACTCCTGCCGACTTTTGGACGTATATCCCCGTCCGTTTTTTATTTCCTTTTATTAACTTTTTTTCCATTTTTGATTTTCAAGTTTTCTAACATTGAGGTTATTTTGAGTTACTTTAGTTGAGAGGATTCCGCAGCTGGATTGCTGGAGATCCCCTCGTAAGCACCCTCACCACGACAAGGTCAACTCATGGAGGGTGCATTGCACAGATAATCGTGCACCATTTGTTCCGACTTAGATTCACTTTCACCGCAACATTCACATTCATGGAAGTTGACATGAGCGTTAGAGTTCTCTAAACTAGCCTCAGATTCTTGGCGGGGGCAGCAGCCGTACACTGTCCAGCCCAAGCGAGTCTTCGCAGCCACAGGTTCTTCAATGTTTCCCTCTTTGCACTTCTGAGTAAGTCCTAACCTCCAATTGTTAAGCCCAATGAGAATACGAGGAGCTGCATTGGAATAGGACTCGATGGGTAAGTCCCTAAGATGCCTATACTGCTCTTGCAACTTAACCGCGTCTAATGATTGCAGCGGCAACTGGAGACTCTTAACAGTATGTACGTTATTAATTGGGAAAATCTTACCCTTCTTTCCTGCGCCTGAAATGCTGAAGCTCATCATTCTCGAGTCGCCCTCATATCTGTGCGTGTTGGCGGTCCATCTGATGCAAAGAGGATCAGGAGTCCCGGTGATGTTCAGCTGCGTGGCAATATCTTCGTCCATCAGCGTCAAAGACGACCCGTCATCCAAGAAAGCATACGTTTGAATTTGAACTTTGTTGCCATGTAGAATAACAGGAACTATGCGATACATTATTGCTGTCGAATTTTGCATGTGCGCGTTGCTAGGCTGGGCTATGATGGGTGAAACAGGGTTACTTACTTGTTTTTGCTTATCCGGATTAGATTGAGCATTGTGCAGGAGTTGGTGATGCTTATAGGTGCAGCCATCAATGCCACACTGTGTGGCTAAACGACAACGGAAACCACTGTGTCTCTTCAGGCAACATCGGCATAATTTAAAGTTCCGCACAATTTCCCATTTTGATGAAAAACTCAGACCTCTGAACTGTAAGCAGCTGTCCAGGGACGGACAGTTTTTGCTGCATACTACACACCTACGCTCCTTGATGCGCTGTGCTGAATGCGGGCCCGAACTAGTTGTTGACTCTTTTGTCTCCAGGTGCGTGTGCAGAAAAACTCTTTCTTTTTTTCCTTGCAGTCCAGCTTTAGCCCCAGTAGCTGATGTTGAGACCTTCGATGTCATCGGTGTGATGCGATTGGCTGCCTCTGCAATCCGGTACATCCAAACGCTGAATTCTGACAGCGTGCAGACAGGAAGTGTTTGTGAGTAAGTCACCCGATTGAGCTGGATGGAAACTGGCAGCTTGGCAATTAACTCTTGTAGCAGTGTTGAATTGTTGAGGTGAGCGGAAAGACCAGAGGCTTCCAAGGCGGCACAATGATTTTGCACTGCAACAGCAAACTCTATGAGAGTATCCAGCTTATCTGCTTTAGGCGATGGCGTCGTTTGAATTTTTATCGTATGGGCGTTAAAGATTTTGTCTGGTTTTCCAAAAAGCATTTCCAGAACTGCAAGTATGCGAGGAACACAGCTTGGGTTATACATCATACTCTGCACTGCTTCTTTGGCCTTGTCTTTCAGCACCTTCTGCAGCCGCAACAAATTTTCTTCGTCAGAGAAACCACATAGCTCCGTTGTCCTATTGAAGTTACAGATGAATAATGGCCACTCCTCTGGATTTCCACTAAAGGTTTGCAAATCCTTTAAAATGGAGTGACGTGCTGCGATTTGTTTGCTGGTAACCTTTTTCATAGACGACCGGTGTTCAATGGGGGTGGTTGAGCTTTTGTGACGTTGATAATCACACAATGACGACTTCCGATGGATGTTGGCTGTTTCTGCTCTTTGTTGGTCGAGACCGTTAGTTGGAAGAGATGAGCATGCAGTTAAAGCAGGCGCAT
The DNA here is from genome assembly GCA_914767635.1 of Melanostoma mellinum. NCBI lineage: Eukaryota > Metazoa > Arthropoda > Insecta > Diptera > Syrphidae > Melanostoma > Melanostoma mellinum. The sequence goes on from OU612058.1 coordinate 109,817,386, forward strand.
GAGCCTGAGCTTGTGTAGACATGGTTATTGGTTGATACCAAGGGTTAGAGGACAATTGTAACGGTCGAGGTTGTGGTGGCAGTTGTGAATCCACGTTTGCTCCCGGCCACGTGTGACTTAGGTTTAAGCCATGACCTTTAGGGTCCAACGATACGGCAACCGCTTTGCATTCTCCTTGTTTGGGTATCTCAGATGTTCGAGTGTCCTTCAACCAGTCTTCCATGATCAAAACGATGTCATCTTTTTCAATGGGTTTGACTGGCTGGAACCACTTCGTGCGTCGAGTTATTGTTGGCAGGTACTCCTTAACCCACCGTTGCCAGAAATGTTGGGCGTAAAGCTGGGAAACTAACCAATTTTTCCTAAGGACTTCCTTTTCGTTGTTGAATACAGCCCAAGGCTTGGAGCCATTAGAGGACCCCAAAAGAAAGTGGTTCGGGGTAAGTGCTTCTTCATTCTCATTCGCGATAGGGATGTATGTAAGAGGGCGAGAGTTGACGATATTTTCAACCTCAAGTAGCATACTTCGCAGCAACTCATCTGAAGGCGTTCGACTTGGAGAAATTTGATTCAGCACGGTCTTCACGGAACGCACAAGGCGCTCCCAGCTTCCACCCATGTGAGGGGACCCAGGCGTAATAAAGGTCCACTTGGTGTTGACTGAAGTAAATGTTTGCTTGAGCTTTTCTCTGTCAATTCTTTGGTATGCTTGCTTTAGTTCGGTGGCAGCTCCTCTAAAATTCGTGCCATTGTCACTGAACAGCTCGATGGGCGTCCCTCGTCGTGCTATGAAATTGCGAATCGCAAGAATGCAAGAATCCGTGGTCAGGGAATGTGCGATTTCGATGTGTATAGCGCGTGCTGTAAGACATGTTAGTAGCACCCCGTAAGAGATACGTTCTGTTCTTCTTAAGTTGACGATGAGCATAGGCCCAAAGTAATCCACGCCAGTGAACGAAAATGGACGGGAAAATGCTGATGTTCTTGCAGCCGGGAGTTGAGACATCATTGGCGGTTGTGGTTGTGCCGCGGCGTTGAGTCTCGGAATTGAGAGACTCTTCAGCGGGGCTACTTTGGTTTTAGCTCCAATCAAGGTGCACTCAACTTAATCTGATGCAGTCATCTTGGCATAGGCTGCTGCGGCGAAGCCATTCTCGCTGGCATCCACAAAGACGTGGAGTTCAAAATCTGGGTAGAAAGCAAATCTTTTTGAAACATAGCATCTAGGGATACGTACCTCTTCAAGCTTAGGTAGAAAGCTGATCCAGTGAAGCCACTTCTTATACTCAGCTTCTTGGATTGGCACATCCCAGCCAATACCACTGCGCCAGATTTCTTGCAGAAGTATTTTCCCATACATAAGGAAATTCGCCAACAGTCCCAGCGGATCAAAGACCTTCATTAGTGTGCGTAATACTTCACGTTTGGTTGGAGCTTTACTGCCTCGAGGTACATCTGCATTTAACAAGTTGGCTGATATCTTGAAAGTTAGGCAATCTTCGGTTGTACACCACCACATCCCGAGAACTTTCTCCGGTGAGAGTTCCGTTTTTGAGTTCAGGCTGACTTCTGCTGGGGAGCTGCATTGAAATGATTCGCTAATCGCCTTGGAATTGGAAATCCAATTGCGAATGTGGAACCCACCTTGCTGATGAATAAATGTTACTTCCTTAGCTAGCTTAACAGCTTCTTCTTCGGAATCCACACTCCGCACTGTCCATGAGATCATCCACGTAGTGGTTTTTGCGAATGGACTTTACAGCTCAGGAATAGAAGTTTTCGAATTCTTCTGCGTTTTTGTTCTTTATGAACTGCGCCGAACAGGGTGAGCACGTAGCGCCAAATGTCATGACCAACATGATATATTCCTCCACTTCTTTACTGTCACGATTGAACTACAAAAACCGTTGATAATTCTGGTCTTCCTTCCTTATCAAGATTCTGTGAAACATTTCTTGTATGTCTGCACAAATCGCGAAGCTCCTTTCTCGAAATTGGAGGAGGACTGAAACTAAGGAAGTCAATAAATCAGGTCCTTTGAGAAGCACCGAGTTAAGCGAAACTCCATTAACTTTTGCTGCCGCATCCCATACCAATCTAATTTTACCTGGCTTGTTTATATTTCGAACAGGAAATATGGGTAAGTACCATTTACATTCGTAAAACCTCACTCCAATTACACCCTCTGTCTCAGATGCAACATGCTTACCAAAGAGGAAAATCTTGCGAGACCGCACTTCAAAATCTTGTTAGCAGGATTGAATGCGCGCTTGACAGGAAAGAATTTGCGGTAGGTATTTTCATCGACATTCAAGGTGCTTTTGACAATGCAAGTTTCGATGGTATGTGTAATGCTGCCAGAGAACACGGTGTGGACGAGTCATTAGTGTTGTGGATTAAAGCAATGCTAGTAAATAGAACCGTAATCGCTGAGGCTGAGTGTGGACAATATGTTGCAACGGGAGTGAATAAGGGCTGCCCACAAGGTGGCGTTTTATCTCCTCTTCTGTGGTGCATGTTGGTCGACTCTCTACTCGTAATGCTCAATGGTTCTAACGTTCATGCCCAAGCATATGCAGACGACGTCGCCGTGCTCTCGGTTGGCTCCAGCCTCCAAGCTGTCTGTTCCCGAGCACAGGCTGCGCTTTGTATGATTGACACCTGGTGTGTTAGAAACGGTCTCTCCGTCAATCCTCTTAAAACCGAGGTTGTCCTCTTCACGAGACGTAGAAAATTGACTGGTTTGACCCAACTTTCGCTTAAAGGCGTCAACATTCCTTTTTCAAATGAAGTCAAACATCTTGGAGTAATCCTGGATAACAAACTTCTTTGGTCAAAACATGTCGAGTCTAAAACTACTAAAGCACTGTCAGTTTTCTGGCAATGTAAAGGAGCCTTTGGCAAGACATGGGGTCTTTCACCGAAAAGGGTCCTTTGGATCTATACGGCTATGATAAGACCAATCATCTCCTATGCGTCAGTTGTTTGGTGGAATAAGCTCTCGCGTAAATACGTTATTGCCTCGTTTGCCAAACTTCAAAGAACAATTTGTCTGGGTGTTACGGGGGCCTTCCCCAGCACACCGGGAGCTGCTCTCGACGCACTGTTGAATCTTCCTCCCCTTGATACTTACATCATGGGGTGTACTCTCAAGACCATTTCTCGTTTAAAGCGATGTGGTCTCTGGCACAATTCGCACTGGAGCTTTGAGGAACTCGCAAGCAGCATATCTTTTGACTCACGTCTAATGGATATGCCGTCTGACACGATGATCCCAAGGCTCAAACTGCGTCAAAATTACTCAGTCAACTTTCCTTCGGTTCAGGACTGGTTCACCCCAGAATCTGAGCCTGGAAAGAACTGTTATCGTATCTTCACAGATGGCTCCAAAACCGACGACGGTTCTGGTGCTGGTGCCTTTGTTGAGAACGACGACATACGACTGCACTCATCTTTGGGATCATACGCATCCGTTTTCCAAGCGGAAGCTTATGCTATCCTTATGGCCTTGAGCTACGTAACGAACAATGGATGGACGGGGAGAAGTATCTGTGTTTGCAGCGACAGCCAAGCTGTGCTTAAGGCCCTTCTCAACCCTCTAACCACTTCGAAAGTGATCCAGGAATGCAAGAGCTCTCTGAATGCGATCGGAAGATTAAATTCCTTGAGTCTCATTTGGGTTCCGGGCCATCACGGCATAACTGGAAATGAAGTCGCCGATGAACTTGCTAGGCAGGGATCTCAGACAGCTTTTTCAGGACCTGAACCGTCGCTAGGTCTGCCAGCATCCTCAGTGAGAGCTTCAATCAACGATTGGATCTGTGAAGAGCAAAATCGTAGATGGCATGCCTCCAGTGGATGCAGGCAAACCAAGCGCATGCTCCCCAACGTTAGTAAGAAGACTGCAACATTTTTGCTAGCTCGTAGCAGAAAAGACTGTAGAAAGCTTATTGGCGTTGCCAGCGGGCACTTCTCTTTTGCCAAGCATTTAAACGTGTTAGGCTTAAGCGACACCACACTCTGTGAATCTTGTGGAGAAGATGAGGACACCGCAGAGCACTTCCTCTGTGAATGTCCTGCTTTTTCTCGCATGAGGTTACAGATACTCGGCGCAGACATGGTGAGAGCTGGTAACTTAGGCTCCTTATCATGGCAGCGTCTTTTGGCTTTTCTCCGAACATCTGGAAAGCTATAACAAATAGAAGGTTGCTATCTGGTAGTACAATGGACCGGTATTTAGGTCTGAGTGCTCCAGCTGGTATTTTAAAAACCTCCAACATAAAAAAAAAAAAAAAAAAAAAACCATGAGTTTCGGCGGTTCTCAGTCACTTCTTTAGGCGAAAGTTCACTGGCGTACCCTTTTTCAACGTAACTCTCGATTTTATTGTGAAGCTCTTCCGCTAGATGTAGATCACGACTCATTTTTTGTTGTAAGCATAACAAATGCCTCTTCGCCATTGAGAAACTGCTTGGAAGTTGAACCTGCTCATTCTTCCAAAGAAGGCCTGTCTCGAAACGGTTGCCCTTGCGCCTGGTATATTTTTCGAGTTGCTCGAGTGCGCGCTGATCATCGATGGACTGCAAGGTCCTAGAACTCGAAGACCCGAAGTTTTCATTGCACAGATAATCGTGCACCATTTGTTCCGACTTAGATTCACTTTCACCGCAACATTCAATTCATGGAAGTTGACATGAGCGTTAGAGTTCTCTAAACTAGCCTCAGATTCTTGGCGGGGGCAGCAGCCGTACACTGTCCAGCCCAAGCGAGTCTTCGCAGCCACAGGTTCTTCAATGTTTCCCTCTTTGCACTTCTGAGTAAGTCCTAACCTCCAATTGTTGAGCCCAATGAGAATACGAGGAGCTGCATTGGAAAAGGACTCGATGGGTAAGTCCCTAAGATGCCTATACTGCTCTTGCAACTTAACCGGTTGTGGTTGCGCCGCGGCGTTGAGTCTCGGAATTGAGAGACTCTTCAGCGGGGCTACTTTGGTTTTAGCTCCAATCAAGGTGCACTCAACTTAATCTGATGCAGTCATCTTGGCATAGGCTGCTGCGGCGAAGCCATTCTCGCTGGCATCCACAAAGACGTGGAGTTCAAAATCTGGGTAGAAAGCAAATCTTTTTGAAACATAGCATCTAGGGATACGTACCTCTTCAAGCTTAGGTAGAAAGCTGATCCAGTGAAGCCACTTCTTATACTCAGCTTCTTGGATTGGCACATCCCAGCCAATACCACTGCGCCAGATTTCTTGCAGAAGTATTTTCCCATACATAAGGAAATTCGTCAACAGTCCCAGCGGATCAAAGACCTTCATTAGTGTGCATAATACTTCACGTTTGGTTGGAGCTTTACTGGCTCGAAGTACATCTGCATTTAACAAGTTGGCTGATATCTTGAAAGTTAGGCAATCTTCGGTTGTACACCACCACATCCCGAGAACTTTCTCCGGTGAGAGTTCCGTTTTTGAGTTCAGGCTGACTTCTGCTGGGGAGCTGCATTGAAATGATTCACTAATCGCCTTGGAATTGGAAATCCAATTGCGAATGTGGAACCCACCTTGCTGATGACTAAATGTTACTTCCTTAGCTAGCTTAACAGCTTCTTCTTCGGAATCCACACTCCGCACTGTCCATGAGATCATCCACGTAGTGGTTTTTGCGAATGGACTTTACAGCTCAGGAATAGAAGTTTTCGAATTCTTCTGCGTTTTTGTTCTTTATGAACTGCGCCGAACAGGGTGAGCACGTAGCGCCAAATGTCATGACCAACATGATATATTCCTCCACTTCTTTACTGTCACGATTGAACTACAAAAACCGTTGATAATTCTGGTCTTCCTTCCTTATCAAGATTCTGTGAAACATTTCTTGTATGTCTGCACAAATCGCGAAGCTCCTTTCTCGAAATTGGAGGAGGACTGAAACTAAGGAAGTCAATAAATCAGGTCCTTTGAGAAGCACCGAGTTAAGCGAAACTCCATTAACTTTTGCTGCCGCATCCCATACCAATCTTATTTTACCTGGCTTGTTTATATTTCGAACAGGAAATATGGGTAAGTACCATGAGTTTTGGCGGTTCTCAGTCACTTCTTTAGGCGAAAGTTTACTGGCGTACCCTTTTTCAACGTAACTCTCGATTTTATTGTGAAGCTCTTCCGCAAGATGTAGATCACGACTCATTTTTTGTTGTTAGCATAACAAACGCCTCTTCGCCATTGAGAAACTGCTTGGAAGTTGAACCTGCTCATTTTTCCAAAGAAGGCCTGTCTCGAAACGGTTGCCCTTGCGCCTGGTATATTTTTCGAGTTGCTCGAGTGCGCGCTGATCATCGATGGACTGCAAGGTCCTAGAATTCGAAGACCCGAAGTTTTCATTGCACAGATAATCGTGCACCATTTGTTCCGACTTAGATTCACTTTCACCGCAACATTCACATTCATGGAAGTTGACATGAGCGTTAGAGTTCTCTAAACTAGCCTCAGATTCTTGGCGGGGGCAGCAGCCGTACACTGTGCAGCCCAAGCGAGTCTTCGCAGCCACAGGTTCTTCAATGTTTCCCTCTTTGCACTTCTGAGTAAGTCCTAACCTCCAATTGTTAAGCCCAATGAGAATACGAGGAGCTGCTTTGGAATAGGACTCGATGGGTAAGTCCCTAAGATGCCTATACTGCTCTTGCAACTTAACCGCGTCTAATGATTGCAGCGGCAACTGGAGACTCTTAACAGTATGTACGTTATTAATTGGGAAAATCTTACCCTTCTTTCCTGCGCCTGAAATGCTGAAGCTCATCATTCTCGAGTCGCCCTCATATCTGTGCGTGTTGGCGGTCCATCTGATGCAAAGAGGATCAGGAGTCCCGGTGATGTTCAGCTGCGTGGCAATATCTTCGTCCATCAGCGTCAAAGACGACCCGTCATCCAAGAAAGCATACGTTTGAATTTGAACTTTGTTGCCATGTAGAATAACAGGAACTATGCGATACATTATTGCTGTCGAATTTTGCATGTGCGCGTTGCTAGGCTGGGCTATGATGGGTGAAACAGGGTTACTTACTTGTTTTTGCTTATCCGGATTAGATTGAGCATTGTGCAGGAGTTGGTGATGCTTATAGGTGCAGCCATCAATGCCACACTGTGTGGCTAAACGACAACGGAAACCACTGTGTCTCTTCAGGCAACATCGGCATAATTTAAAGTTCCGCACAATTTCCCATTTTGATGAAAAACTCAGACCTCTGAACTGTAAGCAGCTGTCCAGGGACGGACAGTTTTTGCTGCATACTACACACCTACGCTCCTTGATGCGCTGTGCTGAATGCGGGCCCGAACTAGTTGTTGACTCTTTTGTCTCCAGGTGCGTGTGCAGAAAAACTCTTTCTTTTTTTCCTTGCAGTCCAGCTTTAGCCCCAGTAGCTGATGTTGAGACCTTCGATGTCATCGGTGTGATGCGATTGGCTGCCTCTGCAATCCGGTACATCCAAACGCTGAATTCTGACAGCGTGCAGACAGGAAGTGTTTGTGAGTAAGTCGCCCGATTGAGCTGGATGGAAACTGGCAGCTTGGCAATTAACTCTTGTAGCAGTGTTGAATTGTTGAGGTGAGCGGAAAGACCAGAGGCTTCCAAGGCGGCACAATGATTTTGCACTGCAACAGCAAACTCTATGAGAGTATCCAGCTTATCTGCTCTAGGCGATGGCGTCGTTTGAATTTTTATCGTATGGGCGTTAAAGATTTTGTCTGGTTTTCCAAAAAGCATTTCCAGAACTGCAAGTATGCGAGGAACACAGCTTGGGTTATACATCATACTCTGCACTGCTTCTTTGGCCTTGTCTTTCAGCACCTTCTGCAGCCGCAACAAATTTTCCTCGTCAGAGAAACCACATAGCTCCGTTGTCCTGTTGAAGTTACAGATGAATAATGGCCACTCCTCTGGATTTCCACTAAAGGTTTGCAAATCCTTTAAAATGGAGTGACGTGCTGCGATTTGTTTGCTGGTAACCTTTTTCATAGACGACCGGTGTTCAATGGGGGTGGTTGAGCTTCTGTGACGTTGATAATCACACAATGATGACTTCCGATGGATGTTGGCTGTTTCTGCTCTTTGTTGGTTGAGACCGTTAGTTGGAAGAGATGAGCATGCAGTTAAAGCAGGCGCATGAGCCTGAGCTTGTGTAGACATGGTTATTGGTTGATACCAAGGGTTAGAGGACAATTGTAACGGTCGAGGTTGTGGTGGCAGTTGTAAATCCACGTTTGCTCCCGGCCACGTGTGACTTAGGTTTAAGCCATGACCTTTAGGGTCCAACGATACGGCAACCGCTTTGCATTCTCCTTGTTTGGGTATCTCAGATGTTCGAGTGTCCTTCAACCAGTCTTCCATGATCAAAACGATGTCATCTTTTTCAATGGGTTTGACTGGCTGGAACCACTTCGTGCGTCGAGTTATTGTTGGCAGGTACTCCTTAACCCAGCGTTGCCAGAAATGTTGGGCGTAAAGCTGGGAAACTAACCAGTTTTTCCTAAGGACTTCCTTTTCGTTGTTGAATACAGCCCAAGGCTTGGAGCCATTAGAGGACCCCAAAAGAAAGTGGTTCGGGGTAAGTGCTTCTTCATTCTCATTCGCGATAGGGATGTATGTAAGAGGGCGAGAGTTGACGATATTTTCAACCTCAAGTAGCATACTTCGCAGCAACTCATCTGAAGGCGTTCGACTTGGAGAAATTTGATTCAGCACGGTCTTCACGGAACGCACAAGGCGCTCCCAGCTTCCACCCATGTGAGGGGACCCAGGCGTAATAAAGGTCCACTTGGTGTTGACTGAAGTAAATGTTTGCGTGAGCTTTTCTCTGTCAATTCTTTGGTATGCTTGCTTTAGTTCGGTGGCAGCTCCTCTAAAATTCGTGCCATTGTCACTGAACAGCTCGATGGGCGTCCCTCGTCGTGTTATGAAATTGCGAATCGCAAGAATGCAAGAATCCGTGGTCAGGGAATGTGCGATTTCGATGTGTATAGCGCGTGCTGTAAGACATGTTAGTAGCACCCCATAAGAGATACGTTCTGTTCTTCTTAAGTTGACGATGAGCATAGGCCCAAAGTAATCCACGCCAGTGAACAAAAATGGACGGGAAAATGCTGATGTTCTTGCAGCCGGAAGTTGAGACATCATTGGCGGTTGTGGTTGTGCCGCGGCGTTGAGTCTCGGAATTGAGAGACTCTTCAGCGGGGCTACTTTGGTTTTAGCTCCAATCAAGGTGCACTCAACTTAATCTGATGCAGTCATCTTGGCATAGGCTGCTGCGGCGAAGCCATTCTCGCTGGCATCCACAAAGACGTGGAGTTCAAAATCTGGGTAGAAAGCAAATCTTTTTGAAACATAGCATCTAGGGATACGTACCTCTTCAAGCTTAGGTAGAAAGCTGATCCAGTGAAGCCACTTCTTATACTCAGCTTCTTGGATTGGCACATCCCAGCCAATACCACTGCGCCAGATTTCTTGCAGAAGTATTTTCCCATACATAAGGAAATTCGTCAACAGTCCCAGCGGATCAAAGACCTTCATTAGTGTGCATAATACTTCACGTTTGGTTGGAGCTTTACTGGCTCGAAGTACATCTGCATTTAACAAGTTGGCTGATATCTTGAAAGTTAGGCAATCTTCGGTTGTACACCACCACATCCCGAGAACTTTCTCCGGTGAGAGTTCCGTTTTTGAGTTCAGGCTGACTTCTGCTGGGGAGCTGCATTGAAATGATTCACTAATCGCCTTGGAATTGGAAATCCAATTGCGAATGTGGAACCCACCTTGCTGATGACTAAATGTTACTTCCTTAGCTAGCTTAACAGCTTCTTCTTCGGAATCCACACTCCGCACTGTCCATGAGATCATCCACGTAGTGGTTTTTGCGAATGGACTTTACAGCTCAGGAATAGAAGTTTTCGAATTCTTCTGCGTTTTTGTTCTTTATGAACTGCGCCGAACAGGGTGAGCACGTAGCGCCAAATGTCATGACCAACATGATATATTCCTCCACTTCTTTACTGTCACGATTGAACTACAAAAACCGTTGATAATTCTGGTCTTCCTTCCTTATCAAGATTCTGTGAAACATTTCTTGTATGTCTGCACAAATCGCGAAGCTCCTTTCTCGAAATTGGAGGAGGACTGAAACTAAGGAAGTCAATAAATCAGGTCCTTTGAGAAGCACCGAGTTAAGCGAAACTCCATTAACTTTTGCTGCCGCATCCCATACCAATCTTATTTTACCTGGCTTGTTTATATTTCGAACAGGAAATATGGGTAAGTACCATGAGTTTTGGCGGTTCTCAGTCACTTCTTTAGGCGAAAGTTTACTGGCGTACCCTTTTTCAACGTAACTCTCGATTTTATTGTGAAGCTCTTCCGCAAGATGTAGATCACGACTCATTTTTTGTTGTTAGCATAACAAACGCCTCTTCGCCATTGAGAAACTGCTTGGAAGTTGAACCTGCTCATTTTTCCAAAGAAGGCCTGTCTCGAAACGGTTGCCCTTGCGCCTGGTATATTTTTCGAGTTGCTCGAGTGCGCGCTGATCATCGATGGACTGCAAGGTCCTAGAATTCGAAGACCCGAAGTTTTCATTGCACAGATAATCGTGCACCATTTGTTCCGACTTAGATTCACTTTCACCGCAACATTCACATTCATGGAAGTTGACATGAGCGTTAGAGTTCTCTAAACTAGCCTCAGATTCTTGGCGGGGGCAGCAGCCGTACACTGTGCAGCCCAAGCGAGTCTTCGCAGCCACAGGTTCTTCAATGTTTCCCTCTTTGCACTTCTGAGTAAGTCCTAACCTCCAATTGTTAAGCCCAATGAGAATACGAGGAGCTGCTTTGGAATAGGACTCGATGGGTAAGTCCCTAAGATGCCTATACTGCTCTTGCAACTTAACCGCGTCTAATGATTGCAGCGGCAACTGGAGACTCTTAACAGTATGTACGTTATTAATTGGGAAAATCTTACCCTTCTTTCCTGCGCCTGAAATGCTGAAGCTCATCATTCTCGAGTCGCCCTCATATCTGTGCGTGTTGGCGGTCCATCTGATGCAAAGAGGATCAGGAGTCCCGGTGATGTTCAGCTGCGTGGCAATATCTTCGTCCATCAGCGTCAAAGACGACCCGTCATCCAAGAAAGCATACGTTTGAATTTGAACTTTGTTGCCATGTAGAATAACAGGAACTATGCGATACATTATTGCTGTCGAATTTTGCATGTGCGCGTTGCTAGGCTGGGCTATGATGGGTGAAACAGGGTTACTTACTTGTTTTTGCTTATCCGGATTAGATTGAGCATTGTGCAGGAGTTGGTGATGCTTATAGGTGCAGCCATCAATGCCACACTGTGTGGCTAAACGACAACGGAAACCACTGTGTCTCTTCAGGCAACATCGGCATAATTTAAAGTTCCGCACAATTTCCCATTTTGATGAAAAACTCAGACCTCTGAACTGTAAGCAGCTGTCCAGGGACGGACAGTTTTTGCTGCATACTACACACCTACGCTCCTTGATGCGCTGTGCTGAATGCGGGCCCGAACTAGTTGTTGACTCTTTTGTCTCCAGGTGCGTGTGCAGAAAAACTCTTTCTTTTTTTCCTTGCAGTCCAGCTTTAGCCCCAGTAGCTGATGTTGAGACCTTCGATGTCATCGGTGTGATGCGATTGGCTGCCTCTGCAATCCGGTACATCCAAACGCTGAATTCTGACAGCGTGCAGACAGGAAGTGTTTGTGAGTAAGTCGCCCGATTGAGCTGGATGGAAACTGGCAGCTTGGCAATTAACTCTTGTAGCAGTGTTGAATTGTTGAGGTGAGCGGAAAGACCAGAGGCTTCCAAGGCGGCACAATGATTTTGCACTGCAACAGCAAACTCTATGAGAGTATCCAGCTTATCTGCTCTAGGCGATGGCGTCGTTTGAATTTTTATCGTATGGGCGTTAAAGATTTTGTCTGGTTTTCCAAAAAGCATTTCCAGAACTGCAAGTATGCGAGGAACACAGCTTGGGTTATACATCATACTCTGCACTGCTTCTTTGGCCTTGTCTTTCAGCACCTTCTGCAGCCGCAACAAATTTTCCTCGTCAGAGAAACCACATAGCTCCGTTGTCCTGTTGAAGTTACAGATGAATAATGGCCACTCCTCTGGATTTCCACTAAAGGTTTGCAAATCCTTTAAAATGGAGTGACGTGCTGCGATTTGTTTGCTGGTAACCTTTTTCATAGACGACCGGTGTTCAATGGGGGTGGTTGAGCTTCTGTGACGTTGATAATCACACAATGATGACTTCCGATGGATGTTGGCTGTTTCTGCTCTTTGTTGGTTGAGACCGTTAGTTGGAAGAGATGAGCATGCAGTTAAAGCAGGCGCATGAGCCTGAGCTTGTGTAGACATGGTTATTGGTTGATACCAAGGGTTAGAGGACAATTGTAACGGTCGAGGTTGTGGTGGCAGTTGTAAATCCACGTTTGCTCCCGGCCACGTGTGACTTAGGTTTAAGCCATGACCTTTAGGGTCCAACGATACGGCAACCGCTTTGCATTCTCCTTGTTTGGGTATCTCAGATGTTCGAGTGTCCTTCAACCAGTCTTCCATGATCAAAACGATGTCATCTTTTTCAATGGGTTTGACTGGCTGGAACCACTTCGTGCGTCGAGTTATTGTTGGCAGGTACTCCTTAACCCAGCGTTGCCAGAAATGTTGGGCGTAAAGCTGGGAAACTAACCAGTTTTTCCTAAGGACTTCCTTTTCGTTGTTGAATACAGCCCAAGGCTTGGAGCCATTAGAGGACCCCAAAAGAAAGTGGTTCGGGGTAAGTGCTTCTTCATTCTCATTCGCGATAGGGATGTATGTAAGAGGGCGAGAGTTGACGATATTTTCAACCTCAAGTAGCATACTTCGCAGCAACTCATCTGAAGGCGTTCGACTTGGAGAAATTTGATTCAGCACGGTCTTCACGGAACGCACAAGGCGCTCCCAGCTTCCACCCATGTGAGGGGACCCAGGCGTAATAAAGGTCCACTTGGTGTTGACTGAAGTAAATGTTTGCGTGAGCTTTTCTCTGTCAATTCTTTGGTATGCTTGCTTTAGTTCGGTGGCAGCTCCTCTAAAATTCGTGCCATTGTCACTGAACAGCTCGATGGGCGTCCCTCGTCGTGTTATGAAATTGCGAATCGCAAGAATGCAAGAATCCGTGGTCAGGGAATGTGCGATTTCGATGTGTATAGCGCGTGCTGTAAGACATGTTAGTAGCACCCCATAAGAGATACGTTCTGTTCTTCTTAAGTTGACGATGAGCATAGGCCCAAAGTAATCCACGCCAGTGAACAAAAATGGACGGGAAAATGCTGATGTTCTTGCAGCCGGAAGTTGAGACATCATTGGCGGTTGTGGTTGTGCCGCGGCGTTGAGTCTCGGAATTGAGAGACTCTTCAGCGGGGCTACTTTGGTTTTAGCTCCAATCAAGGTGCACTCAACTTAATCTGATGCAGTCATCTTGGCATAGGCTGCTGCGGCGAAGCCATTCTCGCTGGCATCCACAAAGACGTGGAGTTCAAAATCTGGGTAGAAAGCCAATCTTTTTGAAACATAGCATCTAGGGATACGTACCTCTTCAAGCTTAGGTAGAAAGCTGATCCAGTGAAGCCACTTCTTATACTCAGCTTCTTGGATTGGCACATCCCAGCCAATACCACTGCGCCAGATTTCTTGCAGAAGTATTTTCCCATACATAAGGAAATTCGCCAACAGTCCCAGCGGATCAAAGACCTTCATTAGTGTGCGTAATACTTCACGTTTGGTTGGAGCTTTACTGCCTCGAGGTACATCTGCATTTTACAAGTTGGCTGATATCTTGAAAGTTAGGCAATCTTCGGTTGTACACCACCACATCCCGAGAACTTTCTCCGGTGAGAGTTCCGTTTTTGAGTTCAGGCTGACTTCTGCTGGGGAGCTGCATTGAAATGATTCGCTAATCGCCTTGGAATTGGAAATCCAATTGCGAATGTGGAACCCACCTTGCTGATGAATAAATGTTACTTCCTTAGCTAGCTTAACAGCTTCATCTTCGGAATCCACACTCCGCACTGTCCATGAGATCATCCACGTAGTGGTTTTTGCGAATGGACTTTACAGCTCAGGAATAGAAGTTTTCGAATTCTTCTGCGTTTTTGTTCTTTATGAACTGCGCCGAACAGGGTGAGCACGTAGCGCCAAATGTCATGACCAACATGATATATTCCTCCACTTCTTTACTGTCACGATTGAACTACAAAAACCGTTGATAATTCTGGTCTTCCTTCCTTATCAAGATTCTGTGAAACATTTCTTGTATGTCTGCACAAATCGCGAAGCTCCTTTCTCGAAATTGGAGGAGGACTGAAACTAAGGAAGTCAATAAATCAGGTCCTTTGAGAAGCACCGAGTTAAGCGAAACTCCATTAACTTTTGCTGCCGCATCCCATACCAATCTAATTTTACCTGGCTTGTTTATATTTCGAACAGGAAATATGGGTAAGTACCATGAGTTTCGGCGGTTCTCAGTCACTTCTTTAGGCGAAAGTTCACTGGCGTACCCTTTTTCAACGTAAATCTCGATTTTACTATGAAGCTCTTCCGCTAGATGTAGATCACGACTCATTTTTTGTTGTAAGCATAACAAACGCCTATTCGCCATTGAGAAACTGCTTGGAAGTTGAACCTGCTCATTCTTCCAAAGAAGGCCTGTCTCGAAACGGTTGCCCTTGCACCTGGTATATTTTTCGAGTTGCTCGAGTGCGCGCTGATCATCGATGAACTGCAAGGTCCTAGAATTCGAAGACCCGAAGTTTTCATTGCACAGATAATCGTGCACCATTTGTTCCGACTTAGATTCACTTTCACCGCAACATTCAATTCATGGAAGTTGACATGAGCGTTAGAGTTCTCTAAACTAGCCTCAGATTCTTGGCGGGGGCAGCAGCCGTACACTGTCCAGCCCAAGCGAGTCTTCGCAGCCACAGGTTCTTCAATGTTTCCCTCTTTGCACTTCTGAGTAAGTCCTAACCTCCAATTGTTAAGCCCAATGAGAATACGAGGAGCTTGCATTGGAATAGGACTCGATGGGTAAGTCCCTAAGATGCCTATACTGCTCTTGCAACTTAACCGGTTGTGGTTGTGCCGCGGCGTTGAGTCTCGGAATTGAGAGACTCTTCAGCGGGGCTACTTTGGTTTTAGCTCCAATCAAGGTGCACTCAACTTAATCTGATGCAGTCATCTTGGCATAGGCTGCTGCGGCGAAGCCATTCTCGCTGGCATCCACAAAGACGTGGAGTTCAAAATCTGGGTAGAAAGCAAATCTTTTTGAAACATAGCATCAAGGGATACGTACCTCTTCAAGCTTAGGTAGAAAGCTGATCCAGTGAAGCCACTTCTTATACTCAGCTTCTTGGATTGGCACATCCCAGCCAATACCACTGCGCCAGATTTCTTGCAGAAGTATTTTCCCATACATAAGGAAATTCGTCAACAGTCCCAGCGGATCAAAGACCTTCATTAGTGTGCATAATACTTCACGTTTGGTTGGAGCTTTACTGGCTCGAAGTACATCTGCATTTAACAAGTTGGCTGATATCTTGAAAGTTAGGCAATCTTCGGTTGTACACCACCACATCCCGAGAACTTTCTCCGGTGAGAGTTCCGTTTTTGAGTTCAGGCTGACTTCTGCTGGGGAGCTGCATTGAAATGATTCGCTAATCGCCTTGGAATTGGAAATCCAATTGCGAATGTGGAACCCACCTTGCTGATGACTAAATGTTACTTCCTTAGCTAGCTTAACAGCTTCTTCTTCGGAATCCACACTCCGCACTGTCCATGAGATCATCCACGTAGTGGTTTTTGCGAATGGACTTTACAGCTCAGGAATAGAAGTTTTCGAATTCTTCTGCGTTTTTGTTCTTTATGAACTGCGCCGAACAGGGTGAGCACGTAGCGCCAAATGTCATGACCAACATGATATATTCCTCCACTTCTTTACTGTCACGATTGAACTACAAAAACCGTTGATAATTCTGGTCTTCCTTCCTTATCAAGATTCTGTGAAACATTTCTTGTATGTCTGCACAAATCGCGAAGCTCCTTTCTCGAAATTGGAGGTAGACTGAAACTAAGGAAGTCAATAAATCAGGTCCTTTGAGAAGCACCGAGTTAAGCGAAACTCCATTAACTTTTGCTGCCGCATCCCATACCAATCTAATTTTACCTGGCTTGTTTATATTTCGAACAGGAAATATGGGTAAGTACCATGAGTTTCGGCGGTTCTCAGTCACTTCTTTAGGCGAAAGTTTACTGGCGTACCCTTTTTCAACGTAACTCTCGATTTTATTGTGAAGCTCTTCCGCTAGATGTAGATCACGACTCATTTTTTGTTGTTAGCATAACAAACGCCTCTTCGCCATTGAGAAACTGCTTGGAAGTTGAACCTGCTCATTCTTCCAAAGAAGGCCTGTCTCGAAACGGTTGCCCTTGCGCCTGGTATATTTTTCGAGTTGCTCGAGTGCGCGCTGATCATCGATGGACTGCAAGGTCTTAGAATTCGAAGACCCGAAGTTTTCATTGCACAGATAATCGTGCACCATTTGTTCCGACTTAGATTCACTTTCACCGCAACATTCACATTCATGAAAGTTGACATGAGCGTTAGAGTTCTCTAAACTAGCCTCAGATTCTTGGCGGGGGCAGCAGCCGTACACTGTCCAGCCCAAGCGAGTCTTCGCAGCCACAGGTTCTTCAATGTTTCCCTCTTTGCACTTCTGAGTAAGTCCTAACCTCCAATTGTTAAGCCCAATGAGAATACGAGGAGCTGCATTGGAATAGGACTCGATGGGTAAGTCCCTAAGATGCGTATACTGCTCTTGCAACTTAACCGCGTCTAATGATTGCAGCGGCAACTGGAGACTCTTAACAGTATGTACGTTATTAATTGGAAAATCTTACCCTTCTTTTCTGCGCCTGAAATGCTGAAGCTCATCATTCTCAAGTCGCCCTCATATCTGTGCGTGTTGGCGGTCCATCTGATGCAAAGAGGATCAGGAGTCCCGGTGATGTTCAGCTGCGTGGCAATATCTTCGTCCATCAGCGTCAAAGACGACCCGTCATCCAAGAAAGCATACGTTTGAATTTGAACTTTGTTGCCATGTAGAATAACAGGAACTATGCGATACATTATTGCTGTCGAATTTTGCATGTGCGCGTTGCTAGGCTGGGCTATGATGTGTTAAAGTGTTTTCAGTGTAAAGAATGCGAAACGACCGACTTCATTGAATGTTTTCCAAAGACTCTGCTCGTCGTGTCATTTAGGTGACCGCAAGCCCAAAGATTCGCAGTGGATATCGTCGGCACGTTAAAAGAGTCAGCACAATTCAACTATTGTATGATTGCACTTTGATTGACCCAAAACAACATCCGTAATATGATATCGAATTGGCAATCAAAGAGTACAACACAATTGAAGTGTGCTGAGTTCAACGCACGACGACTTCCTCTGGAAGGTATAGGAGGAGATACAACATCCCTCCCCACCCGGAGGACGAACTCACGATCAACCGGATGACAATCGACGAGATTAAATTATTTTTATTGAACAATTTCTTACAAATACTTAACAAATATAGTTTTATATTCTAGGAATTACTTTGTTTTTTTATTACATTACAATTGTTTCATTTTCTTTTTTATTTTTATTTAGGAACGTTATTATCTTTTTTATTTAAGAACATTATTATTAACAGCATTATATTTAAAAATAGGTTTAATTTTGTTTTGTTTTTAATTCATTCTAATATATTGTATTATAATTTTTCTTTTATATACAAAAATAACCCTTTTTTTATGTAAGCAATACATTTTTCTGAGGTAATGGACAGTGAATTTTCGCAATCGTTTTTGCGAATTAACTTTCAGAACTTGAAGTAAAAAAAATCGTAATTGAGATATGCACCGGTTAAAAAATATCGAGAAAAATAAAAGACGAGTGTTCAACGTGATTCTTGACAAAGGAATGAAAAATTCTATTTTATTCTGCCTTTCTTTTTTCTTCATTTTCTTCTTTTACAATTTATAAAATAAATATGGCCGGAATGGCGACAAATTCAAATTTTAGAACATTTTTTTGATAATTCACAATAGTTATTATAAAGAAATTTTGTTGTAAGTCGTTTGTCGAAACACCGGCCGCGTTGAAAGCCTGCAAGGCTTCAAGATTCTTCGTCTGGAAGTAGAGCCAATTTAACAATTGGGCGTCTTAGTGTTCCGTTTCGCGTTTTGACGTCTGCGACCCTGACCCTTCCGTCCTGCCCTTCGAGACTGCCACGACTCTGCCCATTTGCCATTGTTGTGGAGGGATGTTGTCCTCGTGAATGAGGACGAGTTTTCCCACGATGAGATTGGGCTGCTCGCGTATCCACTTGGAGCGACCCTGAAGGCCAAGCAGATACTCCCTTGACAACTTCTGCCAAAACTGCTGCTTGAGCCAGCATAGAAGCTGCCATCTTCTCAAGCAGGACGTCTGCTGTTCCGGGACAATCTCTGGAGGTAGTGACCGCAAGGGGCTGCCTATTAGCAGGTGCGCTGGGGTAAGTGCTTCTCCGTCGTTGGGGTCTGCGCTTAGCGGGGAGATTGGCCTTGAATTCAGGATTGCCTCGACCTCGATTAGAATGGTGAGCAGCTCTTCTGCTGTTAGGAGTGCGTTCGCCACGGTACGTTGCAACAGCGTCTTTGCGGATTTCATTGCTGCCTCCCACAGGCCTCCGAAATGGGGGGCTCTTGGAGGTATGAAGACGAAACTGAACCCTTCGTCTGCGGCGTACTGGTGAATGGCTTCTTTCCCTCTCTCGAACTCTTCTCCAACCTCCTTCAAGATCCTCTGTGCTCCCACGAAGTTCGTCCCGTTGTCGCAGTGAATCGTCTTCGGAATTCCTCGGCGACCAATAAACCTTTTGAGAGCAAGAATAAAACATTGGGAAGAAAGATTAGAAGCTAATTCAAAATGTACAGCTTTGGAAGTGAAACAGACAAAAACAACTATGTATGTTTTATACGGTGGCCGACCACGAATTTTTAAAGAGGTGTATACTGGGCCACAAAAATCTACACCACATATCAAAAATGGTCTTTGTGCCCGTAATCGGTCAGCTGGTAAATTTCCCATGATTTGTTGGAGTAACTTTGGTTTGTATCTAAAGCATTGCACACATTTTCGTACAACTCTCTGACATGCCTCTTTGGCATTTATTAACCAAACTTTTTGTCGAAGTAGTGCTACCATTGCTTGAGGTCCAGCATGACAATTTTTCTTATGCAAATTCGTTAAGTATACTTTTATGAACTGCGAGTTTTTTGTCAATAGCAATGGAAATTTGGCGTCGTATTCAATTGGAGCGTGCATAAGACGCCCCCCTACTCGAATGAGTGAAAACGACCAATTGTCATCGTTGAATTCGTGTATAAATGGATTAAGTTTTTGAATATGATTCGGCAATGTCATTTTTCTTTTTAGTTTTTGGATCTCGTCGGAAAATTCAGTGTTTTGGACAATTTGAACTATTTTAAGGAATGCTAAGTGTAACTCATTTGCCGTGGGTGATTCTTCGAATACTTTTGTCTTGTCTTTTAAAACGGCAAAGAAACGCATGACATGTACAAATGTTGTAACTAATTCTATGTAAGAAGTTTCCTCTTCAATTAGTTGCATAAGTTTTGGTTGAGGATTTTCAACTGCTACAAGCGAAACATTAGTTTTTCGCTTTTCTAAGGCTTCGTCGTCTGAAGACAACTGAAAATGAACATTAACTGGCCATAAACCTGGGTCTTTCAGTAAGAATGGTGGACCATTAAACCATATTGAACTATTAAGTTCGTCTACGTTACATCCTCTAGACACAATATCTGCAGGATTCTCATTTGTTGGGACATGTTTCCATGAAACATTATTCGTCCACTCTTGGATTTCCGAAACTCTGTTCGCAACAAAAGTTGTAAGTGAAGTTGGATGGGTTTTTATCCAATGCAAAGTTATTTCTGAGTCAGTCCAAAAAATAACTTGCTCGACGTCAAGATTCAACATTGCCGATACTCGTAACCATAATTTAGAAAGAGTATGCGCTGCGCAAAGTTCTAATCGAGGTAGCGATTTTGTTTTCAAAGGGGCCACTTTAGACTTTGCAGTTAATAGCGTCGACTTGATACCTGCTTTGCTTTGACTTCGGATATAAATGCAACATCCGTAAGCTCTCATAGACGCATCAGCGAACCCATGAACTTGAATTTTTGCATTCGAATGGGTCTCAACAAATCTTGGTATTTTTATCTCGGGAAGCTGAGATAGATTTGATTTGAAAGTTTGCCAGCTAGTATCAAGGCGCAATGGAATCGACTCATCCCAATCTAGTTTTGCAATCCAAAGCTCTTGCAATAAGATTTTAGCTTTGGTAACAATGGGGCATAATAGACCAAGAGGGTCAAACAGACGAGCAGAAACTGAAAGAATATTCCGCTTGGTGGCTCGCAGATCATGGAAAGTATCTTCTAAATTGAAAGAAAATGCATCTTCTTTGGGATGCCAACAAATGCCCAAAGTTTTTGTAGACTCTGAGTCGTTGAATTTTATTGATTTTTCTTCACTTTCAGCATTGTACAATTCTGGATGATTAGAGTACCATTTTGCTAACTGGAATCCACCTTTTTTCAGTATTTCTTGTATCTCGTGTTTTATGGTTTCTAAAGTTTTGGCATCATCGGCACCGGTTAAAAGATCATCCACATAAAAATCTTTTTGAACGATTTCTGACCCTGTGGGGTACAAATCCTTGAAGTTATCGCCCAAACTCTTCAAACACCGTATCGCTAAAAATGGCGCTGGCGAAGTGCCATATGTTACAGTGTTAAGGCGAAAAAATTGTAATGGTTGAGAGGGGTTTTGCCTCCACACTATGAGCTGGTAAATCGAATGCTCTTCAGCAATGAGAACTTGCCGGTACATTTTCGCAATATCAGCCGTAATGGCATATTTATGAGTGCGAAAACGGAGCAATGTCGAAAACAGCTCCTCTTGAATAGTTGGCCCTACCATCAAGATGTCATTCAAAGAAACTTGAGTAGATGTATTGCATGAAGCATCGAAAACTACTCGAAGTTTTGTGCTTGTACTTTGCGGTCGCAAAATGCACTGGTGCGGAATGAAATAGTGCCATATGTCCCAATAATAGATACTCATTCATGAAATCCATGTACATTGCTCTCAACTCATCATCTCTAGAAATTTTACGTTCAAGTGCAAGGAATCTGCGTTTAGCAGCTTCGAACGATGATCCAAGTGAACTTGGAGAAGCTTTAAATGGCAATTTTACCTTGAAACGGTTTATTGGTAAAAGTTTTGTATTTTCTACAAAATGATCTTCGCACATTTTTTGTTCGGGAGTATAAAACTTGTTTGCCTCTCCCGGAATTTCTTCCATTAACCAAAATTTTTGTACGATTTTATCTAGGTTTGGCAGTTCGTCATACTGGTGTACCAAATAACATTGTCTGGTATTTGAATTTGTACACGTAGGATATTTTCCAGATACTATCCAACCAAGCAGAGTTTTTTGAATGGTTGGGTATTCAGGGCCTTGTTTTATTTGACCGACAGATAGCAACTCGAAAAAGGTTTCTGCTCCTATTAACAGATCAATCTTTTGAGGCTTATTGAAGTGAGGATCAGCCAGTGAAATATTTGATGGGATATTCCAACTCGCTGTATTGATAGCCTGATCGGGTTGATATTTTGAAATCGAATTCATGACCCAATAGTCGGCAGGGAATGAATAGTCATTAAATCGAGAATGAACTTCTGCAGTTAACTTTTTGTTGACTGTGGTACTTGCTTTCCCAATGCCAAGTAGACTCAAGGACCTTTCCTCTTTACGAAGTTTCAATCTTTGTGCAAGCTCTTCAGTTATGAAGTTAACTTGCGACCCAGAATCTAATAACGCGTGAGCTGGCATATACTCGCCGGTGATACTCTTTATTTTTACAATGGCAGTAGCAAGAATGACCTGATCACATAAACCCGAAGCATGCATAGCTTCAAAACTGCTTGTGGAATGTTGAGTAGAAGTACCATTGAAAGTTGTTTCATACTGATGCAATAAAGTATGATGTGAGCGATTGCACACATTGCACCGACTCAATTTGCATTTCGAAACTGTATGTCCTTTTCGAAGGCAGTTAATACAAATCGGAACACTCTTAGCGTATTCGAACCTTTGCAACACAGGCAGCGTCGCGAAAGTTTGACATGTCGTTATAAAATGCTCATTTGATTTGCAATACAAACATTTCGGCTTAGTTTGTTGTGAGTTCACGCAAGCAAACGACGACTTTTGATTTCGATGGCGACTTGAGTCGTGTTTCGGTTTGGAGAACTTTTCAACAGTTTTGAATTTCGAACTTGAAGCTTCTTCAGCAGAAAGATGCTGGTATCTTTTATTAAGTGCCTCTTCGCAATCTTTCCACAGAGGAAGAGTGCTGAAATCTAATTGTTCTTCCCATTTAGACCTCGTGACTGCATCAACTTTCGACATTACAAAATGTATAAGGATTGCATTAGAAATATTCTTTTCGTCACCCAACGAAAGAAGCGAATCGTAAATTGCAGAAACTGTATCGATCATGCTTCGCAATGAGGACGCGGATGGTTTAGAAATCTCCTTCAACTCAAAGAGTGTCGCAATATTGTCAAAAAATATCAAGCAACTGTTATCATATACTTTCTTCAAACTTGCAAGCGCCTTGGGATAGTTCTGTTCCGTAATTTGGAATGCCTTTACTGTTCCCAAGGCTTCACCTGATAAACACGAAATAAGGTGATTGAATTTTTCAATGTCTGGCAACATAGGATCATTATCAACTAAGTTTTCAAACAAACTGATAAAATTTTTATACTCTGAATATTTGCCGCTGAATTTCGGAAGAGACATTTTAGGAAGCCGAGACCGATGAGGATTACTGAAGGAATAATCAACAGCATTAGAACACCTCCTTGTATTTATGTGTGACATGAGTAGAGACTTTGCACCTACACAAATGTCTTCTAATTCTCCACGATCTGTATCCCCATGATCTTCTGTTTCAATTTCAGATTGACACTGCATAATTTGGTCAATGTATGAATTGAGAATATCTAAACGACATTCTAATTCTAATGGATTAAGCGATATCGTCTTTTGTTCTAATCCCGTTTTAATACGTATTATGTTATTTTTAATAACAAGCCGCTGATGTTTTAAATGATCAAGGTTTCTTTCCTTGTTTGGAGAAGGTTGCCTTTTCTTACCAGTCATTTTAATTTTACGAATTAAATTTACAAAACTGAAATTTGTGTTTGGAAATAGTTTGTCCAAATAATACGGTTGCACTAGTAACGATTTTTAAGCTTTCGGAATTATTTGAAAAATTAGTTTATTTCCATACAATAGTTCCGATGAAAAATATTTCAACTGCAAACTGTAGTGCACCAAAGAGTTACTTGAATTAAATAATTCTTGAAGTAAATCACTTCACAAATTTTAAAAAGAAAATACTGGTTACCTGAACACACTCTTTCGCTACTAAAAACCTTTGCTTCGCTGAATACAGCCCACAGCTGACATATGAAACTTGACGAAAGTGGAACTCAACGAAAGATGAGAGAGCGACGGACCTGTCACTTTAAATGTCAATTCACTTGCAATTTGCAATGTAAAATGTAAACAAATATTTATTTTCGTGAGTTCGGTTGGTTTTAATCAATTAAATCACTCACTTTAGTATTAATTAATTGAATCATTGAGTAAACGATTTAAATAAAGCGCTAGCAAGTTTCACTTGAATGCAATAAAGTGGTTTAACGAGAAAAAGTGACAACAGCGGCGGCGCGGCGGAATTAATTGTTTGTTTTTTACTTTAAGTTCACTTTAATCATGTTTAGTTTATGATATGTATCTTTATTTAGTTCAATAAAACTACTAAATTTATTTTGTTGTTTTTGTCTTATTGTTTTTTCACCACCAATATAGTTTAAAATGACAAAGTGACAAAATTGAAAGTGTGTAATGTGCAAATAGTTCTTGATTCTTCTTTTTATATATAGGTATATATAGATATGTATATACGCTTAGTGAATACTATGCACTTTCAATTTTGTGAATACCTCTTTATTTGACGTATCTTCTTTGGAATGCACTTCCCTCTTACAGTCCTCACATATACAATTTTCGTGCATTAGGTTAGCGATGGAGTCCTAGCGCTTCGGGGGTGCTTCGGTGGTGCTTCGGTGGTGCTTTGGTGATGAACGATGGGGTTCCTTTTTTGGCGCAGAACTTATGACTTATTAGTTTTAAATCACTCGCGCACGATTGACTAATTTAACCGGCTTTAAATTTAATTAATTTGATTAATGTTTTTATATGTACATATATAATATATGTAGCGTAACGCGTGGATATATGTTGCGTATACGTAATACGTAATACGTTAGCCACGAAATTAACACAAATTTAATAGTTTAATTTATTAAATCTGTCACTGCTCGGGCGCCATGAATTTTCGCAATCGTTTTTGCGAATTAACTTTCAGAACTTGAAGTAAAAAAAATCGTAATTGAGATATGCACCGGTTAAAAAATATCGAGAAAAATGAAAGACGAGTGTTCAACGTGATTCTTGACAAAGGAATGAAAAATTCTATTTTATTCTGCCTTTCTTTTTCCTTCATTTTCTTCTTTTACAATTTATAAAATAAATATGGCCGGAATGGCGGCAAATTCAAATTTAAGAACATTTTTTTGATAATTCACAATAGTTATTATAAAGAAATTTTGTTGTAAGTCGTTTGTCGAAACAGACAGTTTGTTTTTATTTATATTTTTGAATATATAGAACAAAACGTTATATTTGTATAAACGTAATTAACAGTTTTAAGTTTTTTATCTTTATTTTGATCTCATTTTTACAATTCTTTATTTAATTATTATTTATTTTGTTTTCTCTTTTTCTTACTACATTATACATAACAAATAAGTTTTTTAATCTTGGGCAAACGTTACTTCTCGTATCGATTTCCTTGTTGCAGCTGTACGATCGGGCAGGGCATCCATCTCGACGGCATCTATCTTGACGGCATGGGATATTTCTGGGACAACGTTTGTTACATTTGTTGTTATGTGACTCGGTATGTTGGCGGTGTTTTCAGACGAACTTCTTGAAAGGTACCATTTAAACAATACGAGTGCTATTATGAGAACACTGATGGACACAAGAGAATATCGATGGACGTCGACTTCCAATCGCTGACTGTCTACACGCTTTCTGTTTTCGACCTGATTTGCTTCCTCTTGTAGATCTTCTAACGACTTCTTCCCCTCCTTCAAACTCGCAATCATATCGCTATGACTACCTAGGGATAGTGGTGGTGGTTTCGAAAAGGTCCTCACTGTAAGATTGGCATATCTTTCCCTTAGTAGTCCAATAAGATCCGAATGGTTCACTCTCGGTTGATGGATCTAAAGCTTTGAACTCCAAACCTGCTCGTATGGTATACGCAATTCCTTCATATTTATTTCGCAAGGATGTAGAATGTGCAGAATTCCGAATCCTTTGAGCTCTGGAGCGTACAGTTCCCCATCGCAATTAAAATTGAGAGCAATCGATTCTCTTACATTGAAAAACCATTGGTTCTTCGTTGACATCTTCGTGATTACCCCCTTTGTAGTTGGTGCAGCGACGTAGTTGCAGTTCGTTTTTGAGGTAGCAGAATGTTGCAACAGCTCTACTAGGCACTCGGAGCACCCACTGGTATGTATAGATTTTTGGTGTTGACATACCTTTATCGTTATTGACGAATTGAACGGGACCTCGGAACATTGCATCAACTCTGTACGCGACATGGTGACAAATAAGGTATGATCGTCTGCTTCTGCGATGTATTGAGTCTTAACGTCCAAAACCAAGTCCCAATGGTTATCGAGTGTTGTTCGCACTGGGTATACCTTGAACAAGGAAAACATGGTGGCTTCAGGTAGCGGAACAGTAATCTTTAAAACGATTGAGTCTCTTTGTGGATAGGTCAACAGCCGAACAACTTGGAACAACGCGGCTGGATTAAGAACCATTCTTTCATACTTTGAATTCTTCAGCACTGATGATATATTGTTTGCGTCCAAAATAAAGGGATGAAGCTTATTTTGGTACAAATCGTTAAAAATTGATAGCTCAGTTGTTTGGCGACTTTGGACTTCAAGTAGTTTAGAAGTAACTAATGAGATCATTTCGTTAATCTCCACTTACAATTTCGTCGCAGCTAAATCTTTGATTGCAGCCGTCGCAAAATTCTCCATATCCGTGGTGAAGTTTTCGAAACTATTTCCAATTTTTTCCACCTCTTCTGCTAATGTTTTAATAGGTTTACTGAGCCTATCAAAATTGGAATTTGCCACCGTTATCTGCTTCGTAATTAAGTTGAGCGTTTCCTTTTCGTTCGTATCCAAGTTGTCAAGATGGTCATAAATCTTATCAGAATCCTCTTTGTCCATAGTTCCAAAAGCCCAATGGAAGAAATGTCCAATTGTTTCTATAGCTCTCTTATTTCTTCGGTGAGAGACCATATGCTTTAGTCGCATGTTGTTTTGCCGAAGGCTGTAAATGATAGCTTCCAACTCGTTCGTTCTCATGTTGCAATTTATTTGGAATTTTGATTGTAGAGGAACGCACAGCTGTTTGATCTTAGCGTCACACTTGTTTACAAAATCGAGAACTTCAGAAAAATCCATGGGTTTTATTTTCGTGAATATGGTCCATTTGTTATTAAAAAAGACAGCATTCCCAATGCCTTCAAATAGTGCCGGAGTTAAAGTAATGCTTTCTATTTGATAAGGAGCTGATGTCGTTGTTGTGTGGGATGTTGAGACGTTCGGTATGTTTGCCACGAGAAAGATTAGTTTATACATTAAGGCAACATTTAAAAGTGTTTGTTTAATATTAAGTATTGAATACATTTTTCTTCTATCACTTTTTTTTTTTGTATAACAGGAATAGTCTAACTTTTTGTCCTTTTTTTTTTTTTTTCGAATTTAGTGAACAAATTGAAATTTATAAATTTAATGTAAAAAGATAATTTATATTTGAATAAAAAAAAAAAAATAAAAATAATTATTTTTACCAGTCAGTCCACAATCTAGAAAGAGAAAAAAGAAAATCAAATTTAATCATTACAATAAGCCTTAAGTTGGTTGTTGTGTACCCTTTTGATTTTCCTACCTACTTGAATATTGGTATTTACAATATCATTTACAGACACCACCTCGTAGGGACCCAACCAAATAGGGGAGAACTTATTTTTCCTAGTTGGATTTTTAAGCATGACTTTTGCTCCAACTGTAAACGAAACAGGGTTGGTTTGACGGTCGTATTGCTGTTTCGATTTTTGCTTGGCCAGTTCGAGATTCTTTCTTGCAAGTTCATGAGTTTTCTGCAGTTGATGTTGAAGAAGTTTCGGATAGTCTTCATCATTATACTGAGGTTTAGGTTTACTCTTTAAATTTGTCGGCATCTCGAACTCGAAACCATACAAGCTCTTAGTTGGTGTCAGTTTAGTAGCGGTATGCACCGTGTTATTGTGGACATGCATTGCCTGTCTCAGCCACTGGTCCCAACACTGATCATCATTGTCAACAAAACTCCTTAGATATTCCGCTAAGGGTCTGTGACTGCGTTCAAGTGAACCGTTGGCCTGTGGATGATAGGCGGTAGTGTGGATCTTTTTAACTCCCAGAAGCTTACAAGTTTCGGAAAAAAGCTTCGAAGTAAAATTTGTTCCGTTATCTGTGACTAGAACTTTGGGTATACAGAACCTTGTTACAATATCTTCGTAAAAAGCTCTTGCTACAGTGCATGCTTCAGCATCAGGGATGGCCACACAGGTCATATACTTCGTCAAGTCGTCCTGGAATGCTAAAATGTATCTATTACCGGAATACGTCAGTGGAAGAACACCGACCATGTCCATGTATACCTTTTCGAAAGGAAAACATGGGGTATCTGTCAATACCATTGGCATTCTAGTCATTTTCCCTGACTTATTTTTTTGGCATTTTTCACAATTCCTGATGTAATTTGCAATGTCATTTTTCATCCCTTTCCATCTAAACTGACGACGAATCCTTGCAAAAGTTTTTGTCATCCCCTGATGCCCTCCTAGTGCGGAGTTGTGGAAATCACGAAGAACTGTTTGTATGTCTTCCGGATTTTCAAGAGTTTGGAAGTCATCTCTATTTCCTCGATTGTTCTTATCTTTCTTACCATTTTGTGTTACGATGTCGTTTTCAATACTTATGTTGTTTCTAATGCTAGGAACTTCCCTATTCTGTTTGGCCTTACTCCTTGTCTGAACCATTTTGATACTGTAACGTGCGCTTAGTTCGCAAAAATAAAACTCTACCTTTCAATTTAATTCTACCACTTTATTCAGTATCTACTTTCGATATACACTTTATTTGAACTCAACTAGACTTTTGGACTATCACTTGTATTTACTCTTAACTTTATCACTCTATAAACAAGACTGCCCTCTGGTTGCCTCGGGCGGGCTATTTATATCGAATGACATGCCATCTAGAACTCTCCAGTAACTTCTACATTGTCGCCACATTTGCTGTCAAGCATCTGTACACTCACACACACTGGCTTACAAGCAACGTCTGTCATTTATACCATTCCATTATAGTGTTGCCAGTTGTGTTTTCGGTTGAACGTTTTTCGATTAGGAAATTGGTATAAAATGTTGGGTTCACGTTACACTGCCCCCTCCTTAGGATTGTTCGTCCCGAATAATTCCATTTGCAGCCTCGCCACTATATCGATGCAGCCGGTCACAATGAACTACTTTTAACTTGCCTCTTAGTCCTCTTTGGATGCGGTAAACCACGTCGTTAATCCTCGTGACAACAGTATAAGGACCTTCCCAGTTTTTCTGAAGTTTCGGTGACAATCCCTTCTTTCCATTTGAGAATCGGTCCGATGTCTGGATCCTTCTTTTGAGCAGACCTCAATTCTTCCTTGTTCCATCCGAATATGGGTTCCACTCTCATCCGCTGAGTCTTCGTCTCTACTTTCCGCCAGCAATTCCATTGGGGGTTTTCTACCTGATGTCCAATTCGGTATTGATAAGTCTGCGGTCTTACTCTACAGCTCGCGGATTGATTTTCTTGGACTTCACAACGTCGACAAGCAGTTTCAGTTTTAATTGGTGGCAACCGGCATTGTCGCTGTAAGTGCCCCGTCTTATTACAATTCCAACATCTGGCAAGTCCGTTCCGCTGGTTCCTTTGTAGCTTAATTCCTGGGCATGATCCAGCCTCGAATATGGCTTCTCTTTGACAATGTACCATTTGAGAAGCTTGCTCAGATGCTTCCATCATTAATGCAAACTCTAGAGTCTCAGAAAGAGTTCGTGTTCTAGCAGTTCGCACAGATCTCTGAAGATGTTTGTCAGAAATGGCACGAACGAAGGACTCAACAGCCAGATGGTTGATGATTTCTTCTCCAGCATCCGGGTATGCCAGGTGAGCCAGTCTTTCGACGTCTGCTTGGAGCTGCTGTAGACTTTCACCCCTTTTCTGGACTCTGCTATTGAGTTGGACTCGGAAGACCTCTTTCAAGTGGCTATCACCAAAGCGTTTATCTATAGCTGCCACGAGAGAACTGAAATCGTTGCTCTTACCAGCTGGAACAGTTTGAAGTAATTCAGCTGCTGGTCCTCTAAGAGCAAGAGTCAGTGCTATGTATTTGTCTTCGTCATCCCAGCCATTTGCTGTCGCAGCTGCCTCAAATTGTCTCCTGTAAACTGACCAAGACGACTGCCCGTCAAATGTTGGTGGTTGTACTTCTCTTTGCCTTATACAATCTCCACAAGTTTTCCGTAGCTCCATTTTCCGCATCTGGTCTAGTTCCTTAGCCATGTTTTCGATTCGTTTCTCCAAAGTGGCAAGCTGACTTTCGCATTGACTCTCAAGCTTGGAAAATCGTTTCTCAACACATTCAATGCGTTTTTCTAGGCCACAAACATTTTTCTCAATGTTACCCAATTTGCTTTCTAGAATGTTTTTCTGACCTTCCAAAACATTCTGTTGCGCCTCAAGTCTTTCGAGAATATTCTGTTGTTCCTTCTTTTGCTCGTTTCGTTGCTCTTCCAGATTCTTTTGTTGTACTTCGAGTCTTTCGAGAACATTCTGCTGTTCCTTCTTTTCTTCGTTTCGTTGTTCTTCAATCAGCTTCTTTTGCTCGTTTCGTTGTGCTTCAAGTTGTTCAAGAACATTCTGTTGTTCCTTCTTTTGATCGTTTCGTTGTTCTTCCAGACGTCCGAGAACCTTCTGCTGTTCTGTCTTTTGTTCTAATAAAAGCTTCATTATACTAGAAAAATCTACACTTTCACTTGCTTCCTCTTCCTCCACTTCTGTTTCAAAAACAAAAGTGTTTACGTCTTCCCCTTGCTGTTCCAAATAGTTACGCAAGCGCAGGACGAGCTCATTTTTCGATCCCGCTCTAGAAAGATTTCGCTTACCTAACTCACTTTTAAGCTCAATGCAGTTGAGCTCTTCTAACAACTTACCCATTTTCACTGTATATAATTATTATTATTATTTTTCTTTTTACTTTTTTTTTTTTTTTTTTACACTTTATTAGTCAAATAAGTTTTATTTACACTTCTGACACCAATGTAACGTGCGCTTTGTTCGCAAAAATAAAACTCTACCTTTCAATTTAATTCTACCACTTTATTCAGTATCTACTTTCGATATACACTTTATTTGAACTCAACTCGACTTTTGGACTATCACTTGTATTTACTCTTAACTTTATCACTCTATAAACAAGACTGCCCTCTGGTTGCCTCGGGCGGGCTATTTATATCGAATGACATGCCATCTAGAACTCTCCAGTAACTTCTACATTGTCGCCACATTTGCTGTCAAGCATCTGTACACTCACACACACTGGCTTACAAGCAACGTCTGTCATTTATACCATTCCATTATAGTGTTGCCAGTTGTGTTTTCGGTTGAACGTTTTTCGATTAGGAAATTGGTATAAAATGTTGGGTTCACGTTACAATACAATTATTATCTTTTTGTATCCTGCTTAACGCATCTGCATTGCAGTTGGTTTTGCCAGGCTTATACGTGATTTTACCTCGATATTCAGACAATTTGTGGTGAAAACGCAAAAGTCTCGTGGTTGGATCCTTTACATTAAATACTCCTACAAGGGGACGATGGTCTGTGAAAATTGTAAAATGTCGACCTAGAAGATATATGTTCGGAAATGCTTACACCCCCAAACTACGGCAAGCAATTCCTTTTCTATCGTAGAATAATTTCTTTCAGATTTTTCTAGCGAACGGCTAGCATAAGCAATAGGCTTATCCTCACCCACTTCGCCCTGAGACATAACGGCTCCTAGAGCTTCGTTGCTGGCATCTGTAGTCAGGATAAATGGCTTTGTGAAATCTGGGTAGATGAGAACAGGTGGTGAGGTAATCGCTTCCTTGAGGAACTGAAATGATTTCTCACAATCTGGAGACCATTCGAAACTACTTTCACTACGCAGCAGCTTTGTTATTGGGGCTGCTATTTTAGCGTATTGCGGTATAAATTTTCTATAGTAGTTCGTAAGTCCCAGAAATGATTTCACCTGTTTTATTGTTTTGGGTCTAGGAAAATCTGTAACACATTGTGTTTTAGCTGGGTCGGGTGAAGCACCAGCTTCAGAATAACGTGTCCCAAATATGTTACTTCACGCCGTAAAAAGTTACATTTCTCGGTATTTAATTTGAGATTGTGCTGCCTAAGTTTTCCCAAAACTTTAGAAAGTTTTTGATTATGTTCTTCTAGATTTTTACCATAGACAACAATATCATCTAAATAAACGAAACAATCAATGCCATGTAAACCTGTCAGAATGTGATTCATGATCCTTTGAAATGTTGCCGGAGCACCGGTTAGACCAAAAGGCATTCTATTGAACTCGTAATGCCCTGTACTGGTGCTAAACGCGGTTTTTGCTCTATCGGCTGGATCGATCAACACCTGATGGTAACCGCTTGCCAAATCCAATGTGGTGAAAAACTGACTATTGCCCAACTGATCGAGAATTTCTTCTATTCTAGGAAGGGGAAATGCATCTTTGATTGTGACTTCATTTAGTTTTCTGAAGTCAACAACCACCCTCCACCGTTTTTGACCTTCAACCATTTTCTTTGGCACAATGAGCAATGGTGAATTCCAAGGTGATTTACTTTCAGAAATTATGTCTTGGTTGGTGCATTTCTTGCACTTGCCTTTCAATTTCCTGTTTGTGAATCTGCGGAGTTCTATATTGCTTTGTATTGATTGGTGCTTGGTCAGATTTGGTGGGTATGTTGTGGGCTAACACGGGTGTATAACTTAAACGATCACCTTTTAGTAAAAATACATCATTAAACTTAATGCATAAATTTTGTATAGATTTTTTTTCTTGCTTTGTTAAGTTATGATCCAGTTTAATTAAAGATAGAAGGTTCTTTTCCCGTTCCTTAATGTGGATTTGTTTAAAATTCGCATATATTTTCGATCCCGGATTATTTTTTACTATTGTATAATTTTTAAGATTTGAGTGTGTAGGTATGAAGCTTGTATCCATGAAATAGTCCTCTCTTGTACTGTTCAAAACAGGGACATGGACGTAGTTGTCGTGTGCCTTAACTATTGTGTTTCCTAGATAAATTCCATCATCAATTTCCTGTGAATGTATCAGGAATTCGTTTAACTTGGAATTCGGAATTTTTATTTTAACAATAGTTTGCGTACGAGCTCCAATCCTACACTTGACAACGTTTAGTAAAGAAATAGGAGGAGGATTTGTTGGCAGGCATTTTAGAGGTAGATCAATTAAAAATTCTTTTTTTTCATCCAAAAATTTTATTCTTTTGGAAACTGCGTCGATGATTGAGTGATTCCAAAGGATATCACGACCCAGTATACCATCAGCAGGTATATCTTCTAGTTCATCTACAACATTCCACTTAGTAAAAAATTTTCTTGGAAAAAGTAAATTTGTTTTAATTGTACCCAATGTCATACCTACTCCACCGAAAACACCACCCAGTTGCTTTGTTTCATTTATATTTATATTGGTAGCATTTTTTAATGAGCTTCTTTTTAGTAAGCTCGAGTCTGCTCCTGTGTCGACCAGAAGAAGTACCTTTTCGGACTTGGCCATTGACATAGGCAGCTCGACGAACACGTCATGCTTACGAAGATTCCTAAATGCATATAATATTTTTTTCTTACTTTTCGGCAAAGCATACTGTTTGAAACACTTCAAAACAAAACACTTAAAATAATCATTCAAAAAGTTATAGACGAATTTCACCTTTGAATAGCACTTACTCCAAACGAAACGAAGATTGAAAATCAGAAATAAGAAACCAAACTGACCTAGGTTTATTTTTGTCCCAGAAACTAGTGGCCTTGATTTCTGCTTCGTTTTACGAATCGACTCAAAAGTAAAGAAATTTAACTCCTCCGAGTCAATGTTTTGTGTTCTTTTTTCCTTTTGTCGATCGTTTAATACAGGCGCTAATGGCTTTACTTCGTCTACATTGCTTTTTTTATTTTTCGTTGTTGATTTTGTGGAGAGCGAATTCTCTGGGGCACAATTTAGTGATTCAAATTGGCCCCCAGGGCGTTTCCCGATTGGTCTTTGAGGTAATTTCTCTTAGAGAAACAATCGTCCTCCACATGACCCACCCTAGAACACCACTTGCATTTGACTCTAGGCCTTTGACTTATTGTCTGAGTAGCTCGTATTTGTGAGCGGGGACAACTGTTTTGAGCATGCCCATAGTCCTCGCAAGTGTCGCAGTATGGCGTTCTTTTACGAATATTACAATCAACATAGCTGTGATTTTGCTTACCACAGAATCCACAGGTTTTAATGGGATTTGCAGACCTTGTTGACTGTCTATTGCTGGAGTGGGGAGGGTCTTGAAAATTCTGGATGTATTGAGGTGTTTCATTATGTGTGATGTGTGAAGGATGTTGTGCGGGTTTAGATGTGTAGTCTTGTGTCACTTGAGGTAAATTGTGAGGTAGTGTAGTATAATTGTTAAAAAGGTGAGGCATGAAAGGCATAGATGGATATGCTTGAGTCAGGCTATTGTAATTTTGTTGGAAAGTACCGGGAATTTGGTACATTGAGCTAATACGATCAAAAGGTAAGTTTGGTGTTGTTCCAACTCCCATATAGCCCATCGAGTTTGGCTGTAGTAGCAAGGAAGTTTTCAAGGCTTCCTCAGAGATTTCGTTGAGATCTTTGCTTTTGCTCCCCAGCATAAACTGTCGAAGAGCTGGATCGACTAGCCCTTTTTTAAAAGTTGTCAACACCGTGTTTTCAACTTCTTTTTTGAGGCCTACTGACTCAGTTGCGGAATATCTTGAGTCAATAATCTCAACAGATGTAGCTTTCAGTTTCGCTAGACGTCTAGCGAACGCTTTTACATCTTCGCCTAACAATTGATGGCATTGTTTTAATTCGCTCATCACATTGTCCAGAGTTTTTGGCACTAAATAACTGTCTTTAAACAGTTTTGCCAAACCCTCTATTGTGTTCACATTGTTTGAACGAATTAACTCAAACGCATCGCCTTGCAATCGGGTTGAGATTAGAGACACTAAGATCCCCTCTTCTCCTGGCTTTACCATTTTCAAAGCCAGATCGCATGCGTTTAAGAATTTCTCTCCCCGTTGAATATGGGGACTAACCTTGAAACTACCTTGCTTATACTCTCAAGTGGCATTTCGCAATTTTCTTCTATTTCTACCTGAGTGATTTTATTTGATTTAAATACTTCTACAACTGTGGTTTGAACTCCTGTGTTGACCAGGTTTCTTTCCAGAGACGATTTTGGTGTAGAAGTATGTTGAGGAGTAAGCAACGGAATAAGGTGTTTTGAACTGCCAGGATAAGATGATGATTTACCTTTTTCCCTTAGCTCCCTTTGAGTTGTTAAACTTTTGTTTAACTCAATAGTGAGCTGGTCTATTTTCTGGTCAGCTTCTTCTGTTGTTTTCAGAAGTTGTTTTTCAGCTTCCTTACGCTTAAACTCGCTCTTTTTAAGCTGTTTTCTAAGGTCTTCTGCCTCTTTAGCGTGGTTTTCTACTAGAGCGTGAACGGCTTTGACGTATTCGTTAACGATTTCGTCAGTCGATTCTACTCTAGTTAATTTACCCCACTGAGACGTTAGCTGAAAACTTACCAGTTTGTAAACCTCAGGATTCAAAACTTCCCTTAATTCTGTGAAAAGAAATTCATTCACCGACTTTAATTGTCGTTGATTTTCTTTCTTTTCTTTTTTAAAATACTCTAACTCCTCTATTAGATCGTTAAGTTGGGCTTCAATTTGGGTGCGGGCCATTAACTAACGCCAACCAACAGATCTAATTTTTTTCTTTTTTAAATCAAATAAAATCAAACGACCACCTCAACTAAAGTTACTACGAAAAACAAATGAAAGAAACGAAACTTGACTAAGAACTTGACTTGAAAAACTAAACCGAAAAAAAAATAAATAAAATTTATAGGTACACAACTTTGTCACTTACGATCTAAAAAATAAAATATAGGTACATACATTAAAGTATACTCACCTGTATTTCTCCCTTTGTATCTACTTTTAATTGTCACAGCGATGGTTTTTTTTTTTCAGATATACTTTTTGCTCTTTGTTATTATTTTTTTATTTTTCATTCACTTTAATGTCACAACAACACTACACAACCCAACATTCGACGCGATTCTTTTTAAAACATTTAAGATTTCACACTTTGATTAATTAATTTTTTTTTTTTTTTTTTAACTATTCTGAATTTAGATTCGCGAGTTTACATAAAAGAAACGAGATTCGCGGACCGGCTGCGCCAATGTAAAAGTGTTTTCCGTGTAAAGAATGCGAAACGACCGACTTCATTGAATGTATTCCAAAGACTCTGCTCGTCGTGTCATTTAGGTGACCGCAAGCCCAAACATTCGCAGTGGATAATCGTCGGCACGTTAAAAGAGTCAGCACAATTCAACTATTGTATGATTGCACTTTGATTGACCCAAAACAACATCCGTAATATGATATCGGATTGGCAATCAAAGAGTACAACACAATTGAAGTGTGCTGAGTTCAACGCACGACGACTTCCTCTGGAAGGTATAGGAGGAGATACAACAGATGGGTGAAACAGGGTTACTTACTTGTTTTTGCTTATCCGGATTAGATTGAGCATTGTGCAGGAGTTGGTGATGCTTGTAGGTGCAGCCATCAATGCCACACTGTGTGGCTAAACGACAACGGAAACCACTGTGTCTCTTCAGGCAACATCGGCATAATTTGAAGTTCCGCAAAGTTTCCCATTTTGATGAAAAACTCAGACCTCTGAACTGTAAGCAGCTGTCCAGGGACGGACAGTTTTTGCTGCATACTACACACCTACGCTCCTTGATGCGCTGTGCTGAATGCGGGCCCGAACTAGTTGTTGACTCTTTTGTCTCCAGGTGCGTGTGCAGAAAAACTCTTTCTTTTTTTCCTTGCAGTCCAGCTTTAGCCCCAGTAGCTGATGTTGAGACCTTCGATGTCATCGGTGTGATGCGATTGGCTGCCTCTGCAATCCGGTACATCCAAACGCTGAATTCTGACAGCGTGCAGACAGGAAGTGTTTGTGAGTAAATCGCCCAATTGAGCTGGATGGAAACTGGCAGCTTGGCAATTAACTCTTGTAGCAGTGTTGAATTGTTGAGGTGAGCGGAAAGACCAGAGGCTTCCAAGGCGGCACAATGATTTTGCACTGCAACAGCAAACTCTATGAGAGTATCCAGCTTATCTGCTCTAGGCGATGGCGTCGTTTGAATTTTTATCGTATGGGCGTTAAAGATTTTGTCTGGTTTTCCAAAAAGCATTTCCAGAACTGCAAGTATGCGAGGAACACAGCTTGGGCTATACATCATACTCTGCACTGCTTCTTTGGCCTTGTCTTTCAGCACCTTCTGCAGCCGCAACAAATTTTCCTCGTCAGAGAAACCACATAGCTCCGTTGTCCTATTGAAGTTACAGATGAATAATGGCCACTCCTCTGGATTTCCACTAAAGGTTTGCAAATCCTTTAAAATGGAGTGACGTGCTGCGATTTGTTTGCTGGTAACCTTTTTCATAGACGACCGGTGTTCAATGGGGGTGGTTGAGCTTTTGTGACGTTGATAATCACACAATGACGACTTCCGATGGATGTTGGCTGTTTCTGCTCTTTGTTGGTCGAGACCGTTAGTTGGAAGAGATGAGCATGCAGTTAAAGCAGGCGCATGAGCCTGAGCTTGTGTAGACATGGTTATTGGTTGATACCAAGGGTTAGAGGACAATTGTAACGGTCGAGGTTGTGGTGGCAGTTGTGAATCCACGTTTGCTCCCGGCCACGTGTGACTTAGGTTTAAGCCATGACCTTTAGGGTCCAACGATACGGCAACCGCTTTGCATTCTCCTTGTTTGGGTATCTCAGATGTTCGAGTGTCCTTCAACCAGTCTTCCACTTTGCTGTTCGTATCTGTGGAAATATCATCGTTGTCATCTTCGCTACCAGAAGTATCCTCTGCGATTTCAGACAATATTTGATACTTACGGTTGAGAAATTCCTTTTTTTAACGCCTTTTCTTCTTCCAGCTTACGCAACTCAAATTTTACACGCCTTGCAGACGCTGAGCTCTTGGAAGATTTCGAACTCCCTTTCTTTGAGGTTAGGGATATGGCACGTGCTTCAACAGACTTCTTCGATTTCACAACCTGAGCCTTACCCCCCGCTACGTTGCGTACATTGCTTCCGATGACTGGCGACTCAACATGAAATTGCCTAACTGGATCAAAACTTAATTGTTGTATTGTGTCCTCATGCGGTTGGGACGAACGAAATGTTCGCGCTGCCACAGTCATTAAATTCGGTTCGCGAGTATTGTAAATTGGGCTTTTGGAAGAAGAAACATCGATAAAAACTGACGTACGCTTAGACGATTCTGTAGTTCTACCAGATAGACACGACGTTAACGGTTGAGTTATGCTCTGGTGCACTACAGTAAGTGGATCACAATCCGCTAAGCAAGTGTCTAGCACTGGCTCTCTTGACGATTGTGCAGTTCTCATAACTGGGGGTAGCTGTGCTACTTGTTTAACAATCGGCCCTGTTTTTGTAGAAACCGCGCGTGACGATGTTGAAGGATCACTTCCAATGCCTATA
The DNA here is from genome assembly GCA_914767635.1 of Melanostoma mellinum. Lineage (NCBI taxonomy): Eukaryota > Metazoa > Arthropoda > Insecta > Diptera > Syrphidae > Melanostoma > Melanostoma mellinum. The sequence goes on from OU612058.1 coordinate 109,855,767, forward strand.
GTTTCCATCAACATAGTCGTAGCGATGTGCAATGAAGTCGGCGTGGAATGCCCCTTTGGTAGCTGTGCAGCACTAGCGCAGACCTCGCAAGTAAATTCCTGGTCAGCTATAAAGCTGTCGACGCCAACGCATCTGTAGTGGAACCAGTTTTCACACACATCGCACGCTACCATGTTGTCGTCTGCGTCGGCACAACTGCATAGCTGGCAATTAAATTCCCTCGTAGGATGTGGTGATTCCATCGATGTCACTAGACCAGGGTTCTTGCTTTTCATAAAGCGTCAAATAATTTTGTAATGTTCAGAAGACTTTTGTCAACCCTCGCAAATAAATCGACTGTTCAAGTTTATGAAACTAAATAATCTCTTTATTCATTAATAGGTTACAAAATTAGTTCTTCCTTTACCTTTTATAAAAAATTGGTTCTGCTTCTTCTGCTGTTGCTACTTGCTACGATGTTGACGCTTCGGATTCCAGAATAAAAAGGAAAGTTTTTCCGCGTGGTTGACTTCATTTCGTTCATTTTTAGTTTTTCGATAAAATGGTTGACGTTTCTAAATTTCTTCGTTGTTTAATTGGAGTTCTGCATGCGCAACAGACCCAAACGCTCCGACTCGTCGGGTGTTCGAAAGCACATTGCAGGGAAATGGCGGAAGGGGAAGACCTCGTCTTAGGTGGCGCAATCAAGTGCATGAAGACCTCAACCGACTTGGAGTGCGAAACTGGAGAGAGCTCGCCCGAAATCGAAGTCGTTATAGAAGGATGTTGGTTGAGGTCCAGGTTCACCCCTGGTGTAATGCCCACCTAAGTAAGTAAGTTAGTATAACGTCCGTTTCATATAAGTTTGGGAGGTAGTTTAAGGTTAAGAGTTTGATCGTCATTATCAGTTTCAACCCCAAATGCCACTGATGTTGGCATATGATCTGAATATGGTACACTAAGAACCTTGAAATCTGAGAAATGATTTAACCATTTACCTTTCATTAAACAATAGTCAACTACGGAATATCCTTGTTGACCCACAAAAGAAAACTCTCCACAACTAACAGACACGGATGTTCCGTTCGTAATTCGAAAATCGGAAGAATTGCAGAGATCCATGAATTTGATACCTCTTGTGATATAAGTTGTGTCTTTTGAGCGTGGAATTTTTCCATCAAATCGGTTTTCTCTTCATTCATCAATTCCTATTCTTGCGTTTAGATCCCCGATTATCATAACATTGTCATTATTAAAGTGTTAAATGAAGCTGCTGAGTAAATTAAAGTTCTGATCCCAATGATTACCATTTATATGTATAGTATAGAGCGGTATTATGGTGTAGCTTATTGAATCAATCTTTAGTTTCAGAAAAGTAGTTTCATCTTCAACCATAAGCTCACAACTTATATTAGAAAGATTTTTCTTATAGCCGAAAAAGCATCCTCCACTTGCCCTCCCTCTAACGTTTTGCCTTGTTGCAGGAATCCATACGAATTCGAAATTATTGAATTGCTTATTATATAATTGACGTTCATTTTCAACCATAGAAGTTTCATATAAAAAAAGAAAATCATTATTATTGACTAAGTTAGTAAAATCTACAAACAAGTTTTTATTTTTTAAACCTGATATATTATTGCTTAAAATTTTAGATATTTCATTTTTTTTTGTTAAATTAAATTTTGTGCTATAAATTTCAATACTTTGGCAGACGGCGGCACATTTACCCTTTCCAACGTCAGATTGATAAATGGCATTTAAAAGTTGAAAAGTGTTTTTTCCTATAAACAATTTGTCGTCTCTCACCTGAACTTTTGTTTGTGGATTAAATCATTGTATATGGAATCTATAGTACCATCGAAAACAAAAACGGTCGCTCAAAGCCATCTATTGATCCGCCGGCGTACTAACATTCCCCTGTAGTTTCTAGAGCGCCGGCGGATCAATAGATGGCTTTGAGCGATCGTTTTTGTTTTCGATAGTACTATAAATTCCATATACAATGATTAAATTCTGTTAAGCGACGTTTAAACAAAAGCTTATATCTTTTTTGGCCAATTGAGATGGGTAGATCCTTTGATAGAAAGGTGCCAGTGATAAGTAAAGCGTTTGAAGCTTTAAGTGCATCAATTACTTGTTGCTTTGATTCAAGCTTGACTTTAAAGCATTTTATGTTTACGTTTTTTGTGTTAATTTCATTTATTTGCAAGTTATCAGCTGTTATGTAATGAATAATGAATATTTTTCACATGTTCCCTTTCGTTTTGCCCTCCGCGGGTTTTAAACCTCATCATGAGGTTATTCTCGGTTTCTTTCCTTTGCAGATCTTCAATTTGATGCTCTAGTTACTAGAGTCTAGTAGGTCGTACTTTTTTTCTAAGGCTACGGGTTTGGAGGTTAGTATAGCATTTTGCTTTTCGATGTTTTTGTTGGCGGTAGTGAGAACATCGATGTCACTTTTTTTTGCAACATTTTCTATCTTAGCCTCCATAATTGATCCCAGCATTTCAAAGAGTTCTGATTTTGTCATTGAACCGACTAGATCCGTAGCCATGGCAGGCGGTTGTAACTTTTTTGATGAAGGTGTTTGGGGAGAAATTTCTTGTGCTTTTCTTTTGTTGAACATGTAGGGTTGGCATATGCTTTTGAGTCGAGAGGTTAAGTTCACTGAATTTCAAAGAATAATGCAGAAGTTTATTGATACTGTAACGTGAACCCAACATTTTATACCAATTTCCTAATCGAAAAACGTTCAACCGAAAACACAACTGGCAACACTATAATGGAATGGTATAAGTGACAGGCGTTGCTTGTAAGCCAGTGTGTGTGAGTGTAGAGATGCTTGACAGCAAATGTGGAGAACATGTAGAAGTAACTGGAGAGTTCTAGATGGCATGTCATTCGATATAAATAGCCCGCCCGAGGCAACCAGAGGGCAGTTTTGTTTATAGAGTGATAAAGTTAAGAGCAAATACAAGTGATAGTCCAAAGGTCGAGTTGAGTTCAAATAAAGTGTATATCGAAAGTAGATACTGAATAAAGTGGTAGAATTAAATTGAAAGGTAGAGTTTTGTTTTGGCGAACTAAGCGCACGTTACATTGGTGTCAGAAGTGTAAATAAAACTTATTTGACTAGTAAAGTGTAAAAAAAAAAAAAAGTAAAATGAAAAATAATAATTATATACAGTGAAAATGGGTAAGTTGTTAGAAGAGCTCAACTGCATTGAGCTTAAAAGTGAGTTAGGTAAGCGAAATCTTTCTAGAGCGGGATCGAAAAATGAGCTCGTCCTGCGCTTGCGTAACTATTTGGAACAGCAAGGGGAAGACGTAAACACTTTTGTTTTTGAAACAGAAGTGGAAGAAGAGGAAGTAAGTGAAAGTGTAGATTTTTCTAGTATGATGAAACTTTTGTTAGAACAACGAAACGAGCAAAAGAAAGAACAGCAGAATGTTCTCGAACGACTAGAAGTACAACAAAAGAAGCTGGAAGAGCAACGAAATGAGCAAAAGAAGGAACAGCAGAATGTTCTCGAACGACTCGAAGTACAACAAAAGAAGCTGGAAGAGCAACGAAATGAGCAAAAGAAGGAACAGCAGAATGTTCTCGAAAGACTCGAAGTACAACAAAAGAATCTGGAAGAGCAACGAAACGAGCAAAAGAAGGAACAACAGAATATTCTCGAAAGACTTGAGGCGCAGCAGAATGTTTTGGAAGGTCAGAAAAACATTCTAGAAGGTAAATTGGGTAACATTGAGACGAACGCGTTGAAGGTGTGGAGAAACAGCTTTCTGTTGTAGAGAATCGTTTCGAAATCGTAGAAACCCGATGTGATAAACAGTTCTCTGTTCTGACCAAGGAATTGGACCAGATCCGGAAAATAAAAATTCGAGAGTCTGCTGGGGAGTTTGCAAAGAAAAAGGAGATGAAACCCCCAACATTTGATGGACAGTCTTCTTGGCCAGTCTACAAGAGACAATTTGAGGCAGCCGCGACAACAAATGGCTGGGATGACGAAGACAAGTACATTGCACTGACTCTTGCTCTTAGAGGACCAGCAGCTGAATTACTTCAAACAGTTCCAGCTGGTAAGAGCGGCGATTTCAGTTCTCTCGTGGCAGCTATAGATAAACGCTTTGGAGATAGCCACTTGAAAGAAGTCTTCCGAGTCCAACTCAATAACAGAGTCCAGAAAAGGGGTGAAAGTCTACAGCAGCTCCAAGCAGACGTCGAAAGACTGGTTCACCTGGCATACCCGGATGCTGGAGAAGAAATCATCAACCAGCTTGCTGTTGAGTCCTTCGTTCGTGCCATTTCCGATGTACATCTTCAGAGGTCTGTGCGAACTGCTAGAACACTTACTCTTTCCGAAACTTTAGCATTCGCATTGACAATTGAAGCAGCAGAACAGGCTTCTCAGGGAGTACATCGACTTAGAGAGGCCATAATCGAAGAATGCTCGTGCCAAAGAGCTGAAATACAAAAGAACCGGAGCGGACTAGCAAGATGTTGGAACTGCAACAAGACCGGGCACTTGCAGCGTCAATGCCGACTACCACCAAATAAAGCAGGTTGTCAACATTGTGGAAGCAAGAGATCCAACCCAGAGCAAGGTAACAACAACACTAGCGTTGACTATCAGCCCGTTTCCCATCAGGGAAACGAGTAAGAACCAACTTCGAGGGGCAGAGGCTGGTTTCTTGTATCGATGGCCCCAAAACCACCATCCAGGTCTCCCAGACCAAACGAGACAACAAAAGTCTGACTGTGGAGACTACTATTAACGGGAACAAACATGTGGCTACCATTGACACCGGTGCCACAGCATCCATAGTACGTCGAGACCTGGTAAAGATGACGTGGCTTCATAACACCAATAGCTACCGTCTAAGAACCGCAACGGGAGAAGCAGCAAGAGTATATGGAGAAGTGTGTCTCAAGATCCAACTGGCCGATCTAGTGTTTACTCATCAATTCCTGGTGGCAGATATATGTGACGAGTGCATCATTGGAATCGACTTTATGAAACAGCACGGAGTTATTTTGGACATCGGTAATCAGGTTTTGAAGTACCAAAATAAGGAACTTCCAATGACCTATTCGAACGAAAGTACGTCGACACTGAGGACTGTCATCACGGAAGATCTGATTCTGCCTCCTTCTTCTGAAGTGTTCGTTTGGACAAAACTGGAGGGTGAGTTTGGAAGCCTTCGATACCTCATGGTGGAACCAGACCCAGAGTGTTCCTCCCAAAGCGTCATCATTGGGAAAACACTGGTAGCACCGAAAAAAAATGGTCCCCGTACGATTACTAAACACCAGACCGTACGATGTAAAGTTGAAGAAAGGAGAAGTCGTTGGACGTTGCGAATCGGTTGCAGCAATTACGAAGATCACAGACGAAGCTCCGAGAAAAACTATAACTCCGGAGGAGCTCAAAACCATCAGAGCTAAAATACTGAATTCATCCAACCTTGATCACCAACAAACAAGGATGGCTGAAAGTCTCCTACAAGAGTACACTGATATCTTCGCATCGCAAAAGGGGCAATATGGTAGGACACAGTTGGTGCAGCATCGCATCAACACAGGAGATGCAAGACCGATTCGTCAACCCGCAAGACGTCTTCCACTGGCCAAACAAGGTGAGGTTGAGGAAATGATAACAATAATGAAGAAGGACGGTCTTATCGAAAATTCCAAAAGTCCTTGGGCGTCACCAGTGGTGCTAGTGAAAAAGAAAGACGGAAGCACTCGTTTTTGTGTGGACTACCGAAGGCTGAATGATGTGACTAAGAAGGACAGCTATCCCCTGCCCAGAATCAGTGATACCCTGGATGCCATGGAGGGAGCCCAGTGGTTCTCGACGCTGGACTTGAAGAGTGGATATTGGCAAGTTGACATCCAACCTGAAGATCGGGAAAAGACGGCATTTTCTACAGGTAATGGGCTCTGGCAGTTTAAGGTTATGCCGTTCGGGCTATGCAACGCTCCGGCAACATTCGAGCGTTTGATGGAGTGCGTTCTTCAAGGACTGACGTGGAAAGCTTGCCTAGTCTACTTGGACGATGTCATTGTTTACGGGAAAACATTTGACCAACATTTTAAGAACCTTAAAGCCGTGTTTCAGAGACTTCGAGAGGCTAACCTTAAACTGAATCCAGAAAAATGTGCACTTTTCAAAACCGAAGTCAAGTATTTGGGACACATCATCTCATCCCAAGGAGTAAAGACTGATCCTGAAAAAGTTGACTCCGTCAAAAATTGGCCAACACCACAGGACAAACATCAACTCCGAAGCTTTCTTGGTCTTGCCACATATTACCGACGTTTTGTTAAGAACTTTGCTGGAGTTGCAAAGAGTTTACATCAGCTCACCGAAAAAGGGAAGCAGTTTAAATGTACAGGTGAGTGCGAGAAATCTTTCCAGGAACTCAAATACCGCCTCTGCAACGCTCCAGTGCTGGCACATCCAACACCTGGCAAAACGTTCATCATCGACGCTGATCCAAGCAACGTTGGAATCGGGGCGGTACTATCCCAAGTGCATGATGGCGAAGAGAAAGTGGTGGCATACTACAGCAAGGTCCTATCGAAACCCGAAAGAAACTACTGCGTGACCAGAAGGGAACTGCTAGCTCTTATCTTGGCAACAAAGCACCTACATAAGTACATCTATGGACAGAAATTCCTTCTGCGGACAGACCACGGTGCTCTGAGCTGGCTGTTGAACTTCAAAAATCCAGAAGGTCAAGTCGCAAGGTGGATAGAAAGATTGCAGACCTATGACTACCAGATTCAACACCGCAGAGGAAAGTTGCACTCAAACGCCGACGCATTATCCCGAAGACCTTGCAAAGTGGATTGCAAGCATTGTAGGCGGCAAGAAGAAAAAGGAAATATTACCGCTCAGCGACTAAGAGCTGACCCAATTAGCGGATGGAGCAATGAGGAAGTGAGGACTGCTCAACAGGAGGATCCAGATATCGAACCCATTCTCGCATGGAAAGAAAATGAAGAGAAACCTGAATGGGGAGACATTTCTGATAGGAGTCCAGTTCTCAAAGCCTATTGGGCACAGTGGGACTCATTATATGTGCAAGAAGGTGTCCTCAGGCGAAGATGGGAGTCCGCTGACGGTAAGTCATATGTGATGCAGCTGATCGTACCGCAATCGAAAGTCAGTGAAGTTCTTCGGGAGATGCACGACGGACCTTCTGGAGGCCACCTGGTAGTAAACAAAACACTGGAGAAGGTGCGACATCGGTTCTACTGTTTACATGCTAGAGATCACGTGGAGAAGTGGTGCCGAACATGTGACAAGTGTGCAGCAACCAAAGGACCGGGTAGGAAGATTCAAGGTAAAATGCATCAGTACAACATTGGATCGCCTTTTGAGAGGATTGCAGTAGATGTGGCTGGGCCTTTTCCAGAGACCAACGCTGGAAACAAGTACATTCTGGTTGTAATGGACTATTTTAGCAAGTGGCCTGAGGCGTATGTCATCCCAAATCAAGAGGCTAAAACGGTGGTCGACCAGATTGTGTTTAACTGGGTGAGTAGGTTTGGCGTGCCTATGGAACTCCATTCCGATCAAGGGAGAAACTTTGATTCAAACATCTTCCAAGGAGTGTGCGAACTACTTGGCATTAAGAAAACGAGAACCACACCGCTTCATCCACAATCTGATGGGATGGTTGAAAGATTCAACCGGACCTTGAAAGAACACCTCACCAAGGTCGTAGGCGACTACCAAAGAGACTGGGATAGGCACGTACCGCTATTCCTGATGGCCTATAGAAGTGCAGTACATAGATCGACAGGACAAACACCATCTGACATCCTGTTCGGGAAAACCATGCGGCTGCCCAGCGAACTTAAATTTGGATGCCCCACAGAGGAGCCACGGGACACAAACGAGTATGTGGACGACCTCAAGGAGAGACTCGCTGACATCCATAAAAGAACAAGGGAACGGATGAAAACCTACAGCGACCGGATGAAGACACGGTACGACACAAAAGCGACAACATCAGGATTCCAAGCAGGAGATCGTGTATGGCTTTATAATCCTCATCGTCAAAAGGGATTGTCACCGAAACTTCAGCAAAACTGGGAAGGTCCTTATACTGTTGTCACGAGGATAAATGACGTGGTTTACCGCATCCAAAGAGGACTAAGAGGCAAGTTAAAAGTAGTTCATTGTGACAGGCTGCATCGATATAGTGGCGAGGCTGCAGATGGAATTATTCGGGACGAACAATCCTAAGGAGGGGGCAGTGTAACGTGAACCCAACATTTTATACCAATTTCCTAATCGAAAAACGTTCAACCGAAAACACAACTGGCAACACTTTAATGGAATGGTATAAATGACAGGCGTTGCTTGTAAGCCAGTGTGTGTGAGTGTAGAGATGCTTGACAGCAAATGTGGAGAACATGTAGAAGTAACTGGAGAGTTCTAGATGGCATGTCATTCGATATAAATAGCCCGCCCGAGGCAACCAGAGGGCAGTTTTGTTTATAGAGTGATAAAGTTAAGAGCAAATACAAGTGATAGTCCAAAAGTCGAGTTGAGTTCGAATAAAGTGAATATCGAAAGTAGATACTGAATAAAGTGGTAGAATTAAATTGAAAGGTAGAGTTTTATTTTGGCGAACTAAGCGCACGTTACAATACTATAAAACTCACTTGTTATTGACGAGTAACTGATGGGTTATGTATAAACGCAAGTTCAAATGTTTTTTTTTGATTTTCGACCAAATATAATACAACAACAAAAACAACAAAATCGTTAGAGCGTGGCCTAGCCGTCTGCCCGATTGACATCATTTTAAAATAAATTCATATGTAATGTATCATATATGATTATATTAGTTTGATTGGAAAACAAGTTTAAGAATTTCTATAACTATAGTAGATTTTGTTTTTTACTTTTTTTTTAATTAAAAGGCTTCGATTATTATTTGATTCCGATAAGACATCGCAGTTTGGTAGTAATTCTATAATTCTGTGACATTAGTTTCGCAGTTGAGAATTGTGAGTACATTTTCCTCCGATTTATAGCTGCTGTTGAGAAAAACTCTTCTAATTTCGTATGAAATTGGACATTTACCGATAAAATGGATGACATCCTCCCGTTCTCTTAAGTTGCATAAGCTTCAGAAGATAGGTAGATCATCCCGATGAGGAATATAGTTCAATGTAATTAACTCTCCTCGCATTTTGGAAATTGTTGAAATTAGGTCTTGTTTGTTTTCGATTTTGAAGTAGTTCTATTTGCATAGATTATAATTAAGACGGCTGTAAATAGATCTATGTACGGAGGATAAAGCTTCGTGCATAAAACCTGCTCGGTTATTGTTCATCCACCTTCAACACAAGATTTAACAGATCTTCTTTCAGATACTTTTCATTTTCTTCAAGAAATCTTAAATTCATTCTTTATTGCATCCAAAGCTAAAACTTTGGGCAGCCTTTCGTCTGGCATATCAAGCACCTTTAAAATGTATTCTACATGATACTTCAGGAATTTTGTGAATAGAGGTGAAAGTCCTGTCTCAATATTGATCATATAGTTGGGGCTGTTTTTGGGTAGGCGAAAGCATTTTTTAATGAAGTACCTTTGTAATTTTTCAACAGTTTCATACTTTTCTCCTCCCACACTTGTGAAGCATACAACAATATTGATTCCGCAACCGCAACAAAAACTTTGTATATGACACTATGCGATATTGATTTATTTAAAAAACATTTTTTCCATGTAGCGTTAATTAGGCTTTTCGCTATGACGAGTTTATTTTTAAGGTGAGGTTCCATACTTAAACTGCTAGAAATAGTAACTCCAAGATACTTACAAGTTTTCACGACTTCTATAAGCTCTCTATTGAAGTACCATTTATCGTTCCTCGGAGTTCGATCCAACCCTTTTTGAAAAACCATTACCTTAGATTTGGACAAGTTTACCCTTAAATTCCATAGTTGGCAATATGATTGCAGACAGTTTTTCATCAATTGCAATGTTTGGAGTAAGTGAGAAAACATTACCACATCTTCGGCAAATAAAAGCGCTTTGATGTTAATGCCAGAAATTTCGATTCCACCTGGAAGGAAGTCTACAAGGTCATTTATGAACAAATTGAAGAGACTTAGGCTAAGACTGCATCCCTGCTTAACTCCCATTTGTGTCTCTAACCATTCCGATTCCGAAGTTTCTGATCCGTTACAAATAGCTGATTGATTTGCATTGTATATGTTTTCGAGCACTTTTCCAAATTTTTCTGTCATTCCAACGTTGTAGAGTTTGTAGAATAATGCTCTACGATCCACTGTATCGTAGGCTACTTTGAAGTCGACGAAAAAAGCGTACAATTTCTTCTTTTGGTCGACCAAGTTTTTGGCAAATGGCAATGCTTTGTAAGATGAAGATATTGTCCGTGGTCGAATAACCCCTTCTAAATCCTGCTTGAAATTCACCCAGTAGCTTTCTGTTTTGTATCCAACTCGTCAGCCGCTCATTCAAAATTGTGGTAAATACTTTACAAAATGCATTAAGAAAGGAGATTCCACGATAATTGCTTGGATCTGTTATAGATAGATAGATAGATAGATAATGTTTTTCATTTCAATAAGTTTTTTACAAAATTAATACAATATAAAGAACATGGCTGTGCTGCCGTCTGCCTGAATGACATATTCTTTTTTTGAACAAAGATTTAATAATTTTAAGAAAATTAATATAATTATAGCCAAAATGGTTATGATTGCAAATGCAATTTTAAATAGAACCTGATACTAAAATTTCGAATCCGTTTAATAATTTTTTTGGTTGAATTTATAGTGTACAATACAACAGCTTTTTATTCATTATTTATTTAATTTTTTCGTTTCTTAACGTTTTTAAATTTTTACCATAAATTTTTAAATAAGGTTATTTTTTCAATTTTGAAGTGATTTGAAACACAAAAATAAATTACTGTAACGTGCGCTTAGTTCGAAAAATAAAACTTCACTTTTCAATTTAATTCTACCACTTTATTCAGTATCTACTTTCGATATACACTTTATTTGAACTCAACTCGACTTTTGGACTATCACTTGTATTTACTCTTAACTTTATCACTCTATAAACAAGACTGCCCTCTGGTTGCCTCGGGCGGGCTATTTATATCGAATGACATGCCATCTAGAACTCTCCAGTAGCTTCTACATTGTCTCCACATTTGCTGTCTACTTTCTGTCTGTCTGTCTCTCTATACACTCACACACACTGGCTCACAAGCAACGCCTGTCATTTATACCATTCCATTAAAGTGTTGCCAGTTGTGTTTTCGGTTGAACGTTTTTCGATTAGGAAATTGGTATAAAATGTTGGGTTCACGTTACACTGCCCCCTCCTTAGGATTGTTCGTCCCGAATAATTCCATCTGCAGCCTCGCCACTATATCGATGCAGCCTGTCACAATGAACTACTTTTAACTTGCCTCTTAGTCCTCTTTGGATGCGGTAAACCACGTCGTTAATCCTCGTGACTACAGTATAAGGACCTTCCCAGTTTTTTGCTGAAGTTTCGGTGACAATCCCTTTTGACGATGAGGATTATAAAGCCACACACGATCTCCTGCTTGGAATCCTGACGTTGTCGCTTTTGTGTCGTACCGTGTCTTCATCCGGTCGCTGTAGGCTTTCATCCGTTCCCTTGTTCTTTTATGGATGTCAGCGAGTCTCTCCTTGAGGTCGTCCACATACTCGTTTGTGTCCTGTGGCTCCTCTGTGGGGCATCCAAATTTAAGTTCGCTGGGCAGCCGCATGGTTTTCCCGAACAGGATGTCAGATGGTGTTTGTCCTGTCGAGCTATGTACTGCACTTCTATAGGCCATCAGGAATAGCGGTACGTGCCTATCCCAGTCTCTTTGGTAGTCGCCTACGACCTTGGTGAGGTGTTCTTTCAAGGTCCGGTTGAATCTTTCAACCATCCCATCAGATTGTGGATGAAGTGGTGTGGTTCTCGTCTTCTTAATGCCAAGTAGTCCGCACACTCCTTGGAAGATGTTTGACTCAAAGTTCCTCCCTTGGTCGGAATGGAGTTCCATAGGCACGCCAAACCTACTAACCCAGTTAAACACAATCTGGTCGACCACCGTTTTGGCTTCTTGATTTGGGATGGCATACGCCTCAGGCCACTTGCTAAAATAGTCCATTACAACCAGAATGTATTTGTTTCCAGCGTTGGTCTCTGGAAAAGGCCCAGCCACATCTACTGCAATCCTCTCAAAAGGCGATCCAACGTTGTACTGATGCATCTTACCTTGAATCTTCCTACCAGGTCCTTTGGTTGCAGCACACTTGTCACATGTTCGGCACCACTTCTCCACGTCATCTCTAGCATGTAACCAGTAGAACCGATGTCGCACCTTCTCCAGTGTTTTGTTTACCCCCAGGTGGCCTCCAGAAGGTCCGTCGTGCATCTCCTGAAGAACTTCACTGACTTTCGATTGCGGTACGATCAGCTGCATCACATATGACCTACCGTCAGCGGATTCCCATCTTCGCCTGAGGACACCTTCTTGCACATATAGTGAGTCCCACTGTGCCCAATAGGCTATGAGAACTGGACTCCTGTCAGAAATGTCTCCCCATTCCGGTTTCTCTTCATTTTCTTTCCATGCGAGAATGGGTTCGATATCTGGATCTTCCTGTTGAGCAGTCCTCACTTCCTCATTGCTCCATCCGCTTATGGGGTCAGCTCTTAGTCGCTGAGCGGTAATGATTTCTTTGTCTTCTTGCCGCTTGCAATGCTTGCAATCCACTTTGCAAGGTCTTCGTGATAATGCATCGGCGTTTGAGTGCAGCTTTCCTCTGCGGTGTTGGATCTGGTAGTCATAGGTCTGCAATCCTTCTATCCACCTTGCGACTTGACCTTCTGGATTTTTGAAGTTCAACAGCCAGCTCAGAGCACCGTGGTCTGTCCGCAGAAGGAATTTCTGTCCATAGATGTACTTATGGAAGTGCTTTGTTGCCAAGATAAGAGCTAGCAGTTCCCTTCTGGTCACGCAGTAGTTCCTTTCGGGTTTCGATAGGACCTTGCTGTAGTATGCCACCACTTTCTCTTCGCCATCATGCACTTGGGATAGTACCGCCCCGATTCCAACGTTGCTTGCATCTGCGTCGACGATGAATGTTTTGCCAGGTGTTGGATGTGCCAGCACTGGAGCGTTACAGAGGCGGTATTTGAGTTCCTGGAAAGATTTCTCACACTCACCTGACCATTTAAACTGCTTCCCCTTTTCGGTGAGCTGATGCAAACTCTTTGCAACTCCAGCGAAGTTCTTAACGAAACGTCGGTAATATGTGGCAAGTCCCAGAAAGCTTCGGAGTTGATGTTTGTCCTGTGGTGTTGGCCAATTTTTGACGGAGTCAACTTTTCCAGGATCAGTCTTTACTCCTTGGGATGAGATGATGTGTCCCAAATACTTGACTTCGGTTTTGAAAAGTGCACATTTTTCTGGATTCAGTTTAAGGTTAGCCTCTCGAAGTCTCTGAAACACGGCTTTAAGGTTCTTACAATGTTGGTCAAATGTTTTCCCGTAAACAATGACATCGTCCAAGTAGACTAAGCAAGCTTTCCACGTCAGTCCTTGAAGAACGCACTCCATCAAACGCTCGAATGTTGCCGGAGCGTTACATAACCCAAACGGCATAACTTTAAACTGCCAGAGCCCATTACCTGTAGAAAACGCCGTCTTTTCCCGATCATCAGGGTGGATGTCAACTTGCCAATATCCGCTCTTCAAGTCCAGCGTCGAGAACCACTGCGCTCCCTCCATGGCATCCAGGGTATCACTGATTCTGGGCAGGGGATAGCTGTCCTTCTTAGTTACATCATTCAGCCTTCGGTAGTCCACACAAAAACGAGTGCTTCCGTCTTTCTTTTTCACTAGCACCACTGGTGACGCCCAAGGACTTTTGGAATTTTCGATAAGACCGTCCTTTTTCATTGCTGTTATCATTTCCTCAACCTCACCTTGTTTGGCCAGTGGAAGACGTCTTGCAGGTTGACGAATCGGTCTTGCATCTCCTGTGTTGATGCGATGCTGCACCAACTGTGTCCTACCATATTGCCCCTTTTGCGATGCGAAGATATCAGTGTACTCTTGTAGGAGACTTTCAGCCATCCTTGTTTGTTGGTGATCAAGGTTGGATGAATTCAGTATTTTAGCTCTGATGGTTTCGAGCTCCTCCGGAGTTATAGGTTTTCTCGGAGCTTCGTCTGCGATCTTCGTAATTGCTGCAACCGATTCGCAACGTCCAACGACTTCTCCTTTCTTCAACCTTACATCGTACGGTCTGGTGTTTAGTAATCGTACGGGGACCATTTTGTTCTTCGGTGCTACCAGTGTTTTCCCAATGATGACGCTTTGGGAGGAACACTCTGGGTCTGGTTCCACCATGAGGTATCGAAGGCTTCCAAACTCACCTTCGAGTTTTGTCCAAACGAACACTTCAGAAGAAGGAGGCAGAATAAGATCTTCCCTGATGACAGTTCTCAGTGTCGACGTACTTTCGTTCGAATAAGTCATTGGAAGTTCCTTATTTTGGTACTTCAAAACCTGATTACCGATGTCCAAAATAACTCCGTGCTGTTTCATAAAGTCGATTCCAATGATGCACTCGTCACATATATCTGCCACCAGGAATTGATGAGTAAACACTAGGTTGGCCAGTCGGATCTTAAGACACACTTCTCCATATACTCTTGCTGCTTCTTCCGTTGCGGTTCTTAGACGGTAGCTATTGGTGTTATGAAGCCACGTCGTCTTTACCAGGTCTCGACGTACTATGGAGGCTGTGGCACCGGTGTCGATGGTAGCCACATGTTTGTTCCCGTTAATAGTAGTCTCCACAGTCAGACTTTTGTTGTCTCGTTTGGTCTGAGAGACCCGGATGGTGGTTCTGGGGCCATCGATACAAGAAACCAGCCTCTGCCCCTCGAAGTTGGTTCTTACTCGTTTCCCTGATGGGAAACGGGCTGATAGGCAACGCTGGTGTTGTTATTACCTTGCTCTGGGTTGGATCTCTTGCTTCCACAATGTTGACAACTGGCTTTGTTTGGTGGTAGTCGGCATTGACGCTGTAAGTGCCCGGTCTTGTTGCAGTTCCAACATCTTGCTAGTCCGCTCCGGTTCTTTTGTATTTCAGCTCTTTGGCACGAGCATTCTTCGAGTATGGCCTCTCTAAGTCGATGTACTCCCTGAGAAGCCTGTTCTGCTGCTTCAATTGTCAATGCGAATGCTAAAGTTTCGGAAAGAGTACGTGTTCTAGCAGTTCGCACAGACCTCTGAAGATGTATATCAGCAATGGCACGAACGAAGGACTCAACAGCGAGCTGGTTAATGATTTCTTCTCCAGCATCCGGGTATGCCAGGTGAACCAGTCTTTCGACGTCTGCTTGGAGCTGCTGTAGACTTTCACCCCTTTTCTGGACTCTGTTATTGAGTTGGACTCGGAAGACTTCTTTCAAGTGGCTATCTCCAAAGCGTTTATCTATAGCTGCCACGAGAGAACTGAAATCGCCGCTCTTACCAGCTGGAACTGTTTGAAGTAGTTCAGCTGCTGGTCCTCTTAGAGCAAGAGTCAGTGCAATGTACTTGTCTTCGTCATCCCAGCCATTTGTTGTCGCGGCTGCCTCAAATTGTCTCTTGTAGACTGGCCAAGAAGACTGTCCATCAAATGTTGGGGGTTTCATCTCCTTTTTCCTTGCAAACTCTCCAGCAGATTCTCGAATTTTTATTTTCCGGATCTGGTCTAATTCCTTGGACAGAAGAGAGAACTGGTTATCGCATCGGCTTTCCAAACGATTCTCTACAACAGAAAGCTGTTTTTCCACACCTTCAACTCGTTCGTCAAGGGCACATACATTTTTCTCAATGTTGCCCAATTTGCCTTCTAGAATGTTTTTCTGGCCTTCCAAAACATTCTGTTGCGCCTCGAGTCTTTCGAGAATGTTCTGTTGTTCTTTCTTTTGTTCGTTTCGTTGTTCTTCAATCAGCTTCTTTTGCTCGTTTCGTTGCTCTTCCAGATTCTTTTGTTGTACTTCGAGTCGTTCGAGAACATTCTGTTGTTCCTTCTTTTGCTCGTTTCGTTGTGCTTCAAGTTGTTCGAGAACATTCTGCTGTTCCTTCTTTTGCTCGTTTCGTTGTTCTAACAAAAGTTTCATCATACTAGAAAAATCTACATTTTCACTTACTTCCTCTTCTTCCACTTCTGTTTCAAAAACAAAAGTGTTCACGTCTTCCCCTTGCTGTTCCAAATAGTTACGCAAGCGCAGGACGAGCTCATTTTTCGATCCCGCTCTAGAAAGATTTCGCTGACCTAACTCACTTTTAAGCTCAATGCAAGTGAGCTCTTCTAACAACTTACCCATTTTCACTGTATATAATTATTATTTTCTTTTTACTTTTTTTTTTTTTTTTACACTTTACTAGTCAAATAAGTTTTATTTACACTTCTGACACCAATGTAACGTGCGCTTAGTTCGAAAAATAAAACTTCACTTTTCAATTTAATTCTACCACTTTATTCAGTATCTACTTTCGATATACACTTTATTTGAACTCAACTCGACTTTTGGACTATCACTTGTATTTACTCTTAACTTTATCACTCTATAAACAAGACTGCCCTCTGGTTGCCTCGGGCGGGCTATTTATATCGAATGACATGCCATCTAGAACTCTCCAGTAGCTTCTACATTGTCTCCACATTTGCTGTCTACTTTCTGTCTGTCTGTCTCTCTATACACTCACACACACTGGCTTACAAGCAACGCCTGTCATTTATACCATTCCATTAAAGTGTTGCCAGTTGTGTTTTCGGTTGAACGTTTTTCGATTAGGAAATTGGTATAAAATGTTGGGTTCACGTTACATTACTTTAAGGATAATTTGTTAAATTTGTTTTGGATAAGATTTAAATTAGATTTATTTATTCAATTTTGCAATGATTTGAAACATAAAACAGGCAATTTTGGAATGATTTGAAACATAAAGAATAAGAAAATATTTTAGTAAACTACTCTAACTGGTGGAAAGTGAAGTGTTAAAAGCTGTTAAGGTATAACAAAGCATGCTTACAATATTTAAAAAGTTTGAGCCATCCACCGGATCCGTTCAATATATCAATAAGATGGCTTAAGGATATATAGCTTCTTTCGAAGTATAGTCGGCGAATTTCTTGAAGGATTGGGCAAACTGCTATGAAATGGTAACTATCTTCAAGCTCTCTTCTATTACAAAGACGACTAGCTCTAAAAATGGTACCTATAGCTTCTACGGAAAGATCCTTGCAAAAATAGTTAGCTTCTGTTGAGAGATTATGATTTAAGCTTTTGTAAATATTTCTGCTCTCTGACGAAGCCGCTCTGTTTATATTTTGAATGTATATATTTTCATCGATCTTAGCAATTATAAGTCATCGAAAAAAAGCATGCCAGTCATCTACGTTGTTTTCGTTGAGAGTGAAACTTGCGTTGTGAGATAAAGCTAGTAGATTCAGTTCCTTAAAGGGCGTAGTATTCGTTTGAAGTAGCCATCTCAAAAATGCTTTGTGGAGACCATTTTCTCTCCTCATAACTTTGATTAGATAATCTGTATGAACCTTTAAATTTTGGATACAAATTGGTGTTATACCGGATTCCACATGAATAGCATATGTAGGTGTTGCATTAGGTAACCGAAACAGTCTTTTGAAAAAATACCTTTGAACTTTTTCGAAGTCCTCGAATTGTGCATAGCCAAAGACTTGTGCACCATAACACATGCATGTATTCACTGTTGCATTGAAGACCCGGTATTTTGATGAAACATCAATATCTTGGTTATTAAAAAAAGATGGCCACATCATGTTTAGGGCCAACTTGGCTTCATTACTTTTTTCTTTGGCATGCTTGCTGAAATTCGAGTGGGCAGTGAACAGAACTCCTAGATATTTGAATTGGCTAACAACTTCTATTTGCTCACGGTTTCGATTCCAGTTTTCTTCAGCAAGTCTTCTTCGTTTTCTTGGTTTAAATATCATTACTTTAGTTTTGCAGGTATTGATTTGCAAACCCCAAGCTTCGCAATATTCATAAAGTCGGTTGATTTGCAACTGTAAAGTGAATGGAGAATCTGTTAACAAGACTAGGTCATCAGCGTAGACAAGAACTTTGACAAGAATTCCCGCAAAGATTACACCTCCCGGAAGAATATCGCAAACTGCATCGATAAATAAAGCGAATAAAATTGGACTGAGAATGCAACCCTGAGGAACTCCTGCGGACGTTTCAAACCACTTCAAAATACCTATTCCATCCCAAACAGCTGCACTTGTTGAAGTCAAGAAATTAGAATAGAGAAGCAGAAACTTTCGAGAGACACCAAGAGATGCCAACTTGTATATCAATGCTTGTCTATTAACCGTGTCGAAAGCGGCTTTGAAGTCCACAAAACAGCAATAAAGTTTTTTATTTCTATCATTGTGTTTGTTTGCAATGTGCGCAAAAATGTGATCTAAAGTAGAGAAGGCTGCTCGAAACCCGGCCTGGAATATGCTTAAACGATTATTGTTCCCAATCACTTCGTGAGTCTCATATAAAGAATAGAAGCAAAAATTTTTCCTACTGAGTTGAGAATCGAGATACCACGGTAGTTTCCGGGAAGAGTTGCATTTCCTTTCTTAAAAATAGCAAAAATTATCGCTTTATTAAAAGTACAAGGAACATAAGCTTCATTAGAAACCCGATTGAAGAATTCGACAATATAGGATTTGAACTGTGTAGTACAGTTCTTATAAAATTCCATTGGAATACCATCGAATCCCAGTGCTTAGTTATTTTTCATGTTAAGGAGCACTGTTTCTAATTCATTCGAGGTGACTTCAGTGTCAAGCTCTGGTACGATTTTATTTGGACACGCATAGCTAAAAAGCTGAAGGTTCTCATCCGTTCTTAAAAGTGTTTTGAAATGATTTGCTAATGCATCTAATTGAAGCGAGTTAGTATTATTGTTGGCTCTAAAGAGTCCTCCTAGTTCTCGTACGTTAGTCCAAAATAACTTTGAATTTTTGCAGCTGACCAATCTTAACGCCATGCTTTTGAGGTAGCAGGTTTTTTTGGAGGAGCAAAGTAGTTTGTACCTACTGTTTATTAGTGCGGAGATATAATTGCTTAAAAAAAATTGAGTGTGTAGACCTAAACGAATTTAAATACACAAAAGATTTATTCTTTAGTTTGAAACAATCCTTATCAAACCATTTATTAAAGGGTATAAAACCTTTCTTATTGGAAACAGCAAAAGGGGCTGAGAACTTGATTGTTTCAGTTATGTTTGTTAAAATTTCCTCGATAAGATTTGTTGATTGAGGAGGGAGTAGGTGAATGTGGTAGTTCAATAAAGATTGAAAATTAAGTTTTTTATTCTCGATCCATTTAATCTTTTGAAAACTATTCGGAGACCTTGGCGGTCTTACATATGAAAGACTAGCTGTAACTAAAATTGGTAAGTGAGCAGAAAAATTTGCTGCTAGGACTTCAAAATCAACAACCGAGTCCAACCATTTGCCGGACACAGCACATAGATCAATAACCGACTGACCTTGGCTACTAATAAACGTTAGCTCACCACCATTATCACCTTTAGACACACCATTAAGTACAAACAAACCGAAATTTTCTAGAAGCTCTATCAAGTTTCTTGGAAACACCATTTTTAGAGTTTCGAATTACATTACAGGTTATTTGATATTGAGAGTAAAATGAGTTTGGGTTCTGATAGCTGCCAATCCTCGCATCTAGGTCGCCAATAAGCAAAACATTTTCGAAAGAGTTATTATATAAGAAATAATTGTAAAGGCTGTCAAACTCATTTCCCCAGTTATTACAATTTAAATACAATGGAATAGTAAAATAATTAGTTAAATTGCTAGAAATTTGTATAATAATTTTGTTTTCAACCCGCTTAAATTTCACAAAGCTTCCCACACTACTTAATTTGATGCCGCATAAGACGCCACCGCTAGCTCTACCAAATAAGTTATTTCTTGTAGCAGGGATGCACATTAACTTATAATCTTTAAAAAATTTTGTATAGTTTTGTTCATTACGTTCCTCTACAAATGTTTCTTAAAGAATAATGATATCATTAAGAACAAAGTTTAAAAAATCTGGAGAAAGAAGTTTAGTTTTGAGACCTGTGATGTTATATGAAAATATTTTTAAACTAGAAATATTAGTGTTTTGGCAGACAGCAGGAGCACCCTATAATTTAACATTTGAAAAATGATTTGATATATGGCCAACAGATGGCGATGCAACTGGTAGAGAGATGAACGAAATTGACGTTGCAACTACATCCATTCCCACGCTGCGCTGCAGTCGGCAAAGTGTTCAATTGCACTTTCTCCAAACAGTTGTTAAACAAACGTCATTTCATTCGTTGATTTGACAACCAAGCAGCGTGAAAGTTTGTAAACAAACATTTTTTGGTTGATCTCTAACTTGTCGCCCTTTATTATTATTTTGGCAGTCGGGTTTTTTTCAAGAAGTTTGTTTTTGTACAAGAGAGATTGTTCGCGGCTCACTCTGATTCCAGAACCCCTCAGTTGGCTTGAAGAAGCTTTAATTTTATCCGCAACCTCAGCGGAGTTAAGTTCCAGTATGACTGTTCCTCGTTTTGTGTTTGTGTTTAAAATTTCTCGAGTTTTCTTAAATGGCATTTTTTCGCCTTCTTTTAACTTGAGCAACCACTTGCAAGTCTGTGTAGCGAAATCAACTGCATTGGTTACTCCATCTAAACGAAGATGAACAACAGTTGAATTTTCGTTTGATTTTCGTGAAATTAGTTCGAGCTGAGTTTCTAATAGCTCACATTTTTCCGTCATCAAAATCAATTTGCTATTCAACTCGGAGTTTGTGATTTTAAGTGAAGTGAAGTGGATCTGTTATATTACCCTTCTTATGTATAGGAAAAACAATGCATTTTTTGAACTGCACTGGTGATTCACCTTGCAACGAAATTGACCTATGCCCCTCTCTTCCCTAGTAGACCACCGTTACAACCCCACGGCTACAGGCACATGAGGCTGATCCGGGCAGCAGGAAATAGAGGGCATGCACTGGACTGTCGTTACGAATTCATGCCGTTAGATTTCGTAAAATAAAAGGGACCGATGTCCTTTGGGAAGATGTGTTGGGCCAGTAGAGGTAGGTTCCAGTTGTTGTTGGACCTGGGAGGATTTTCCCACCCGCGTATCCATGTGGGATACTACCATGGCTACCATTACCTCCATAGCTGTGTGGTAGCCCCTACTTCCAAAAAAAAATTACCTATCGCCCAGTCCTGTAACCACCAGCTTACCTCGTTCTAATTACGCTTAGCTTCTCATTATTCCTTTTTTTTTCAAATGAAATCCTTAATTAAAAACGTTATAAAAATTTTTTTATTTGGCTTCAGATAATTATTATTTCATGAATTTTATATAATATTCCATAAAAAAAAAAAACCCAAATATTTAAATTATCCCTAGGTGGCAATCATATTTATTTCTATTATTTATGACTAGGTGGCAACCATAATCCCATAACCTCAGGTAATATCTATATTAAATTTGTTTTCAATTAATCTCTTTTGACCATTTATATTTTTTTTTCACAGAGGGCAACCCCTTTCTATAGGTAAGTCTATCTAATCACTTGATATATTTCAAGATTATTAAAACTTACATTTTTTTCTTTTTTTTTCAGATGGCAACTCTTTTTTGCTACTAGGTACGTAATTATATTTTCGGTTATTCTCACTTTCAAATATTTATCAGGTAACTTTTTATCTTTTTTTTTTTAAGGAAACAGAAGCGTAATAAAAGCCAACAAGAAAAAAATAAACATTAAAAGGAAATGGTATTTATATAAAAGTACAAAGGTAATAATAAAAGATTTTTAAGGGTACTCATACTCACCCAGCTTTTCCTTCAAAGTAGTGCACCACGTTGTAAGTTTAGCGCTTCTAAAGAAATAAAATTTGGTATATGATTTTTTTCCCCTTTTTTCCCTTTACTTTTTTCTGGATTATTATTAGGCTCTTTAATTTTTATAGGGATACACACTGTACTATCTTTCTTCCTCTTCCCCTTTTTTTATAACCTTTTTTTTTTTTTTATTCCGAAAAAAAAAACTACGCACCTTGGACATTTTTATTTGGGTAAGTGTAAGCTACTGGGGCTATACTGTTTGCCCGTATTAATTTTTCCATTAATTAATATTTACATTTCCTTTTTTTTGCTTAATTCTATCACACGTAACGAAACGATTTCACTCACACCAAAAATTGAACACTGTGGTAGACCGGGGGGGGGGGGGGGGATATGAATATCTGGGAAGGGATATAAACACTGGGACACTTTTTTTTTGAGGATGTTGTTTTAGATGATGTTGCTGATGATGGTGATGCTGATGATGATGATGTTGAAGAGATGATGTTGAGGAGATGCGGATGATGAGGTAAGTGAAGGGAGGAATAGTCTGATTTCCCCCTTTTTCCACTTTATTTGACGTAGTTTTAACACTCTCTTTTTTTATATATTTAGTTTTTTTTTCCTTCCTAGGTTTTTATATCTAGTTCAATTATTGATAGGGTTATTATATATTTCACTACAGTAATCCCCGGATAAATACCCCCGCTTAGTTGCGTTACCCGTTTAATTGACCTGAATCCTAGGCTTTGATTGATGATGAATTGGTCGCATTGTTGCGCGCCTACAAGTTAATAGTCAAATTGATATGACTTAAATCGTTGTGAGATTTTTTACTCTCTCGTGTGCACTCTCTTTTGTGCACTGCTACGAAAAATCGCTGTGCTGGAACAGGATTAGACTGACTTTCACCGAATTTCGGTGCATTTCGTGCGAATTTTCAGTAAAAAAACACACCTATTTATTATTAGGTTTGTTCGTTAAAACCCTGGGGTCGCCACAAAGCGTTTTTTTGACAAACCTAAGGTCGCCCTGAATGTCAAATTGAGTGTTTTTTAGCCCTGGGGTTGACCTGGGTTTTCCCTCAACTCACCCTAGGTTTTTGCTGTGGCGGGTTGAGGGCTGTCAAATGGCATGTATTTTTATTCAAATGACAGGGATGTGTGGTGATTTTGTGGCTTTGCGTTTTTTGAGAATTGGAAAACCCAGGTTTTTTTGACAACTCATAAGATTGTCAAGAAAACTTGGGTCAACCCTGGGTAAAGTTCAACGAACGAGCCTATTGTTTGCTGAAACATCAGAGTTTAGCGACTGAAAATTAAAATCTTGAAAATGGAAACAATGCAGGTGAAAATTACAGATTCTTACCATGATATAATGTTCTAGCCAAATAAAAAGCAAATCTAACTAATTCCCTCTTGTACGCTTGCTAAAGATATACGCACGGATTATGTACCAATTCATAATTTATGTGTTGTGTACATTATGAAAAATTGTTCCTTTTCAATCATTCCTAGGCTGAAATTGTTTTGTTCTTTTTTTATGTCTTACCATTATATGTTAATTTTCCGTTCAATAAAATTTTGATTTTCATTAAAAAGGTTCTTCTTGACTTTCTTGCCAAGTCGTAAAAAAAATCGCTTTATTGCGTTTTCATTTCAATTAAGCGGGGTTTTTCTAAATGGGACAGCAGATCAATTAAGCAGGATTCTTTTAATTGCGTTCCCCTGTTAAATGCGTCTAAAGTTGTGCATTTAAGGTGACGCAATTAACCGGGGAGCACTGTAATTTTCCCCTTTTTTCCTTTTAGGCACAGATCACTTTTCGTTCCGCATTTTTTTTATTATTTACGCACGTTTTTTTTTCTCCACGCATTAACAAAAAAATATAATTCTTCTATTTTTGTACTTCGTTACTTCACAAGCACGATAACTTTAAAGTGTCCTTTACGTCTTTCTAGCTTATTTTATTTTCATTAGCTTTCTTTAGTTTCTTTAATTCGCACTATTTTTTCCACTGCTGAAGTTAATTCTATGGCAAGAATAAAAAACCCAACAGATTATCACTCCAGTTATAAGAAATTCGCGCACTATTTAACCAATTTTGTTTTTTTTGTTTTCTTGCATTCACGGTCTTCGCTGTCTCAAATGCTGCAATCGACTGTCCATGCTTGACTTCCTTCGATGGCTCAGCTGAACCTGTCATGTTCCAACTCGACCGTTGTACATGTACATAGTCGGTACAGTTGGGTTGGTACATGGCAAGATCACACCATCGGTTAGCGGCCACCCTTGCGGGTTATCTTTTTTTTTTTTGCAAATCTGCCACTTGCGGCTTGCGGGTGGAGATAAGCTCGCCGATCTGTTGCCAAGGGACATGTAGCGTGTTAAGTTTTGTGCAAGGTCTTTTTTTTATTAAATGCGCAAGGGCAAGTAGGGTATGGGCCAGGTAGGTAATGTATGTGTAAAACATCATGGGGCATATTCATAGACATTTTTAAACTGCTGTTAAACTGTTATTACACTAAACTGAAGTTTAAGCTATTCATAGTCAAATTTAGTACTAAGATTAAGACGTAAACTGGAGTCTAACTCTAATCATGGGGGATACTAGGTTTAAGCTGCTTGTTTTCTATTAACTGTCAAAAATTATTCAATGCTTTCAATACATAATTGATCTTGAATATATATTTTGTGAAAACAATTTTGTTAATAAAAGTAATAATTCTTAAATAAACATGTTTCGTTATATTGAAGAAGATTTTGATATTATGGAACACATTGATTTAATAAATACTTTTCGAACTTTGCCTGTATCAAGACAACGAAAAATTTACAAGATTCGAAATAATCCATTTGAATTAAATAATAAACAATTCTGGGAACGTTATCGATTTGACAAGGAGACAGCAACTTTTATAATAAATCTGCTAAGCATTGAAGAACATCGTAACAACAGAGGAATGCCAATTTCTGGAAGTCTCCAAGTTCTTACGGCACTGCGATTTTTTGGAAGAAATGTTCATCAAAGTGACGTAGGTAGGTATTCATTTGTATACCATGATTTCAAATAGAATATCTCTTATAAACAATAAAACCAATCCTAATTAAGGTGATCTGCATGGAATATCCCAGCCAATTGTAAGCAGAATTATTGCAAATATCGCAAAGAGACTCGCGTTACAGTTTACAAACTTTGTAAAATTTCCTTCAACAAGCCAGGAATTTCAACGAACAAAATCAAATTTTTTTCAAATTGCTGGTGTCATTGGTACTAGACATCTGCAACGAGTGGCTTGAAACTACTTCCAAGCCACTCTATATTTTTTCAAATACACCACTCGCTGGTTTTAGTTATTTCAAAACAAAACAAATGACTCATTACCCCAAACCAAGTGAATAGAATCGTGTATTCATTTCAAATGAATACACCATTTGGTTTTTTTCTCAAAAGCATCGAATACACCGAGTTTATATCGAACACATCGAATACACCAAATAATGCACTATACACACCAAGCGAACTGAAAATTTTTAATTACTAAGAAATGAAAGAGTGAACAATCAACAATTACAAAAAGAGTCTTAGTACATTTTCTTTGAATATATTTAATTTTCAAGAAATATGTAAGAAAAATTTGTAAACTGTTATAGATTTTTCTAATCAAAATTCTTACTAATGTTATAAATGCAAATGTAATTCTGTATGTTCGCATTTTTTATATCCATCTCCCGGCCAAACCCCTGAACCGATTTAAATGAAATTTTGTACAGAGATAGTCAAGAACCTGAGGAAGAACCTAGGCTATATATTTAATCCCTATACTCCCACGGGAACCTAGAAGCTACTGCACCGATTTCAAAAATTCTTTCGCCGTTAGAATGCTACACTTTCCCCGAGTAGCTAAAACTCTAACTCATGCGCATATGCCCACGCCCACGAGATTTGGTTTTAAATTCTAGATTTATGTACAATCAAAGCATTGATTCAGTTATAGGTACCCGAGCTAATGAATTACTTACCTGATTTAAATAATTAATAAATAATGTGTCATTTAAAAATTATTCAATACGGGGATATTAACATCTAGGTCGCAGCATTTTCTTGGTGTTGGGGTATATAGTAAGTATGTAAGTCAAATAAAAGAAGAAAATAATTTTGGTTAAATTTTTTTTCAAAATATATTTAATAGTGGTTTAATAATTCAGTTTTGTTTACATTACTATGTAAAAACATAATTTGATTAACCAAAACAGGGTCAGAGCCAATTAAACTACGTTTTTCTGATATTAATTGCCTAGCGGAAGAAAAAATTCGCTCCGAAGCAGCACTACTTGCTGGTGTTGCTAATATCATACAGCTTACTTTAAATAGCAATGGAAACTCCATTTTATGTAAGTGCCACCACTGCAACAGGTTGAAATCATCGTGATAAGTAACATTTATTTTTTCATATTCCTCAAGTTCGTTCTGTATTTTATCCGTTGGACTTACGAATTGTACGGGTGGAACAAAATCTTCGAATATTATATTGTTTGACAATAAGCTATACATATGTTGCTGTATAATGTGTTCTGAATTTTCTTCTGCATGTTCAGGTACTTCATTTATATATCTTTGCATAATGGATTTTAATTCGTCTTTTATGATTTGTTTATCGGCTTCATTAAATTGAATCAATTTGTTGGCTGGTGGGAACAAGAAAAGGGCAGTTTTATGTAGTATTGTCAAATTTGCTAAAACAGTGACGTCCAGAAAATGATTTAGTTCAGTTTTAAAATTTGCAACTACGTCGACATCATCGGAACTAACAACACATTGTTTTTTTAAACTATGAATGTGGACAATTACTAAGTGCAAAGTTGCATAGTTTTCTCCTTCTAACTCTTTTGAAGTTTTCTCAAAAGGTCTTAAGATTTTAGTTAATGCACTTATTTGACTCAAATTGATGTTAACTATTCTTTGTAGTTCATTTTTTTCTTGTAGTATATTTGAAATTTCACACCAGTTTTTTTCAATAGAATTTAACAAATAGAACATTGTGTTCCACCTTGTACTGACACTACTTTTCAGAGATGTTTTTAAGGATGAATTCAAACCTGATTTCTTAAAATATTTCACAAGTTTGGTGCACCTATTATATAAATCAGAAATTGGCACGTTTTCTTTAATGGATTTTTCCACGGCATTATGAATCAAATGGTTAATGCAGAATATATTATTAAACGACCGGAAAGCGGAAATCATATTTGCTCCTCGGTCCGTTACTATAATGAACATGTCGTTCTGGTCACAATCAAACTCGTTTAAGAGATTATTAATTTTCGTCTTGATGTTTTGAGCTACAAAATATTTGGTGGTAGATAGATATACATACTTAAAAACAGTGGCGGCTGGTAGGTTAACGAATAGGTGGTGCACTTTACTTAAATATTAAAATTAGAAAATTGAACAAAACAACAATTGAAGTTTACAAAAAACAATTACGGTAATATAAACAAACAAAAATTAACGCGTCACACTTCACACACACTATACATACAGTAAAACTACACTGACAACGAGATGTCAAACATGTCTGCCGTCGCTTCATTTTATTCTCTATACTCTAGGTGTAGTCTGTAGTGCCTATTTTGTGCACAATCAAACTTCAATGTGTGTACTGTTTGTGCTCTTGGCAATCTTCGTTTCTCTTTTCCCGTGCGGCGCTCGAGAACCGACTCATTACTTGGTACATTTCTATGAAATATCTTTTGTTTCACGCGTCAGGCATATTACTCGTATCTCATACAAGTTATATCAGCAGTCCTCGTGCGCTCGCCGAAGCGCACGAGATTTTATCTTTGCAGGAAAAGAAGTCTTAATAGTTTAGCAAAGCGCTCAAACTGTTTCACATAATTTGAAATTAAATTTCTTATACGTTTTTGTATATGTATTTAAAAAATAAATATTAAAATGGTAATTTAAAAAGCTGAAGTTATGTTTTGTAATTTTTTAATCTTTTGAATTGAATTGGTGGTTCAGCGCACGAGCGCACTAAAGGTACAGCCGCCACTGCTTAAAAATAACTTGAGGATTAGTTACCTGTACAGGATTCACCTTTCATAGATTTTAAACCTAGCAATCTAACATTTAGCTTTCCATCCTTAACATAGTGAATTGTTAAGGAAATATATGATGTTCTCAAGAAGTTGTCTGTCCAAATATCTGATGTTAGTCCATATCCATTTTTTTTAATTGTTTTTATTTCTTCCTTTATAATATTAAAGTATTTACTGTTCATGTTTTTTATGTTTCGTGAAATTGTTGATGGGTGTGGTAATAAGTCTTCAACATCCACATTTTTTCCATATTTAGCACCAATAGATATTAAAAACTGAGCGAAATTTTTAAGACCAGAATCTTCGACAAGCTTAAAAGATCGACAATTTTCTACAGTCCACTTTGTAAATTCATATACACTTGTTTTTTTGTCTTCGGTGTCAACTTTAATTTTTTCAATCGAATTGTCAGTTTTCGACTTTTGCAAAACATAGCACTTATGCCGAACCAAATTAGAGGTAGTTTTACTACTGTATTTATTCACACAAAAACAATTTCTGCACGCAACTAAATTTTCAATTTCATCACCATTTCCATTTTCTATAGTACCAAACACATTCCAAACTTTACTCCTGCCTCTTTTGTTTTTGATTTTAAATTCACCGCTCACTATTTTGGCTTTAATAGCTGCATTATTTATCACACCAGTTATGCAAGCCATTGTAACATCGGAGTCGTTCGTGGAATCCTAATTAAAATTTTATAAAAGAAAGAAATAATTAGGTTGACACTGTACATTCTGTCGTTTGGTATAAACAAAATAACTCCATTTTTTATTAAGACATTGTAAAGTGATCCTCAAATCAGATTTTAATTTATGGAGTTTTTATATTTACAACATATATACATAACATGTATTTTACATGTTTTTATGTAAATACACATACATACATATATGTACGATTTCTAGATCCATATAAATTGACTTACATTATTTAAATCCATCTTAACAAAATTTTTTAGCTAAATTTCCGTTTTTTTTTTACTTCACTCTGTTAAAGCTAGAAACAAACTAAGCAGAGCATCACATAATTCATTTGCATCAGTTCAAGCCACTTGCTGCACTCAGTGTGCTTGTAACTGTTCTATTTCAATTGCTGTATTCGGTGTGTTGATAACTGTTAGGCTTGTTCTGTTCTGTTTAAATCAAGCATTCAAGCCTAAGAGAGAAACCAAACAGTGTATTCGTTCTATTACGAAGGGATCGAATGGTGTGCAGTGTTTGCTTTTTTAGAATAGTGTACTCGTTTTTAGTGTACACTAATTTCTAAGCATTCTACGAACAGAATACACTGAACTACTGTGCTTGATTCGAAAAGGTAAATGAATGTATTCATGCAGACCTCTAATTGGTACCATCGATTGTACACACGTTAGGATAAAGTGCCCTTCAAAGATCGTTGGAGATGCAATGGCTGGGCATTTTATCAATAGAAAAGGATACTATTCCCTCAACGTCCAGGTATGTATATGTTCTCATACCTATGCTTAATGAATAACATTTGTAAAATAATAGTAGGCAATATAATAATATGAATCTGTCCTCGACATTGATCATTCAAATTTGTTTAGATCGTCTGTGATGCTGAATGTAGGATAACAGATATTGTTGCAAGATCCAGGGGCTCCAGACATGATGCTCGTATATGGAGGAACAGTAGTTTAAAAACACGTTTAGAAACTTCCAGGTCTACACACCAGGGAATTTTACTTGGAGACGCTGGCTATCCATTGTCGTTTGTTTTATTCACTCCCGTCAGAGATCCTCAAACCCCACAGGAAGAAAAGTTTAATAAATCTCATATTGCAACGAGGAACAAAATTGAATGTTTAAAGGGACAAATGAAATCAAAGTTTCGTTGCATTTTCGAAAGACTTCGAGTAGACCTGGATACTGCCAAAAATATAGTAGTGGCTGTAGCAGTTTTGCATAACATAGCAAAAGAAAGAAATCTCTCATGTAAGTATAATTTTTTGTTGAAGGTTCGTAAAAAAAGATATTCTTTCGTTTTTCAGTCTTTGAAGAAAATAACGAAACCTACAGCACTATAGATGGAGCAATACAAATCTTTCTTGAAAACGTCTTCACAGAAACCCCCGCTGCTGTAAAATTATTTCGTAAAGATTTTATAAATACCCATTTTGCATAGTTTTTGAAAATATTTTCTTTTTATTAAAAAAATCTCCATTTAAATAATATTTACTCAAAAACACAAAACAAAAAAACTTAACAATGCTTAGTTCATTTGCACAAAATAAATAAAAATAAAATCTTAATTTCATAAAAATAGCTTAAAAATTAGTCAGTCCATGTGTGAGTCTTAAAAGTACGAAGGAATTAATTCATGTTTTCCTTCTCGAGCATCTTATTTTCTCGCGCTATAATTATATTTTTTTATTTCAAGGTCTTTTTCAAATAATTTCTCTTCATGCTTCATCTGTTGTTTTATTTGTTCTAATTTGAGACGATGTATCTTAAGATTCTGACGACTTTGGGTCAGAATCTGCCTTCGGCGTTGGTGAATCAGATCGACTTCTGGCCTTTTAGAACTTTGTTTTGTCAACTTTCGTAATTTTTTTAGAGGAGATATATTTTCGGAGTTATTTAAATTCTCAGCGTCATCATCAGATTCATCGTCCACAACGGGATGTTCTTGTTCAGCTTCAGAGGAATGGTTTTCTATATTTGGCAAACATTCTTCCAAATATTCAATATCAAAACTGGGAGTGTCACTGTCTATCATAATGGTGTCCTCCTGTAAGTCATCCTTTATCATTTCTTGAATTACGAGATCTTCTTCAGATGGTTCTATAATTTTGACGCAGTTACCAGTGGTGGATGGGCGTTGTACTATTCGGGTAGGCTCTGATTGGTGCCAACTTGGCGGCGCCCAGATGCTGTAACTTATAGTACGCGTCAATTGTGCTTACTATACCTCCAAGCGATATCCACTGGGACCTGGGATGCTCCGTCCAGAGCTGACCTGCTAAACTAGTAAGTGCGAGTGTTGATAAGGGAATCCGGAACAAAGAATTGTGATCGATCAACACTATAATTGCTCTGCGAACAATGACTGACTGCACGAATCTCAGTGGTCTACGAGAGCTTTCGTGTAAATGTCCCAGAGGATGAATTCGAAGGACAGAATCAACGGTGGACTTCAGCAGCCATAAAAGCAGAAACCCCTGAAAGAGCTACTCCAACATATTTGGTTTAAAGGTCTTTTGGGGTCTTTCAATGCGAGGACAGGGTATTGAAGTAGAGATGGTGGCGGACGAGCTCCTGGTGAGCCAACGGCAGCACTCACACCCCTGCAGCAGGGTACTGACTCTGGATACTCCAGCCCTTTGTGTCCGAAGGGATCCAAAAGGACCTGGCCCTCCAGGTTGGGGGTTGTGCGAAGGGTTAACTACCCAACCACGTAAAAAAAGCCCAGTTCCGAAACAATTAACAGCCTGGGATAACGATAATGATTTCAAAGTTGACGACCCATGCAAACGAAAAAAGGACAACGACCTCCGGATGTGCACTTGGAACGTAAGATCTCTTAACGGACTAGGTGCAGCTGGAGAATTAGCGGACGCCCTGGACTGCTGCAAAGCAGACATAACCATCCAAGAAGTGCGATGGAGTGGACCGGGCATAAAGAAGATTAAAAACTGTGACATATATTATGGTGATTGCTACAGACAACAGAAAAAGCGTTTATTTGGGTGCGGATTTGTCGTTAGAGGAAGACTCAGGGATAAGGTGATTAGCCAAAATCCAGTCAATGAGCGTATAATGACCATCCGCATCAGGGCTTAATTCGCCAACATTAGCCTTATATGCGCCCACGCCCCCACAGAAGAGAAAGACGACGATTCCAAAGACTGTTTCTACGAGCTCCTCGAAGAAACATATGAGCAATGCCCTAGATACGACGTGAAAATCGTTCTTGGCGATTTCAACGCAAAACTAGGGAAGGAGGACATCTTTGGAAACACAATCGGTAAGCACAGCCTCCACGACAAAACCTCCGAAAACGGATTGAGGCTAATCGATTTTGCTGCGGGGCTAAATCTTGTTGTAAGTAGTACACGCTTCCCGCATCTCAAAATTCATAAAGGCACATGGCGATCCCCAGATCAATTAACCGTCAACCAAGTTGACCATGTTGCGATCGACGCAAGGCACTCTTCCAGTGTGCTAGATGTCCGAACTTTCCGAGGGGCCAACTTTGACTCGGACCACTACCTTGTTGTAGCCAAGGTACGAATGAGGATATCTTGTTCACGACCAGCACGAACTAACGCTGTGAAGAGATATGACGTCGGAAAGCTACAATCGCAAGAGATTGCTAATGCCTTTTCCAATCGAGTGCCCCTTCAATTATCCTTGAATCCCATGCCGCCAGCATTAAACATTGAAGACCAGTGGCAGCAATGCCAAGAAGCCATCAGAACCGCTGCCTCTGAGGTTCTGGGTTTCACTCGGCCACCAAAACGAAACCCATGGTTCGATGAAGAATGTAGGCAGGCAAATGCAGCAAAGCAAAGAGCACGACAAATGCTTTTGCAAACACGAACGAGGGCTGCTTACGATCGGTATAACGAGATTTACAAGCAGAGAAGAAGGGAAGAACACCGACTTCTCAAAAAGAAAAAGAAGCAGTATGAGAAGCGCTCGTTTGAGGAAATAGAGAGGTGCCATGACAGAAATGAGATTCGGAAGTTTTACCAAAAGGTAAAAAGATCCTGCCAGGGTGGCAAACCCCGAACTCAAGCCTGTAAAGACCAGCAGGGAAACATAGTTATAGAGTCACAGTCGCTACTGAGGATCTGGAAAGATAATTTCTGCAGACTGCTTAGCGGCGATGAGGACACAAATTCCGCTGTCAGGCGGACTGCCCCATTCAGCCTGGACGATGATCAAGAATACCGTCCTCCCGACCTAGAAGAAGTTAAGCTTGCTATATGCAAACTTAAATCAAATAAGACTGCAGGTGCAGATGGCCTTGATGCCGAACTTTTCAAGGCAGCTGGATATCAGTTGGAAAGGAACTGATCTTCATGATATGGTCGGAAAAAGCATGCCCGATGAATGGAACCTCAGTATCGTATGCCCGATCCTAAAGAAAGGAGACCATCACAACTGCGCCAATTATAGAGGGATAAGCCTCCTTAGCGTCGCGTACAAGATCTTGTCTGCTGTAATATGTGAACGTCTGAAACCCCACGTCAACAACTTGATAGGTCCTTATCAATGTGGTTTTAGACCGGAGAAGTCCACAATAGACCAAATTTTCACATTACGGCAGATCTTGGAAAAAACCCGTGAACATAATATCGATATTCACCATCTCTTTATCGATTTCAAGGCCGCGTATGACAGTATCTACAGAGACGAGCTGTACAGAGCCATGTCTAGTTTCGGCATCCCTGCAAAACTCGTACGACTATGCAGGATGACTTTGGAGAATTCACGCTGCTCCGTCAAGGTCGGTAAAGAACTCACCGAGACCTTTGATGTCGAAAAAGGTTTTAGGCAAGGCGATAAACTGTCATGCGATTTCTTCAACATCATACTTGAACAGATTGTAAGAAACTCAAACGTCAACACCAGAGGAACAATCTTTCAAAAGTCTGTGCAATTACTCGCATATGCAGACGATATTGACGTAATGGGAAGAAAAAAGCGTGATGTCATAGGTGCTTTTGCGAGTATTGAAACAGAAGCGGCAAAAATGGGTTTGATGGTTAATGAGGGCAAAACAAAGTATAATATGCTGTCATCAAATAAGGACAAAGAACATCGACGAACTGGACAAAACGTCACAATAGACAGACATAACTTCGAGGTAGTACAGGACTTCGTCTACCTAGGATCCGCTGTAGACACGGACAACTACATCAGTGCGGAGATCAAACGGAGAATAACTTTTGCCAACCGTTGCTTCTTTGGGTTAAGAAGGCAATTGAGAAACAAAACCCTCTCCAGAAAAACCAAAGTAACCTTGTATAAGACCTTAATCATCCCAGTCCTGCTTTACGGCGCGGAAACATGGACCTTATCGAAAGCGGATGAGGAAACCCTTGGTGGCCCCGGTAGTTTTCTTCAAAAGTGCGTTACTCTTTCCAGCTGCCACTTTCATTCGGTGCCACTGTTCCTTCATTTTCTGGGGTGTTCTGTTGTAGCCGGCAGCTTTCATCTCACCATCAATATCCCTCCAAGCAACTTTCTTCTTCTCAATCATTTTAACATCATTTTTCTTGCTCTCTACAACAGAGATATGCTTTCGAACGAGTTCGCGGAAAAGGTCTTTTTCGAGCTGCGTCCAGTTCTCCTGCCTTTGTCGCTTCATATTTTGTTTGTCCATCTAACCCAAAAGAAAGCAATATATTGTTTGAATTTCATTTCATCTAATAATATAAAATATCTATATAAATTATTTTTGGTTACACTTACTTGTATACGCTATGAGATTGTATCCAACCAGCAGCTCGAAAAACCAAAACAATAAAAAGAAATGTTTTTTTTTTATTTTGACGTTTCTGATTTTGATGTATTCGTTTGAAGCATAATTGTAGTAGAATACTGCAATAAACTCTAGTTTAGTTAAACACAGCTAGAAAATCGTCTATGAATAGAAGCTGTGTTTTCCTAAATGATTTAGCTTAAACTGTGAACTTAGAAGTTACGACTTAAGTAATTCTCTATGAATATGGCCCTATGTTATTATGATGAGTGATATTATTATTATAGTTGGTAAGTATTAATTGTGTTATTTATTTGTATTATAGGTTGTATTATTTATTCCCAATATTATTAAGTGTATTAGGGTTAGTATTAATATTAAAGGTTTCAAATAATTATTGAGGTAAGTATTATAGTTCGTTTATTATTCTTCTTCTTTTCATTTCCTGCGTTACGAGTAGTGATCTTGAAGCGATCACAACTCTTCCACTTTTCTGCTTCACACTAGTGATCCGCCTGTGGGGTACGCCGTGTTGACCTCAGAAAGCGTCGGCAAGCCTCCCGGTTTTGGATTGTTCCATGTCTGAGGCCAACCAAATGCTGCTGTTTTTGCATTTGCTTGTACCAGGAGTGTTTTGGCCCGCCTTTTCTTTTTCGTTCGTTTATTATTATTGAGAAGAAAAATATTATGTATTTAGATTATGTTTATGGTATTATGTGTATTTTAATATGTGCAAAAGGTAAGTATTATCTATTTTTTTTATTATTACTAAATGGCAAGTATTACTTATGTGTTTTATTATGAAAAAAAGATAAGTATTATGTATGTTTTAGTATAGCTGGTGGTAAGTATTATCAGGGTGTTTTATTATGGCTTTTTTCCGCAAATAGGTTTTTTTCTATAAGTATTATGTATTTTTTTATTATTACTAAATGGTAAGTATTATTACGGTTAGCATTATGAGTGTTTTCTTTTTCTATTATTTTAGGTATATGTATATTATTATGTGTTTTGGATATTATTTTGGGTAAGTATTATGAGTGCTTTCTTTCTATTATTGTAAGCAAATGTTATTGTGCGTTTTGATATTATTTTAGGTAGGTATAAAGAATTATTGCTTTTATTATTATTATTATTTTTATTATTATTACTATTATTATTGTTATTACTACTATTATTACTATAATTATTATTATTATTATTACTATTATTATTATTATTATTATTATTATTATTATTATTATTATTATTATTATTATTATTATTATTATTATTATTATTATTATTATTATTATTATTATTATTATTATTATTATTATTATTATTATTATTATTATTATTATTATTATTATTATTATTATTATTATTATTATTATTATTATTATTATTATTATTATTATTATTATTATTATTATTATTATTATTATTATTATTATTATTATTATTATTATTATTATTATTATTATTATTATTATTATTATTATTATTATTATTATTATTATTATTATTATTATTATTATTATTATTATTATTATTATTATTATTATTATTATTATTATTATTATTATTATTATTATTATTATTATTATTATTATTATTATTATTATTATTATTATTATTATTATTATTATTATTATTATTATTATTATTATTATTATTATTATTATTATTATTATTATTATTATTATTATTATTATTATTATTATTATTATTATTATTATTATTATTATTATTATTATTATTATTATTATTATTATTATTATTATTATTATTATTATTATTATTATTATTATTATTATTATTATTATTATTATTATTATTATTATTATTATTATTATTATTATTATTATTATTATTATTATTATTATTATTATTATTATTATTATTATTATTATTATTATTATTATTATTATTATTATTATTATTATTATTATTATTATTATTATTATTATTATTATTATTATTATTATTATTATTATTATTATTATTATTATTATTATTATTATTATTATTATTATTATTATTATTATTATTATTATTATTATTATTATTATTATTATTATTATTATTATTATTATTATTATTATTATTATTATTATTATTATTATTATTATTATTATTATTATTATTATTATTATTATTATTATTATTATTATTATTATTATTATTATTATTATTATTATTATTATTATTATTATTATTATTATTATTATTATTATTATTATTATTATTATTATTATTATTATTATTATTATTATTATTATTATTATTATTATTATTATTATTATTATTATTATTATTATTATTATTATTATTATTATTATTATTATTATTATTATTATTATTATTATTATTATTATTATTATTATTATTATTATTATTATTATTATTATTATTATTATTATTATTATTATTATTATTATTATTATTATTATTATTATTATTATTATTATTATTATTATTATTATTATTATTATTATTATTATTATTATTATTATTATTATTATTATTATTATTATTATTATTATTATTATTATTATTATTATTATTATTATTATTATTATTATTATTATTATTATTATTATTATTATTATTATTATTATTATTATTATT
This sequence comes from Melanostoma mellinum, assembly GCA_914767635.1. Classification (NCBI taxonomy): domain Eukaryota; kingdom Metazoa; phylum Arthropoda; class Insecta; order Diptera; family Syrphidae; genus Melanostoma; species Melanostoma mellinum. The sequence continues at coordinate 109,892,922 of OU612058.1, forward strand.
ATTATTATTATTATTATTATTATTATTATTATTATTATTATTATTATTATTATTATTATTATTATTATTATTATTATTATTATTATTATTATTATTATTATTATTATTATTATTATTATTATTATTATTATTATTATTATTATTATTATTATTATTATTATTATTATTATTATTATTATTATTATTATTATTATTATTATTATTATTATTATTATTATTATTATTATTATTATTATTATTATTATTATTATTATTATTATTATTATTATTATTATTATTATTATTATTATTATTATTATTATTATTATTATTATTATTATTATTATTATTATTATTATTATTATTATTATTATTATTATTATTATTATTATTATTATTATTATTATTATTATTATTATTATTATTATTATTATTATTATTATTATTATTATTATTATTATTATTATTATTATTATTATTATTATTATTATTATTATTATTATTATTATTATTATTATTATTATTATTATTATTATTATTATTATTATTATTATTATTATTATTATTATTATTATTATTATTATTATTATTATTATTATTATTATTATTATTATTATTATTATTATTATTATTATTATTATTATTATTATTATTATTATTATTATTATTATTATTATTATTATTATTATTATTATTATTATTATTATTATTATTATTATTATTATTATTATTATTATTATTATTATTATTATTATTATTATTATTATTATTATTATTATTATTATTATTATTATTATTATTATTATTATTATTATTATTATTATTATTATTATTATTATTATTATTATTATTATTATTATTATTATTATTATTATTATTATTATTATTATTATTATTATTATTATTATTATTATTATTATTATTATTATTATTATTATTATTATTATTATTATTATTATTATTATTATTATTATTATTATTATTATTATTATTATTATTATTATTATTATTATTATTATTATTATTATTATTATTATTATTATTATTATTATTATTATTATTATTATTATTATTATTATTATTATTATTATTATTATTATTATTATTATTATTATTATTATTATTATTATTATTATTATTATTATTATTATTATTATTATTATTATTATTATTATTATTATTATTATTATTATTATTATTATTATTATTATTATTATTATTATTATTATTATTATTATTATTATTATTATTATTATTATTATTATTATTATTATTATTATTATTATTATTATTATTATTATTATTATTATTATTATTATTATTATTATTATTGATGTGAACAGATCTCCGAACATTATGTTTAGCAACGTCTGAACATACCTAAAAACAAACAACTCTAAATCTGACAGCTGAAGTCATAGAAGCAATCTTCCGGTCTTCTTCCTTGAGCTGTCAACCAAGCCACATGTGCTCAGTTACCTACTGAAATCTAATTCTATATATATATTGTATTATAATTAATTAAGTTCATTATTCGTATAATTAAATTGAGTTGCTTAATATAAAGTGTTCTTATTGTAAACACATCATTTGGCGACGAGGAAAACAAAAAAATATACCCCATAACCTGAAGTTAAAGAAATCGCGAAATGGCGGCAGAGATAGAAAACCTTCTCAAAGAACTACTCAAATCTTAAAAGGAATACTTGAGTGTGTTGCAACAAGTTTCGTCCACAAATAGTCCAACAAAGGTAGCGGTGCCGCAGTTTCAACAATTTTCAGCCGATAAAAATACGTGGGACGTGTATATGCAACAGCTGGAACAACATTTCGTGGCATACAAGGTGGTGAGTAGTGATGACAAAAAAGCTTATTTTTTATCATGGCTTGGACCAGATATATATAACTTACTTCAAAACTTACTGGGGGGAGAGAAAGTGTCCGAGAAAAAGTACGAAGATTTGACTGCAAAGCTTTCAGATCATTTCAAAGAAAAAATTCATATATCAATGGCTCGTTATGAGTTTTGGAAATGTCGAATGCGTACTGGTCAATCGTATGCGGAGTGGGTAGCGGAGTTGAGAGGGCTAGCTCGCACATGTGCTTTTAGCTGTCAGAAATCCAGCTGCAAAAACGAATTTGTCGATGAGATGATTAGAGATGTAATCATTTTACATACTCCACATGACGTAGTACGTTCGGCTTCACTCCAAAAGACTAACCCTGATTTAAAAGACATTTTGTCCATTGCGGAAGCGTATAAAGCGACTCAGAAATCGCTTAAGGTTATAAAGTCAGACGGTGTTGTTGAGCCATTGGAAGTAAATCAGTTAAAGTCGAATCAGGTAAAGGCAGACGGTTGGAAAAGTTCAAGAGGCAGAAGCAAAACTAGGTGGCAGGATAAGGATCGGAATCGTGGTAGCAAACCTAAAATAAAGTCATGCCCAGGTTGTTGGTCGAAACATTCAAGGGACTCATGTAGGTTTACAAAAGCAGAATGTCGGAAGTGTGGTCGCATAGGGCATATTGCATCGGTATGTCTCAGTGTTAGAGGAGGTACAAAAGCGAATTCCGAGTATGTACAAGAAATTGAAAGTGTACTTACAGTTGGTGAGATATGTCAAGTAGGCTCCAAGTGGGAGATTTTCGTAAAGCTGAACAATCATATAATAAAGTTTTTGCTCGACACGGGGGCTAGCTGTTCTATAATTGGCCGATCGGGCTATGATGATATAAGTAAACCGCCGCTTAACAAAACGAGTCGTACTCTTCGCTCATATGGTAATGCAAGCGTTCCAGTTCTAGGTACATTAGATGTTGATGTGGAGTTTAATGGTCAGCACAAACAATTGCCTTTGTTAGTTGCTGATGTTACATCTGGGCACAATATTTTTGGATTGGACTGGTTCCGTGCTTTTGGTCTTGAGGTAAAATCTCCAAGTACGAACGTTGTTTTGAATATAGACACAAACATAGATCACGAAATCCAAAATTTATTTTCGAGACATTCCGAGGTAGCGTCTAAGACCTTAGGGCTATGTAGTTCAATGAAAGCACACCTTTATCTAAAACCAAACACAAAACCTAAATTTCACAAATCAAGACCTATGCCATTTGCTTTATTAGAGGCATTCAAATTAGAAGCTAAACGCCTCGAGGACGCTGGAGTCTGGAAACCGGTTAGATTCAGCGAATGGGCGGCACCTATCGTCGTTGTCACTAAACGTAATAAGAGACTTCGAATATGTGGTGACTTTAAGGTTACCATTAACCCAAATTTAGAAGTAGACCAATACCCAATTCCAAGGCCAGAGGAATTGTTTCACAAACTCGCGGGTGGACATAGATTTTCAAAAATCGACCTGGCAGATGCTTATCTCCAAATAGAACTAGATGAGGAATCAAAGGGTTTGGTCGTAGTAAATACACCGCTTGGGCTTTATAAATACGAGAGGCTTCCTTGTGGGGTAGCGAGTGCCCCAGCTATTTATCAAAAGACACTGGAACAGGTTTTATCAGGTCTTAACTGTGCCATATATCTAGATGACATATTAGTATCTGGAAAAGATGACAAAGAGCATTTGTTTAATCTTGAAGCAGTTTTTAACAGACTTCTTGAAAATGGGTTACGAATAAACCGTGAAAAGTGCGTATTTTTTCAATCCGAAGTCGAGTACTTAGGCCATTTAATTAATGCAAAGGGAATTCGACCTTCCCAATCAGGTGCACTGGCTATTAAGAATATGCGTCATCCAAAAGACCTTAAAGAATTACAAACATTCCTAGGTAAAACAAATTATTATGGAAAATTTATTCGGAATTTTTCCGAGGTGGCAGCACCACTGAATCGTTTAAGAAAAAAAAACGTGCCGTTCATATGGGGCTCGTCACAGATAAGGGCATTCGAAAATCTTAAGCAACAGCTTTCTGATGCGGTTTGTCTGGTGCATTATCGACCCGAGTTGCCAATTATCTTAGCAACTGACGCATCTTCTTACGGTATTGGAGCCGTAATAGCTCACATAGATGAACAAGGAAACGAGTTGCCAATTGCTTTCGCGTCGAAAACGCTCGACATTCATCAACAAAAATACAGCCAAATAGAAAAAGAGGCACTTTCAATAGTGTATGGAGTACAGAAATTCCATCAATATTTATATGGACGAAATTTTACCTTAATCACGGATCACAAACCATTAGTGACACTCTTCAATCCCGAAAAGAAATTGCCCACAATGACTGCCAACCGACTACAACGATGGGCCATCACTCTTATGGGTTATACTTACCGCATTAGATATCGGTCAACCGAAAAGCATGCCAATGCTGACGCATTGTCTCGGTTTCCCATAGGACCAGACTTGCAGTTTGACCGCAAGCAAGAAGAGCTATGCTTGGAAATTCTAGAGGAATACTCTGATAAAGTCGAATGTTTCCCTATTAAAAAAAAAAGATATCGTAGCCGCTATTAACAAAGACTTAACCCTCAAGAAAGTTAGAAACTTTATACTTTCAGGTTGGCCAGAAAAACTTTCGAAGGAGGATCATGATATCACCCCTTTTTTCAATAGAAGGTTAAGTCTATCGTATTATAATGGTTTAATTTTTCTGGAAACCGAACATCTTCGACTCGTGATTCCTAAAGCTTTTCAAAGAAGAGTAACCGATATGCTCCACGAAGGACATTGGGGCATAGTCCGAATGAAGCAACTAGCCAGAAGATACTGTTGGTGGCCAAAATTGGACCAGGCTATCGAAGAACGAGTTTCAAACTGTCAAATATGTCAACAATCCGCAGCAGACCCTCCGAAGGAATACACCTCCTGGCCAATACCCGAACGTCCATGGCAAAGAGTCCATATTGACTACGCTGGACCGTTTGAAAATCAAATGTGGCTAATTTGTATTGATGCATTATCTAAGTTTCCGTTTGTTGTACCCATGCAGAATTCCACCACCACTACCGCAACGGTTCAAGCTTTAACAAGGATATTCACCCTAGAAGGACTACCAGAAATACTCGTGTCGGACAACGGTCCGCAATTCACCTCATCAGCCTTTACTAACTTTTGCAAACAGAACGGAATTGAACACCTTCGAACAGCACCATTTCACCCCGCTTCAAACGGTGAAGCCGAAAGATTTGTTCGTACATTCAAGACACATTTCAAAAAAATCTTAGATGAAAACCACGACAAAGACATAGCTTTATCCCAATTCCTATCGACTTATCGCACTACTCCAAATTCTAAAACCGGAAAATCACCTGCAGAGTTGCTGCACGGAAGACAACACCGTAGTATAATTTCCCAGCTAGTACCAGAACGTCAGTCAGTCACTCCACCACCATCGCCACCCGCCAAGAAGAAGTTTGAAATCAATCAATCTGTCTATGCCAGAAACTTCGCCAGAGGTAATCGTTGGATTGAAGCCACTATCATAAAACCCAAAGTATCCAAGATGTACCTAGTCCAAACCATCCGTGGCTTATGGAACCGCCACCAAAACCAGCTCAGAGCAAGAAGTGAACCGACTTGTCCTTCACATCACTTCCTCGAAGCGAGAACATCAGTTGATAATTTACAACCAAATCAGGCAAGTAGCTCTTCACATAAAACTAATCCTTTCAGTCATTCTGATTCAGAAGAACCATCGGGATCCATTATAAAACATACATCTCCAAATCGAAGCACCCCTCGGCGGTCTAACCGAGCACGACGTCCTGTGGTACGATTCCAGCCATAGCCAGGATAGGAAGTCATTTAAGTGTGGAGGAATGATGTGAACAGATCTCCGAACATTATGTTTAGCAACGTCTGAACATACCTAAAAACAAACAACTCTAAATCTGACAGCTGAAGTCATAGAAGCAATCTTCCGGTCTTCTTCCTTGAGCTGTCAACCAAGCCACATGTGCTCAGTTACCTACTGAAATCTAATTCTATATATATATTGTATTATAATTAATTAAGTTCATTATTCGTATAATTAAATTGAGTTGCTTAATATAAAGTGTTCTTATTGTAAACACATCAATTATTATTATTATTATTATTATTATTATTATTATTATTATTATTATTATTATTATTATTATTATTATTATTATTATTATCTATATATTAATCGGCAAGTGGTTTTTTTGTGGTACATTTTTACCCCACTTAACGATGACGTACCCGCATGAAGTATATATTTTCTGAAAGGTATTTAGCCATAGAATGGAAGAATATACATTTTTTCCGGATCTGTTAACGTTTACCCGGTTAAATTATTAAATTAAAAATCGTGCAAAAAACAACAACAACACTGTGTTTTTTTACACTGTGCTTTACAATCTCATAGTCTCTCGCATACAAGAAGAGGTGATTTTACGAACAGGTAATGTGATGCTGAAAACGGAGAAGTGTGTGTGCGTTTATTCCGTCTCAGCTTTGGTATTGCCTTTCGCATACGTGAGCGTTTGGTCAATTGGAATTGGATGTGGTGAATTTACGGCGACGCTGAAAACGAAGAAGTGTGTGTGCGTTTATTTCGTCTCAGCTTTGGTATTGCCTTTCGCATACGTGAGCGTTTGGTCAATTGTTACATTTGGAGTAGTGAATTTACGGCGACGCTGAAAACGGAGAAGTGTGTGTGCGTTTATTCCGTCTCAGCTTAAGTGTGAATGCAAAACTGTTATTTTTTCTTTGAGCGTTTTCACTGTGTAGAAAGTGTAGTAGTTGAGTTCATCGGTCTTTTTTCGTAGAACGTTTGCAGAAGTGCTCTTTGAGTTGCGGATAAGAAATTTATAAATTGGAGTGGCGGGCGGCAGAAAAAAATATTTTATTTGGGACTTCATTATTAACTGGAACTTTGGGACTTCATAATTAACTGGAACTTATTTTTGTAAGTTAAAGTACTGCGGTAAGGAATGTGAATGCATTCCCAATATTTAGTTAATTTTTTGTTTTTTCTATAGATTTCCCTTCTTAAATTGCGATTTACATTTAAAAATTATGCCGCGTTGTAAAACATTGACGGGGAAAATTCAAAGGCATAGGAACAGATTAGAACAGCAATTACGTCGGCAACAAAATATAACTACACCTGAAAATGTTTTCATTGATTTCTTAGTTGATTCATTCAAAATTGGATTAAATTTTGATTCAAGAATTTTTGAAAGTTACGACTGTGGTCCAATGCCCTTAGTTTGTAAATTTTGTAATGCGAAACATTTTAGTAGTGAAGTTACAGCTGGCGATAGGGATTCATTTACTTCCTGTTGTCATAAAGGTAAAGTTCATTTGCCTTCTTATTCTCAAAATGAATATTTTAAATCTCTTTACGAAGGACTTTTTTCAAGAAATCGGGAAGAGAAAGCAAAATCAGTTAATTTTTTTAGTAAAATACGATGTTTTAACTCGGCTTTTGCTATGTTAAGTACAGAAGTGAAATTAACTGAAAGTGTTTTACCAGGAACATACCATTTTAAAATACACGATGCAATATATCATAGGTCAGGTCCTTTGCAGCCACCTTATGGGAAACCAGCACGTTATGTACAATAATGCCATTTAAACTCCAAAGAACTCAATTTCCTCTAATTCCAGCTTTTACAATGACAATAAACAAGTCACAAGGGCAAACATTCAATCGAGTTGGAATATTACTGAGGCAACCTGTTTTCACACATGGACAATTATATGTTGCCGCAAGTAGGGTTAGATCTTTTAATGGTTTGAAGTTTTATGTTTGTGAACACACAGAGGACAAGGACACTTAGCAAATGATCATAGAGTATTTACAAAGAACGTAGTTTACCAAGAATTATTTAATGTTTTACATTCATGAAATCAACTAACTAATCATTAAAATTGTTTTAATTCAGTTACTTTTGGTTTGGGTTGTAAATAAGTTGTATACATTTATAATAATTCGTGATTTGTTTAAAAAATCTGTTCTAATAAAATTTACTAGTTTCGCCCTGTGGTCGAGCTTCGACCACTAAAGTTATGTTAAAGTTACGTATGCGAAAGGCAATACCAAAGCTGAGACGGAATAAACGCACACACACTTCTCCGTTTTCAGCACCACTTTTTTCACCACTTCCAATGGTAATCAAGTCCAATTGACCAAACGCTCACGTATGCGAAAGGCAATACCAAAGCTGAGACGGAATAAACGCACATACACTTCTCCGTTTTCAGCACTACTTTTTTCACCACTTCCAATGGTAATCAAGTCCAATTGACCAAACGCTCACGTATGCGAAAGGCAATACCAAAGCTGAGACGGAATAAACGCACACACACTTCTCCGTTTTCAGCACCACTTTTTTCACCACTTCCAATGGTAATCAAGTCCAATTGACCAAACGCTCACGTATGCGAGAGACAATACAAAAGCTGAGACGGAATTAACGCACAAACACTTCTCCGTTTTCAGCATCACACTTAATTTTGTATGCGCTCATGTATGTGAGAGACTATGAGACTGATTGATTAAAACACAGTGTTGTTGTTTTTTTTTTTGCACGATTTTTATAACGCAATTTAACCGGGTAAACGTTAACAGATCCGGTAAAAATTTATATTCTTCCATTCTATGGCTAAATACCTTTCAGAAAATATATACTTCATGCGGGTGCGTTATCGTTAAGTGGGGTAAAAATGTACCACAAAAAAACCACTTGCCGATTAATATATAGATAATTTATAATAATATTAATTTTGTTATTATAATAATAATGGTCGAAGCTCGACCACAGGGCGAAACTAGTTATTATTGTTATTATTATTATTATTATTATTGTTATTAGTATTATTATTATTATTATTATTATTATTATTATTATAATTATTATTATTATTATTATTATTATTATTATTATTATTATTATTATTATTATTATTATTATTATTCTATATATTAATCGGCAAGTGGTTTTTTTGTGGTACATTTTTACCCCACTTAACGATGACGTACCCGCATGAAGTATATATTTTCTGAAAGGTATTTAGCCATAGAATGGAAGAATATACATTTTTTCCGGATCTGTTAACGTTTACCCGGTTAAATTATTAAATTAAAAATCGTGCAAAAAACAACAACAACACTGTGTTTTTTTACACTGTGCTTTACAATCTCATAGTCTCTCGCATACAAGAAGAGGTGATTTTACGAACAGGTAATGTGATGCTGAAAACGGAGAAGTGTGTGTGCGTTTATTCCGTCTCAGCTTTGGTATTGCCTTTCGCATACGTGAGCGTTTGGTCAATTGGAATTGGATGTGGTGAATTTACGGCGACGCTGAAAACGAAGAAGTGTGTGTGCGTTTATTTCGTCTCAGCTTTGGTATTGCCTTTCGCATACGTGAGCGTTTGGTCAATTGTTACATTTGGAGTAGTGAATTTACGGCGACGCTGAAAACGGAGAAGTGTGTGTGCGTTTATTCCGTCTCAGCTTAAGTGTGAATGCAAAACTGTTATTTTTTCTTTGAGCGTTTTCACTGTGTAGAAAGTGTAGTAGTTGAGTTCATCGGTCTTTTTTCGTAGAACGTTTGCAGAAGTGCTCTTTGAGTTGCGGATAAGAAATTTATAAATTGGAGTGGCGGGCGGCAGAAAAAAATATTCTATTTGGGACTTCATTATTAACTGGAACTTTGGGACTTCATAATTAACTGGAACTTATTTTTGTAAGTTAAAGTACTGCGGTAAGGAATGTGAATGCATTCCCAATATTTAGTTAATTTTTTGTTTTTTCTATAGATTTCCCTTCTTAAATTGCGATTTACATTTAAAAATTATGCCGCGTTGTAAAACATTGACGGGGAAAATTCAAAGGCATAGGAACAGATTAGAACAGCAATTACGTCGGCAACAAAATATAACTACACCTGAAAATGTTTTCATTGATTTCTTAGTTGATTCATTCAAAATTGGATTAAATTTTGATTCAAGAATTTTTGAAAGTTACGACTGTGGTCCAATGCCCTTAGTTTGTAAATTTTGTAATGCGAAACATTTTAGTAGTGAAGTTACAGCTGGCGATAGGGATTCATTTACTTCCTGTTGTCATAAAGGTAAAGTTCATTTGCCTTCTTATTCTCAAAATGAATATTTTAAATCTCTTTACGAAGGACTTTTTTCAAGAAATCGGGAAGAGAAAGCAAAATCAGTTAATTTTTTTAGTAAAATACGATGTTTTAACTCGGCTTTTGCTATGTTAAGTACAGAAGTGAAATTAACTGAAAGTGTTTTACCAGGAACATACCATTTTAAAATACACGATGCAATATATCATAGGTCAGGTCCTTTGCAGCCACCTTATGGGAAACCAGCACGTTATGTACAATAATGCCATTTAAACTCCAAAGAACTCAATTTCCTCTAATTCCAGCTTTTACAATGACAATAAACAAGTCACAAGGGCAAACATTCAATCGAGTTGGAATATTACTGAGGCAACCTGTTTTCACACATGGACAATTATATGTTGCCGCAAGTAGGGTTAGATCTTTTAATGGTTTGAAGTTTTATGTTTGTGAACACACAGAGGACAAGGACACTTAGCAAATGATCATAGAGTATTTACAAAGAACGTAGTTTACCAAGAATTATTTAATGTTTTACATTCATGAAATCAACTAACTAATCATTAAAATTGTTTTAATTCAGTTACTTTTGGTTTGGGTTGTAAATAAGTTGTATACATTTATAATAATTCGTGATTTGTTTAAAAAATCTGTTCTAATAAAATTTACTAGTTTCGCCCTGTGGTCGAGCTTCGACCACTAAAGTTATGTTAAAGTTACGTATGCGAAAGGCAATACCAAAGCTGAGACGGAATAAACGCACACACACTTCTCCGTTTTCAGCACCACTTTTTTCACCACTTCCAATGGTAATCAAGTCCAATTGACCAAACGCTCACGTATGCGAAAGGCAATACCAAAGCTGAGACGGAATAAACGCACATACACTTCTCCGTTTTCAGCACTACTTTTTTCACCACTTCCAATGGTAATCAAGTCCAATTGACCAAACGCTCACGTATGCGAAAGGCAATACCAAAGCTGAGACGGAATAAACGCACACACACTTCTCCGTTTTCAGCACCACTTTTTTCACCACTTCCAATGGTAATCAAGTCCAATTGACCAAACGCTCACGTATGCGAGAGACAATACAAAAGCTGAGACGGAATTAACGCACAAACACTTCTCCGTTTTCAGCATCACACTTAATTTTGTATGCGCTCATGTATGTGAGAGACTATGAGACTGATTGATTAAAACACAGTGTTGTTGTTTTTTTTTTTGCACGATTTTTATAACGCAATTTAACCGGGTAAACGTTAACAGATCCGGTAAAAATTTATATTCTTCCATTCTATGGCTAAATACCTTTCAGAAAATATATACTTCATGCGGGTGCGTTATCGTTAAGTGGGGTAAAAATGTACCACAAAAAAACCACTTGCCGATTAATATATAGATAATTTATAATAATATTAATTTTGTTATTATAATAATAATGGTCGAAGCTCGACCACAGGGCGAAACTAGTTATTATTATTACTGTTATTATTATTATTGTTATTATTATTATTATTATTATTATTATTATTATTATTATTATTATTATTATTATTAATAGAATTATAATTATTATTATTATTATTAATTTTATTATTATTATTACTATTATCATTATTATTATTATTATTATTATTATTATTATTATTATTATTATTATTATTATTATTATTATTATTATTATTATTATTATTATTATTATTATTATTATTATTATTATTATTATTATTATTATTATTATTATAATTATTATTATTATTATTATAATTATTATTATTTTATCGTTTCCCCGCAAAACTTGTCCTTTCAACAAGGCCTGCCGACTTGACAAGGAGAAGAGGAAAGAAACGATGTATTCCCATTTCTTTAAATCCTTGCAGTGATACACTCCCGCTTTCTGGCCACTAAGGTCTTCGAGTTCATACAAATTATTCCCTATGACCTTGCGAACTCTCATCTGTAAGAATTTTGGACCCAATTTTGCACAGTACCTCTTCGACGCGTCGCTTAAGGTGAAATTCCTCCGGAAAACGATATCACCTACTGAAAACTTTAAATTTTTACTTCTTAGGTTATACGTATTTCCATACTGGGCATGCGCCTTTGCCAATGAGTCTTTTATGTGCGAGTGTATGATGTTCATTTGGGCTGCCTTTGAGACTAGTTCCACGTTCGAATTATTCAGTCCGTCCAACTTCCGAAGCTGTTTATAGTCTGCACCATGCTTCACACACTTTTGCCCAAATAATGCTTCATAGGGAGACATGGTGATGGCCGAGTGTATAGTTGTGCGGAGTGCACTAGCTATCGACTGTAGATGGCTGTCCCAGTTTCTTTGATCGTGGTCAATGTACGATCTTATGGCTGCCAATAGTGATATGTTGACCATCTTTTTCCGACACTTGAAGGTCTGGTAGCTTTTCTTTTTGTTCTCGGATGCTATCAGTAAGCTGGAGGTAACTAGGCACTCACGCTCGGTCACATTGTAATTGCGTTGGGCCGAATTGAGTTTTTGCGAGTGATAGTATATAGGACGTTCACTACCGCTCTCATCCAAATGGCTCAGCACACACCCAATTCCAGTATTGGAAGCATCACACAGAATTAAAAACTCTTTGGAGAAGTCCGGGTGTACTAGGAGTGGGGCAGTGGTAAGTGACGTTTTAATTTTTTCAAATGTCAAAATGGCTTCGTCGGTGAAGGCGAACTTTTTCCCGCCCTTCAGGGTATCGGTAAGTGGGGCAGCTAAAGTGGAGAAGTCTCTCACAAACCGACGATACCATCCGGCCATTCCCAAGAAACGCCGTACTTGTTTAGCGGAAGTCGGTGTAGGAAAATCCGTAATGGCTGTCACCTTATCTGGATCCGTCTTCAAGCAGCCATCTCCAACAATGTATCCTAGGTATTTTAACTCCTTGTAACAGAATTTTGACTTCTGGGCGTTCATCGTGAGACCCGCTTCCCTTAATCGACCAGCCAAAGTTTTCAAAAGCTCCACATGCTCTTCGAAGGTGCTCGACACTACCAACAAGTCGTCCAGGTACGGGAAGATTTTTTCTCTCAGTTCATGGGGTACCACTTTGTCCATTAATCTGACCATGCGTTGTGGCGCATTGCAGAGACCAAAGGGCATGACAGTGAACTATAACAGAGGCATGCCAGGCACAGTAAACGCCGTCTTCTCCCGGGATGATTTCTCTAGCGGGATCTACCAAAAGGCGTCTTTAAGATCCACACTCGAAATGAAGTGTGTATCCGGAAGACGCGATAAAAGTCCATTTATATGCGATAGAGGATAAGCATCCTTATTTGTTATGGCGTTGACCTTCTGGTGGTCGAGGCATTGGTGATTTATGCCGGGCTTGCGCACGAGGACTACCGGAGAGCTCCACGCACTGTTACTTTGCTCTATAACACCGAGTTTATTTATTTATTTATTTATTTAATTTAGTCAAACAGAACTACAAAATTCTTACAGACTATTCAATACAAAACATGGATAGTATATATGTTGCACTTTTATTTCGCGAAACTAAACTTTATGATGAAACGATATTATTATACTTAACGCGATTGGATTTCCCGAATCCAATTAATTAAATTAAACAAACGAATTTTTACACGATCGAAAGAAATGCACAACCGGTGTGCCGCGAGGTAAACAATTGAAATGTCAAACGCGCTGATAAAAAAAAGTGTAACTCTCAGCTGGTAGGCTGCTGACACCACGGCTAAACTCAGCTGGGCTGGGTTCGTAAACAAAAAAAGTAAGCGTAGCGCGATTAAAGACGATCGCGAATAAAAAGATCGATTAAATAATTATTAAAAGACGAATTAAAATGTATTATTTCTCAGTTTTATTTTTGGTATATGATTTACATTGGTAGGCTACCGCACAGTTTACATACAGAGATATGATATTTTACATTACATCTTTCTACTGAATAAGTATATTAATTACATTTTAATAGTTTAATGGAAGATATGGCTGTGAATAAATGAAGGAAAATACAAAAAAAACCTTCAATACGATTGAGAGGGCAGGTACATTTGGACTAGAGATAAGGTTGTTCTTAAAACAAGTAATTAATAATTTAATCAACAAGTAAATAAATATATGTATAGTAAATAATAAATAAGTAAGCGAATAAAAAACAAATAAATAAATAAATATATTGTAACGTGAACCCAACATTTTATACCAATTTCCTAATCGAAAAACGTTCAACCGAAAACACAACTGGCAACACTTTAATGGAATGGTATAAATGACAGGCGCTGCTTGTAAGCCAGTGTGTGTGAGTGTAGAGAGACAGACAGACAGAGAGTAGACAGCAAATGTGGTGACAATGTAGAAGTTACTGGAGATTTCTAGATGGCGTGTCATTCGATATAAATAGCCCGCCCGAGGCAACCAGGAGTCAGTTTTGTTTATAGAGTGATAAAGTTAAGAGTAAATACAAGTGATAGTCCAAAAGTCGAGTTGAGTTCAATAAAGTGTATATCGAAAGTAAATAAAGTGGTAGAATTAAATTGAAAAGTAGAGTTTTATTTTTGCGAACTAAGCGCACGTTACATTGGTGTCAGAAGTGTAAATAAAACTTATTTGAAGTAAAGTGTAAAAAAAAAAGGTAAAAAGAAAAATAAAAATTATACAGTGAAAATGGGTAAGTTGTTAGAAGAGCTCAACTGCATTGAGCTTAAAAGTGAGTTAGGTAAGCGAAATCTTTCTAGAGCGGGATCGAAAAATGAGCTCGTCCTGCGCTTGCGTAACTATTTGGAACAGCAAGGGAAAGACGTAAACACTTTTGTTTTTGAAATAGAAGTGGAAGAAGAGGAAGCAAGTGAAAGTGTAGATTTTTCTAGTATAATGAAGCTTTTATTAGAACAAAAGACAGAACAACAGAAGGTTCTAGGACGTCTGGAAGAACAACGAAACGATCAAAAGAAGGAACAACAGAATGTTCTCGAACAACTGGAAGCACAACGAAACGAGCAAAAGAAGCTGATTGAAGAGCAACGAAGCGAGCAAAAGAAAGAACAGCAGAATGTTCTCGAACAACTTGAAGCACAACGAAACGAGCAAAAGAAGCTGATTGAAGAGCAACGAAGCGAGCAAAAGAAAGAACAGCAGAATGTTCTCGAACAACTGGAAGCACAACGAAGCGAACAAAAGAAGGAACAACAGAATATTCTCGAAAGACTTGAGGCGCAACAGAATGTTTTGGAAGGTCAGAAAAATATTCTAGAAGGTAAATTGGGTAACATTGAGAAAAATGTATGTGCCCTAGATGAACGCGTTGAAGGTGTGGAGAAGCAGCTTTCTGTTGTAGAGAATCGTTTCGAAATCGTAGAAACCCGATGTGATAAACAGTTCTCTGTTCTGACCAAGGAATTGGACCAGATCCGGAAAATAAAAATTCGAGAGTCTGCTGGGGAGTATGCAAAGAAAAAGGAGATGAAACCCCCAACATTTGATGGACAGTCTTCTTGGCCAGTCTACAAGAGACAATTTGAGGCAGCCGCGACAACAAATGGCTGGGATGACGAAGACAAGTACATTGCACTGACTCTTGCTCTTAGAGGACCAGCAGCTGAATTACTTCAAACAGTTCCAGCTGGTAAGAGCGGCGATTTCAGTTCTCTCGTGGCAGCTATAGATAAACGCTTTGGAGATAGCCACTTGAAAGAAGTCTTCCGAGTCCAACTCAATAACAGAGTCCAGAAAAGGGGTGAAAGTCTACAGCAGCTCCAAGCAGACGTCGAAAGACTGGTTCACCTGGCATATCCGGATGCTGGAGAAGAAATCATCAACCAGCTTGCTGTTGAGTCCTTTGTTCGTGCCATTGCTGATATACATCTTCAGAGGTCTGTGCGAACTGCTAGAACACGTACTCTTTCTGAAACTTTAGCATTCGCATTGACAATAGAAGCAGCAGAACAGGCTTCTCAGGGAGTACATCGACTTAGAGAGGCCATAGTCGAAGAATGCTCGTGCCAAAGAGCTGAAATACAAAAGAACCGGAGCGGACTAGCAAGATGTTGGAACTGCAACAAGACCGGGCACTTACAGCGTCAATGCCGACTACCACCAAACAAAGCCAGTTGTCAACATTGTGGAAGCAAGAGATCCAACCCAGAGCAAGGTAACAACAACACCAGCGTTGCCTATCAGCCCGTTTCCCATCAGGGAAACGAGTAAGAACCAACTTCGAGGGGCAGAGGCTGGTTTCTTGTATCGATGGCCCCAGAACCACCATCCAGGTCTCCCAGACCAAACGCGACAACAAAAGTCTGACTGTGGAGACTACTATTAACGGGAACAAACATGTGGCTACCATTGACACCGGTGCCACAGCATCCATAGTACGTCGAGACCTGGTAAAGGTGACGTGGCTCCATAACACCAATAGCTACCGTCTAAGAACCGCAACGGGAGAAGCAGCAAGAGTATATGGAGAAGTGTGTCTCAAGATCCGACTGGCCGATCTAGTGTTTACTCATCAATTCCTGGTGGCAGATATATGTGACGAGTGCATCATTGGAATCGACTTTATGAAACAGCACGGAGTTATTTTGGATATCGGTAATCAAGTTTTGAAATACCAAAATAAAGAAATTCCAATGACCTATTCGAATGAAAATACGTCAACACTGAGAACTGTCATCACGGAAGATCTGATTCTGCCTCCTTCTTCTGAAGTGTTCGTTTGGACAAAACTGGAAGGTGAGTTTGGAAGCCTTCGATACCTCATGGTGGAACCAGACCCAGAGTGTTCCTCCCAAAGCGTCATCATTGGGAAAACACTGGTAGCACCGAAAAACAAAATGGTCCCCGTACGATTACTGAACACCAGACCGTACGATGTAAAGTTGAAGAAAGGAGAAGTCGTTGGACGTTGCGAATCGGTTGCAGCAATTACGAAGATCACGGACGAGGCCCCGAGAAAAACGTTAACTCCGGAGGAGCTCATAACCATCAGAGCTAAGATACTGAGTTCATCCAACCTTGATCACCAACAAACAAGGATGGCTGAAAATCTCCTACAAGAGTACACTGACATCTTCGCATCGAAAAAGGGACAATATGGTAGGACACAGTTGGTGCAGCATCGCATCAACACAGGAGATGCAAGACCGATTCGTCAACCCGCAAGACGCCTTCCACTGGCCAAACAAGGTGAGGTTGAGGACATGATAACAGCAATGAAGAAGGATGGTCTTATCGAAAATTCCAAAAGTCCTTGGGCGTCACCAGTGGTGCTAGTGAAAAAGAAAGATGGAAGCACTCGTTTTTGTGTGGACTACCGAAGGCTGAATGATGTGACTAAAAAGGACAGCTATCCCCTGCCCAGAATCAGTGATACCCTGGATGCCATGGAGGGAGCCCAGTGGTTCTCGACGCTGGACTTGAAGAGTGGATATTGGCAAGTTGACATCCACCCTGATGATCGGGAAAAGACGGCATTTTCTACAGGTAATGGGCTCTGGCAGTTTAAGGTTATGCCGTTTGGGCTGTGCAACGCTCCGGCAACATTCGAGCGTTTGATGGAGTGTGTTCTTCAAGGACTGACGTGGAAAGCTTGCCTAGTCTACTTGGACGATGTCATTGTTTACGGGAAAACATTTGACCAACATTGTAAGAACCTTAAAGCCGTGTTTCAGAGACTTCGAGAGGCTAACCTTAAACTGAATCCAGAAAAATGTGCACTTTTCAAAACCGAAGTCAAGTATTTGGGACACATCATCTCATCCCAAGGAGTAAAGACTGATCCTGAAAAAGTTGACTCCGTCAAAAATTGGCCAACACCACAGGACAAACATCAACTCCGAAGCTTTCTGGGACTTGCCACATATTACCGACGTTTCGTTAAGAACTTCGCTGGAGTTGCAAAGAGTTTGCATCAGCTCACCGAAAAGGGGAAGCAGTTTAAATGGTCAGGTGAGTGTGAGAAATCTTTCCAGGAACTCAAATACCGCCTCTGTAACGCTCCAGTGCTGGCTCATCCAACACCTGGCAAAACATTCATCGTCGACGCAGATGCAAGCAACGTTGGAATCGGGGCGGTACTATCCCAAGTGCATGATGGCGAAGAGAAAGTGGTGGCATACTACAGCAAGGTCCTATCGAAACCCGAAAGGAACTACTGCGTGACCAGAAGGGAGCTGCTAGCTCTTATCTTGGCAACAAAGCACTTCCATAAGTACATCTATGGACAGAAATTCCTTCTGCGGACAGACCACGGTGCTCTGAGCTGGCTGTTGAACTTCAAAAATCCAGAAGGTCAAGTCGCAAGGTGGATAGAAAGATTGCAGACCTATGACTACCAGATCCAACACCGCAGAGGAAAGCTGCACTCAAACGCCGATGCACTATCACGAAGACCTTGCAAAGTGGATTGCAAGCATTGCAAGCGGCAAGAAGACAAAGAAATCATTACCGCTCAGCGACTAAGAGCTGACCCCATAAGCGGATGGAGCAATGAGGAAGTGAGGACTGCTCAACAGGAAGATCCAGATATCGAACCCATTCTCGCATGGAAAGAAAATGAAGAGAAACCGGAATGGGGAGACATTTCTGACAGGAGTCCAGTTCTCAAAGCCTATTGGGCACAGTGGGACTCACTATATGTGCAAGAAGGTGTCCTCAGGCGAAGATGGGAATCCGCTGACGGTAAGTCATATGTGATGCAGCTGATCGTACCGCAATCGAAAGTCAGTGAAGTTCTTCAGGAGATGCACGACGGCCCTTCTGGAGGCCACCTGGGGGTAAACAAAACACTGGAGAAGGTGCGACATCGGTTCTACTGGTTACATGCTAGAGATGACGTGGAGAAGTGGTGCCGAACATGTGACAAGTGTGCTGCAACCAAAGGACCTGGTAGGAAGATTCAAGGTAAGATGCATCAGTACAACGTTGGATCGCCTTTTGAGAGGATTGCAGTAGATGTGGCTGGGCCTTTTCCAGAGACCAACGCTGGAAACAAATACATTCTGGTTGTAATGGACTATTTTAGCAAGTGGCCTGAGGCGTATGCCATCCCAAATCAAGAAGCCAAAACGGTGGTCGACCAGATTGTGTTTAACTGGGTTAGTAGGTTTGGCGTGCCTATGGAACTCCATTCCGACCAAGGGAGGAACTTTGAGTCAAACATCTTCCAAGGAGTGTGCGGACTACTTGGCATTAAGAAGACGAGAACCACACCACTTCATCCACAATCTGATGGGATGGTTGAAAGATTCAACCGGACCTTGAAAGAACACCTCACCAAGGTCGTAGGCGACTACCAAAGAGACTGGGATAGGCACGTACCGCTATTCCTGATGGCCTATAGAAGTGCAGTACATAGCTCGACAGGACAAACACCATCTGACATCCTGTTCGGGAAAACCATGCGGCTGCCCAGCGAACTTAAATTTGGATGCCCCACAGAGGAGCCACAGGACACAAACGAGTATGTGGACGACCTCAAGGAGAGACTCGCTGACATCCATAAAAGAACAAGGGAACGGATGAAAGCCTACAGCGACCGGATGAAGACACGGTACGACACAAAAGCGACAACGTCAGGATTCCAAGCAGGAGATCGTGTGTGGCTTTATAATCCTCATCGTCAAAAGGGATTGTCACCGAAACTTCAGCAAAACTGGGAAGGTCCTTATACTGT
Source organism: Melanostoma mellinum (assembly GCA_914767635.1). Taxonomy (NCBI): domain Eukaryota; kingdom Metazoa; phylum Arthropoda; class Insecta; order Diptera; family Syrphidae; genus Melanostoma; species Melanostoma mellinum. Next base: position 109,912,647 of record OU612058.1, read on the forward strand.
AGTCACGAGGATTAACGACGTGGTTTACCGCATCCAAAGAGGACTAAGAGGCAAGTTAAAAGTAGTTCATTGTGACAGGCTGCATCGATATAGTGGCGAGGCTGCAGATGGAATTATTCGGGACGAACAATCCTAAGGAGAGGGCAGTGTAACGTGAACCCAACATTTTATACCAATTTCCTAATCGAAAAACGTTCAACCGAAAACACAACTGGCAACACTTTAATGGAATGGTATAAATGACAGGCGCTGCTTGTAAGCCAGTGTGTGTGAGTGTAGAGAGACAGACAGACAGAGAGTAGACAGCAAATGTGGTGACAATGTAGAAGTTACTGGAGATTTCTAGATGGCGTGTCATTCGATATAAATAGCCCGCCCGAGGCAACCAGGAGTCAGTTTTGTTTATAGAGTGATAAAGTTAAGAGTAAATACAAGTGATAGTCCAAAAGTCGAGTTGAGTTCAATAAAGTGTATATCGAAAGTAAATAAAGTGGTAGAATTAAATTGAAAAGTAGAGTTTTATTTTTGCGAACTAAGCGCACGTTACAATATATAAGTAAATAAATAAATAAATAGTTAAATAAATTAATAAATAAACAGAAAGATAAACAAATAATTGAATATATAACCAATGATATATATATACCCAGAGCTAAGCCTAGTCCAATTGCTTTCAACTATGATGACATTTGTTCTTCCTCCAAAGAAAGTCTATCTCTTGGACCTCCAGTTATTGCAACAGCTTCCATTGTGGTGGAGGAAATTTCTGATCCGGGAGTTGACTTAAATGAAGTTCCACAATTTTCTAACAATGTGGAACCCATACCTGTTATTCCCGCTCGCAAAGGTGTTAGGGGTAACTTATTAGTAGGTACTAATGTTGATGATGTTGAAGCTGAGAAAAAAGCTCCTCTCACTCAAGGTGTTGCCAATGTTGCTGTTGGTACTACATTACGGAAGGGTGCTCATCGTTCCAACAAGGTATTGTTTGGGACTGCCGCTGCGGTAGAGGGTGAAATCACATTACAATCTGTGCCTCGTCTACGGTTTCTACATATTTCCCGTTTAGACAGTAATGTATCTGAGGAGAATGTTATTGATTATGCTTCAATTAAATTGAATATTTCAAAGAGTGCTATGCGCTGTTCTAAGCTGATTAAAAAAGAAACTGATTCTTCTTCACTACGCTTTGTGAATTTCAAGTTGGGGATACCTGCAAGCCATTTTGATGCTGCTTTGGATGCATCGATATGGCCTAAGCATTTACAAATTAAGAAATTTGTAAATTTTCCGAAGAGGGAAGACGACAGCAAGATAAAGTAATCATTCCAAAACAAAAAAGAAAATTATCAGAAATAAAAGTATTTTTTCTTAATGCTGATGGTTTGCGGACTAAAACTAACCAGCTCTTCTTGTCTTCTTCTCTGCATGAGTATGATGTTATCATCATAACTGAGACATGGCTAAACTCAAATTTCTTATCTTCTGAGCTATTTGATTCATCGTTCAATGTGTATCGTAAATATCGTTCAATAAATACAGGATGGAAACGTGGAGGCGGTGTGATGATTGCTTTCCGTTTAACTTTCAACAGTTCTCAACGTAATTTATTGAATGATGCGGATGAAATTGATCAACTATGTGTTTGTGTAAGCTCTAAAGATTCTGCTAAAAATAAAAAATTTATTTTTTATTGTAAGTTACATCCGACCTTTAAGTGAAATAGACCTATATTCGAATCACATTTCTAATGCTCAAGCAATAGTGAATGAATTAACGACGAACCAATCTCCATGTATACTGGGCGATTTTAACGTTGGTGACATCGACTGGTGCTACATGGAAGATGATCAAATTTTGATCCCTTTTAATGCGAAGAGTGATATAGAGATGTTAATCGTTGATTCATTTTCTGCTATGGGGCTTTTTCAAATTAATAATGTAAAAAATAGTTTGGGAAGAATTTTAGATCTAGTGTTTATAAACAATGATTTCAAATACTACTTAGAAGCTTCGAATTTCCCTCTTCTAAATAATTCTATTAATCATAAAGCTGTTTGCTTAACATTCGAATATTATAATTATCCTTCTGTTTTACCTGTAAATGAACTTAAAATTTATAAATATGCAAGGGCAGATTTTATTGCGCTCAATAGTTTCTTCAATACTGTTAATTGGAAGGATTCTTTGGAAGGTAAATCCTTAGAAGATATGTATACTCTTTTTAAAAGCATTGTGTTTGAAGGAATAGAACGTTTTGTTCCTACCTCAGTAAAAAAAATACATTTAAACTACCTTGGCTCAAGGATTAAAAATTTGGAAAATGCCAAGAATAAGGCATTTTAGCATTATAAATCAACAAATATTTTCGAAGACCGTGTTAGATTTTTTCAGTTACGGAAAGATTTTGATTTTTTAAACAAATTTCTACACAGGCAATATATTAATAATACTGAATCAAATATAAAAACAAATTCCAAATCGTTTTGGGTGTTTTTAAACTCTAAAAGAAAAGTTTCATCGTTTCCCCAGAATATGGAATATGAAAGTCATAAATCAGACAATATTCAATCTTCATGTAATCTCTTTGCTCAATTCTTTCAAACTTCATATAATAGTGACCTAATCGCGGATACTAGTGAGCTATATCCAAATATAAGTCCTATAACTGATTTTTCATTAGTATGCTTCTCTGAACACGATGTTTTGGAAAGCTTAACTGATATTGATACGACAAAAAAAGCGGGATTTGATATGATTCCTCCCATTTTATTATCAAAATGTTCCACTTCTTTATGTTATGTTCTATCTCGTATTTTTAATACATCTCTTTCTACTGGTATTTTCCTGGACGAATGGAAAATTTCTTTCATTGATCCCATATACAAAAGTGGTCTTAAACATCTAGTAAAAAATTATAGACCTATTTCTAAGCTTTCTACGGTACCAAAGCTTTTTTGAAAAAATGATTACTAAAAGGCTCTTCTTTTCTGTTAAGGAATCATTATCCTCGTTTCAGCATGGATTTTTGAAAGGAAGATCGACTTGCACAAATTTAAGCCTTTTTACAAATTTTTGTAGCAATCAAATAGAAAATGGTAAGCAAGTTGATGTCATCTATACCGACTTTGTTAAAGCATTTGACCGGGTTCATCATGGCCTTCTATTACAAAAATTAACAAGGTTGGGTTTTGATAAAGATTTCACAAAATGGTTAAAATCATATCTTTCGAATAGAAAGCAGATTGTAAAGATAGATGATTGCACCTCAAACACTATGGAAGTTTTATCGGGTCTTCCACAAGGAAGCCATTTGGGCCCTCTGCTGTTCATTATTTTCACCAATGACCTACCTGCTGTATTACGATATTGTAACATTTTGATGTATGCAGATGATGTGAAAATTTTTATTTCAACGTCTTCACTTGCAGATTGTCTATTTCTGCAGTTGGACATAACAAATTTTTTAAATTGGTGTAGTTACAATCGCTTGGAACTGAACTATTCAAAATGTAAAATATTTAGTCTTTCAAGATCTTCATCTCTTATAAATTTTGAATACAAATTCCATGATTTTAGCCTTTTAAGAGTCAGTACTATAAAAGACCTGGGAGTCCATTTTGATTCAAAGTTGGACTTTAGCACACACATTGATTATGTGGTGTCTAGAGGTAATTCTTTGTTAGGATTTTTAAAACGAAATTCAACTGATTTCAAGGATGCGTATACGCTTAAGACCTTGTTTATGTCTTTGGTTTTACCAGTTTTAGAGTATTGTTGTGTTGTTTGGTCACCATTCTATGAAAATAGTAGTTTGAGAATAGAAAGGATACAAAAAAGATTTACTGACTATGCCCTGAGAAAATTTAATTGGGTTGGGTCCCTACCGAACTATAAGTCAAGGTGCTCTCTCATAGATTTGAAAACGCTTAAATGTCGCAGGCAAGTGCAATGTATACTATTTGTAAAAGATATTTTGGATAATCGAATATCTTCTATGGAACTGCTTTCCTTGATTCCTTTTTATGCTCCTGAACGAACGCTTCGAAAAAGAATTGAATTATTCCATATAGCTCCTCATAGGACTAACTACGGTTTAAATGAGCCGCTAACACTTGCTTTAAAACTTTTTAACGGAGTATGCAATGATATCGACCTTTGCATGAAGAGGGATGTTTTTAAGAAAATAATACTTAATCTATGTAATTAATTTCTTTTGTTCTTGATTAATTTATCTTAAATTGCTTATCATGTTATGTATGTACATTTTGTATCTTACCCAAACTTATGATAAATTTATTTTTTTTTTGGAATTTTTGTAATCAGCAGATCTTGAAATCAATTGATGAAATAAATAAATAAATAAATAGATCCTAAAGAAAGGAGACCATCACAACTGCGCCAATTATAGAGGGATAAGCCTCCTTAACGTCGCGTGCAAGATCTTGTCTGCTGTAATATGTGAACGTCTGAAACCCCACGTCAACAACTTGATAGGTCCTTATCAATGTGGTTTTAGACCGGAGAAGTCCACAATAGACCAAATTTTCACATTACGGCAGATCTTGGAAAAAACCCGTGAACATAATATCGATATTCACCATCTCTTTATCGATTTCAAGGCCGCGTATGACAGTATCTACAGAGACGAGCTGTACAGAGCCATGTCTAGTTTCGGCATCCCTGCAAAACTCTTACGACTATGCAGGATGACTTTGGAGAATTCACGCTGCTCCGTCAAGGTCGGTAAAGAACTCACCGAGACCTTTGATGTCGAAAAAGGTTTTAGGCAAGGCGATAAACTGTCATGCGATTTCTTCAACATCATACTTGAACAGATTGTAAGAAACTCAAACGTCAACACCAGAGGAACAATCTTTCAAAAGTCTGTGCAATTACTCGCATATGCAGACGATATTGACGTAAAGGGAAGAAAAAAGCGTGATGTCATAGGTGATTTTGCGAGTATTGAAACAGAAGCGGCAAAAATGGGTTTGATGGTTAATGGGGGCAAAACAAAGTATAATATGCTGTCATCAAATAAGGACAAAGAACATCGACGAATTGGACAAAACGTCACAATAGACAGACATAACTTCGAGGTAGTACAGGACTTCGTCTACCTAGGATCCGCTGTAGACACGGACAACAACATCAGTGCGGAGATCAAACGGAGAATAACTCTTGCCAACCGTTGCTTCTTTGGGTTAAGAAGGCAATTGAGAAACAAAACCCTCTCCAGAAAAACCAAGGTAACCTTGTATAAGACCTTAATCATCCCAGTCCTGCTTTACGGCGCGGAAACATGGACCTTATCGAAAGCGGATGAGGAAACCCTTGGTGGCCCCGGTAGTTTTCTTCAAAAGTGTGTTACTCTTTCCAGCTGCCACTTTCATTCGGTGCCACTGTTCCTTCATTTTCTGGGGTGTTCTGTTGTAGCCGGCAGCTTTCATCTCACCATCAATATCCCTCCAAGCAACTTTCTTCTTCTCAATCATTTTAACATCATTTTTCTTGCTCTCTACAACAGAGATATGCTTTCGAACGAGTTCGCGGAAAAGGTCTTTTTCGAGCTGCGTCCAGTTCTCCTGCCTTTGTCGCTTCATATTTTGTTTGTCCATCTAACCCAAAAGAAAGCAATATATTGTTTGAATTTCATTTCATCTAATAATATAAAATATCTATATAAATTATTTTTGGTTACACTTACTTGTATACGCT